>CAWUFW010012015.1:0-571533 GCA_963921515.1 Calotriton arnoldi
GTTATGTTATCAGGTCTTTAATGCTGCTTCAAAGCGGAACTGAGATCTTTAAGCGTAAGTGCAGCAAAGGTTCAGAAAGATGGACAATGCAAAAAGAATATGGGGATTATTGATACTTCCACCAAGGACGTGAGCTGTTCCAGGGGTGTAATGCCCATTGCACAATGTTTCAAAATTTAATATATTTAATTGCAAATTTCTTGAATCAAGTCAATTTTAAGTTTAAAAACCAAGGGTCATATTAGCAAATCTATGTAATGAGCTTTTTGGTTGTGAGGCAGGTTTGCATGCTGCAAGGAATCTTCTATAGTACCAAATGTGAGCCCCCTCTTGCACCAAATACATATTGGAAATGCACGCGTAGAGTTCCCATGAAAATTAGGGAACCTCATTTACTGCTGCATTCACATGGGCACATTGGCCCTGGAGACAAGTTGTGATAATTAACACCTGGGCGCTGGTGGCACACATACCCCTGTATGGAGTTCTTTCTGAGTAGGTACAGATGGTGTATGAGAGGTTACTGATCCCATCCAATAAGACTCAAGGACTGGCAGGTGGGAGGTTACTGATCCCATCCAATAGGACTCAAGCACTGGCAAGCGGGAGGTTACTGATCCCATCCAATAGGATGTCAGGAGTGCTGGTGCATAGACAGCCCATAATGTCACCATTTTGGCCTGTAGCCAGCATACATATTTTAGTTTTACTTAGGCGCAAACTTGGATGAATGAATAAGAAAACATTTGCTTCTTCTGATAGGTTAAGCCTATGTGCAAATATACCATTTACATTGGTTTCAATTATTCCAGCAAAGTGGCAGGCCAAAGCAATTAGAGAGTATTTATTCTCCTCAAACCGATACATTCAGATTCTTGCTCACGCCGGCAGTCCGAAGTCAGAAAGTCGAATGTTGGCCAAATTTCAACTTCAATGTGGATGTTTCATTACATTGCTTCTCATGTCTAGAAAACAATGTAATTATGAAAGAACTTCTGATGATCGAGTCTACTTTGAGACATTTTGCTACAGTCCGTACCTGAAACCACAATGACCCAGATTTTGTACGACTTTGCGTCGGAGTATCGTAATTTTTTTGATGCAGCCACTACGCAAAATCTGTTTTGGGATTTACAAAGCCACGCAAACCCCAATATGCATGGTTGTGTAAAAAAAAAAAGTAATGCAAGGCAGAGCATAGCGCTCCCTTGCGTTACCTAGCAACAGGTAGGCATTACATGGGTGTAACAGGGACGTTCATGTACATCTACCTATGTATTGTAATGCAAATCCATATTTACAAAGACTTGTTGTTAGACCTGGCACCATTGGCGTGGGTCTCCCCTCCATTTTTCGCTTTTTGTCTCCTCTGTGTTTGCTGGTGTTAGATGCTCTGGGCGCTGTGCCATGGCCATTCCGTGCCACAGCGCGAATGCTCCCTATTGTAAATTGACTGTATGAATTGATGTTCCCATAATTGGCTCATTTGGTTTACCTGTTAGTCGCTAGTATAGTGCACCGTGCGTGCCCAGGGCTGGTAGACCGAATGCTGCTGGTGGGCCTGCAGCGCTGATTGCGCCACCCACAGAAGCAGCTTGTAAAGTGTAAAGTCGAATTTAGTATGCCTGAGCTCAGAATATTAAAGTACATCTTTTAGTGAGGGTTATTTCTATATTCTGTGTCTGAAAATACCACTTTGGGAAAGTGGGTATTTTCTTGCCTAAGTCTTCCAGTGTGCTCTGCTGTTATGTGTATTGGCCGTCAGGTTTTGGAGGGACAGGGTAGGCTGAACCCGACCTGGGTCGAGTAGAGAGATCTGCAGCTGGAGTATGGGGAGGGGTGACCCTTTGATCTGAGCAGGGCTGCGCCTGGCAAGGTAAATGATGGCTCCCCCTCCCACGGTGCGTCTGATGGCAGACCCCCTCTCCTAAAGGGCAGGATGCCGCCTCGTAAACAACGTGCCCCCCGGACCTCCCCGAACTGGTTGTGACTGGGTTCAGTGACTTGTGACTTGTGAGAACAAAGGCGATGGGGGTATAAAGATGTGCGCGAAAACCCCCACTAGTGTGTTACTTCTGGATGCCAAGACGAACCTCTGTCCGTGTAACTAGAGGGAAAGGACTTTGAAACTTTCATCCATCTTGCTGAAGCAACTACCCAAGGGCCTGATTTGAGCTCGCCTCCTGCTGAAGTCTCAGGGACATTAGACTTCACCCATCAGCCGTCTGTATTCCTATTTGAGGGGATTCTACCCGCAGGTGAGGCCTCTGTTGAGAATTCCAGAGCCTCTGGTTCTACTGCGGGGAACGCGGGCTGAAAGTCGCTATCGCTATTGTGGGCCGCTGCAGCTGAGGAGCTGTGCCGCTGAGTGCCTGCATTTGCCATCCTACAAAAATCATCGCTATCGCTATTGTGGGCCGCTGCAGCTGAGGAGCTGTGCCGCTGAGTGCCCGCATTTGCCATCCTACGGAAATATCGCTATCGCTATTGTGGGCCGCTGCAGCTTAGGAGCTGTGCCGCTGAGTGCCCGCATTTGCCATCCTACGGAAATCATCGCTATCGCGGGCCGCTGCAGCTGAGGAGCTGTGCCGCTGAGTGCCCGCATTTGCCATCCTATGGAAATCATCGCTATCGCTATTGTGGGCCGCTGCAGCTGAGGAGCTGTGCCGCTGAGTGCCCGCATTTGCCATCCTACGGAAATATCGCTATCGCTATTGTGGGCCGCTGCAGCTTAGGAGCTGTGCCGCTGAGTGCCCGCATTTGCCATCCTACGGAAATCATCGCTTTCGCGGGCCGCTGCAGCTGAGGAGCTGTGCCGCTGAGTGCCCGCATTTGCCATCCTATGGAAATCATCGCTATCACTATTGTGGGCCGCTGCAGCTGAGGAGCTGTGCCGCGGAGTGCCCGCATTTGCCATCCTACGGAAATCATCGCTATCGCTATTGTGGGCCGTCACCACTTCCAGGATCTTGTTACCACCTGCGGGTGCCGCTGGGTGCCCGCCTTTAAGCCCCGTCCCAGGATTATCGGGAGTGCACGCCGCGGACCGCTACAGCCGGGAGCTGTGGCCGCTGCGAGTCCGCCTGTCATCACCGCGGCTTCCTTGTGAGGCTGCCTGCCGTGCCCCTTTACATCTCAGGTACATTGTGCCTCACCGGGTCGCGTGGACCCCGGCCCCGAACTAAGTCCGTTCCACCCCCGTTTCGAGTGCCTTTATTGCTTTTGAAGTGAATCTGTAATTGTGTGCATTGTGGCTCCTTGAGTGCTTTTAGCCTCGTGTTCAGTCTATATAAAGATAACTATTTTTCTATAACTACTTGTGGTGTCCGTTTGTAGCGTCTCTCCTGTGTTATTGTGTATGGTCATAAATGCTTCACACACTGCCTCTGAGATAGGCCGGTCTGCTCGTGCTACGTTACCACAGGGTTGAGCAGGGGTTATCAAAGGGTGTAGCCCCCTTACTCTGACTTAGGAAGAAGGATCCCTATTTGGACCTCGGCGCCAGCCGCAGCCAACAAGAGATCCCCATTTCTAACATTGGTGGCAGCGGTGGGATCAGGACTTGCATTTGTGATCCACATACAATAACCAGTGTACGCTACTAGTGAGTGTAGGCCTAGGCGCAACCACGTACGGTTTGATTTTGTTCTATTGTCAATTGTAATTGCCAGTTATGTCTACAACGGGTTGGCCAACGTCCAATGCTTCGGAGGATCTCATCTTTGAGGAAGAGAGGTTACAAACCTACACTGCCAAACAGCTAAAGTCTTTTTGCAAGCGATTCACAGTCCCTGTTGCGGGTCTCTCTAGGAAGGAGGAGTATCAGAAGGCCCTTAAGGCCTGGTTAGAAGCGAGAGAGTCCGCTAGGAATGAGGGAGAGAATGCTGGAGGGCAGCAGGATGACAAAGTGGATTTAGGGGGAGGTAAAGCACTTTCCAATCCAGGTACTAGTGTGTCCTCAAAGGGTCTGTCTCCAGAAGAGATGGAGGACAGGGAGAAAGATAGGAGGCATAGTTTGGAGATGGCCAAATTAGAAGGTCAGAAGGACCTACAGAGTAAAAAATTGGATATTGAGAATAACAGGTTGACATTTGAACTTGAGAAAATGAAACTGGAGCATGAGAGAGTATTGAGGGAGCTGGAGATCAAGGCTAAGAGCTTAGAGATCTCCCCCTCTGGTGGCAGCATACCGTTAGTACCTACCGAGAGTAGAGTGTACATACCCAAGGATGTCATCAAGGATTTCCATAAGAGTGAGGATATTGGGCAATGGTTTGCTGCATATGAGATAGCCATGGTGTCCCACCGGGTCCCTGAGAAGGATTGGGGAGCGGGGTTGTGGGGACGCTTTGTGAGTGATGGGAGGGATACCCTGTTGGATCTGCCTGAAGAGAGCAGGATGGTGTATGCCCATATGAAAGAGGCCTTGATGACGCGATATGGTTTGACCCCAGAAATGTACAGGCAGAGATTTAGAACCTGTAAGAAGTTAGAGGGTACCACTTGGGTCGAATATGTGTCTTTTTTTTGCAGAGCAATGGATCGCTGGGTAAAGGGTAGCAAAGTGGAAACTTTTGAGCAACTGTATGATTTGTTTGCATGGGAGCATTTATCTAGTAACTGTTTTCCAGAGCTACGCCAGCACCTTGTTGATAGCAAGCTAACTAACCCTAGGAAGCTTGCTGAGGAGGCGGACCGCTGGGTGAGCACCCGGGTTCGCAAGGGTCCTGTGGGAGACTTCGCCAAAGGTGGGCAGGGTCCCCAGCAGAGAAGTGGGGGGGACAGGGGTAAACTGAGGGAGTTCCAGAGAGGGCCCCAAAGTAATTCCCAAGGGAACCAAGGAGTGGTGTCCCAGTCTCCCCCTGAGAAGAAGCCAGTGCCCCCGACAGGTAGGCCTGTTCATAGGGGGCCCCTTACTTGTTTTAAATGTGGTCAAGTGGGCCACCGGTATTATGATCCCCAATGTCCCCAGAGGGACCTCAATGCCCCACCCCGCGCACCACCCCGCCAGCTTGCTAGTGTAACCCTGGGAGGGGAGGAGATGGGTGCCCAAGGTGGGTGGGATCCCATGGAATTGACCCTTGTCTTGCTAGGAGACTTTGAGAAGGTCCCTAACCCCACGCTGCCTGATAACACTAAGAAGTACAGGCAGTGGGTGACCATCAATGGCCATAGGGTGGAGGCTCTGAGGGACACCGGAGCTAGTGTGACTGCTGTCAGCTCCCGGTTGGTGTCCAAAGAGCAGGTTGTCCCCCATGCATTCTGCTCAGTAGTGTCAGCAGACAACTCTGAGAGCCAGTGTGAGGTGGCTCAGGTTCCCTTTGAGTGGGGGGGGGTCTCAGGAACTCTTCAAGTAGCTGTGAGGCCAGCCATGCCGGTAGACTGACTGTTGGGCAACGATTTAGAAAACTCCCCGTGGGCTACGGTGGAGAGGAAATCTCACTTGGAAATGTTGGGTCTGCCTGAGTGGGCGTGTGCGACCACTCGGTCCATGTCAGCCAGTAAGGACGTTCAGAAGGACCTGGAGCCTGAAAGTATGGCCCAGGCCCCTGCCTTACAGAGAAGGGGTAGGGGGTGGGGGAAACCGGCCCCCATAGTTCCCACGGTCCAGGAAGGAGCAGACCTTGAGGGGGATGCCCTGGAGCCTACAGGGGAACCGGTAGCCAAACTGAGGGACCTGCCTGAGCTGACCCATTGGCAGCAGGAAGGAGGGCCCACCAGGGAGGAATTTTGTGAACAGCAGAAAACGTGCCCTTCTCTCGAGGGGCTGCGGCGACAGGCTGCAGCCCAGGCAGCAGGTGATCAGTCAGGGTCACATCTGATCTATTGGGACAATGACCTCCTTTACAGCGAGCCTAAGGTTGCTGAGCCTGGGTCAGCCCGTGTGCTGGTGGTACCCCAGTGCTTCAGAGCCTTCCTACTGGGGTTGGCTCATGATGTGCCATTGGCAGGACATCTGGGGCAGACCAAGACCTTCTAGAGGCTGGTCACCCACTTTTTTTGGCCCCAGATGCGCAGGAGCTCAGATGCTCACTGCAGGACATGTGAGACTTGCCAGGCAAGTGGGAAGAGTGGGGGGAAGATCAAAGCCCCACTCCAGCCCTTTCCAGTTGTCAGTACCCCGTTCGAGCGAGTGGGCATTGACATTGTGGGGCCTCTGGACCCCAAGACAGCCATGGGCAACAGGTTCATCCTGGTCTTGGTGGACCATGCCACCCGGTACCCTGAAGCCATCCCACTCCAGACAGTGATGGCCCCCGTGGTGGGACGTGCACTGATGGGGATTTTCTCCCATGTGGGGTTCCCCAGAGAGGTGGTGTCTGATAGGGGTACTAACTTCATTTCCAAATATATGAAGTCTCTGTGGGAGGAGTGTGGGGTAACTTATAAGTTTACCACCCCTTACCACCCCCAAGGGAATGGGCTGGTTGAGAGATTCAACCGGACCCTCAAAGGCATGATTATGGGCCTAGAAGAGACCATGAGGCGTAAGTGGGACGTCCTCTTGCCATGCCTGTTGTTTGCTTACCGTGAGGTGCCACAGAAGTCCCTAGGGTTCAGCCCCTTTGAACTACTCTATGGTCACCCGGTAAGAGGGCCTCTGAGTCTGGTCAAGGAAGGCTGGGAGCAATCTCCCAGGAAACCTCCCCAGGATGTGTTTAGTTACATTCTGGCCTTCAGGAACCAGACTCGGCGTTTCAGAAAGCTTGCTGAGGCAAATCTGGAAGCCAGCCAGGAAGAGATGAAACGTTGGCACGATCAGAATGCCACTCTGATTGAGTTTCAGCCTGGTCAAAAGGTTTGGGTCATGGCCCCAGTGGAGCCTTGTGCGCTCCAAGATAAGTGGACCGGACCATTTGAGGTGGTGGAGCGCAAGAGTCCTGTTACCTACTTGGTGGACTTGCGGTCTCCCTGGAACCCCTTGCGGGTCCTGCATGTCAACCGCCTGAAGCCCCACTTTGAGAGGTCCGAAGTGGGCATGCTCCTGGCCACAGATGTTGGGATGGAGGAGGAGAGTGAGCCTCTTCCTGACCTCCTGTGTGCAAAGGAGCAAGACGGGTCAGTGGAGGGTGTGGTCCTCTCCGCCACACTGACCCCTGAGCAACAGAGTGATTGTCGCCAACTGTTGGGACAATTCAGTGATCTGTTCTCCCTGGTGCCTAGTGTCACTGATTGGTGTGTCCACGAAGTGGACACTGGGGACAGTCCTCCTGTTACGCACAAGGCTTACCGAGTGACTGACCGGGTTAGGGCATCCATTAAGGAAGAGGTTTCCAAAATGTTTGCTTTAGGGGTGATTGAGTCCTCTAGCAGCCCTTGGTCCAGCCCAGTGGTCTTGGTACCAAAAGCTGCAGCGCCTGGTGCCACCCCAGAACTTCGGTTCTGCGTGGACTACCGAGGTCTCAATTCAGTCACAAAGACTGACGCGCACCCCGTCCCCAGAGCTGATGAGCTCATAGATCGGCTAGGGGCTGCACGGTACCTCAGCACGTTTGATTTGACGTCTGGGTTTTGGCAGATCGCCTTAACTGATGGGGCAAAGGAGAGGTCCGCATTCTCCACACCAGATGGGCACTACCAGTTCAGGGTGATGCCCTTTGGGATAAAGAATGCCCCTGCCACCTTTCAGAGGTTGGTCAACAGGGTGTTGGATGGGCTGGAAGATTTCAGTGCCGCCTACCTGGATGACATTGCAGTGTTTAGTTCCTCATGGGAGGACCACCTTCGCCACCTCTGGGAAGTGTTGATGGCACTGTGAAGGGCAGGCCTCACAATCAAGGCAAGTAAGTGCCATATTGGGCAGGGTTCTGTGGTGTACTTGGGACACCAGGTGGGGAGCGGCCAGGTGGCGCCCCTACAGCCCAAGATTGAAACCATCCTGGCTTGGGAGCCCCCCAAGACCCAGACACAGGTGAGAGCCTTTTTAGGACTCACGGGTTATTACAGGAGGTTTGTCAAGGGGTATGGCAACATTGTTGCACCCTTGACTGAGCTGACTTCTAAGAAGCAGCCCAAGATGGTGAACTGGACTGACACCTGTCAGAACGCTTTTGACGCCCTGAAGACTGCCATGTGCACAGCACCTGTACTTCAGGCGCCCAACTTTTCAAAAGAATTTGTTGTCCAGACAGACGCTTCCGAGCATGGTGTGGGGGCCGTTCTGTCACAGATCAATGAGGAGGGCCTAGACCAACCTGTAGCCTTCATTAGTAGGAGGTTACTTCCACGGGAACAGAGGTGGAGTGCAATTGAGCGTGAGGCATTTGCTGTGGTCTGGGCACTGAAGAAGCTGAGACCATACCTGTTTGGGACTCACTTCCGGGTTCAGACAGACCACAGGCCCCTCAGATGGTTGATGCAGATGAGGGGAGAGAATCCAAAGTTGTTGAGGTGGTCCATTTCCCTACAGGGTATGGACTTTACGGTGGAACACCGCCCTGGTACAGAGCACGCCAATCCTGATGGTCTGTCCAGATTTTTCCGCCTTAGTGATGAGAACTCCCAAGTGGGTGGGTAGTTCTCCCCACATTTCAGCTGGAGGGGACACGTGTTAGACCTGGCACCATTGGCGTGGGTTTCCCCTCCATTTTTCGCTTTTTGTCTCCTCTGTGTTTGCTGGTGTTAGATGCTCTGGGCGCTGTGCCACGGCCATTCCGTGCCACAGCGCGAATGCTCCCTATTGTAAATTGACTGTATGAATTGATGTTCCCATAATTGGCTCATTTGGTTTACCTGTTAGTCGCTAGTATAGTGCACCGTGCGTGCCCAGGGCTGGTAGACCGAATGCTGCTGGTGGGCCTGCAGCGCTGATTGCGCCACCCACAGAAGCAGCTTGTAAAGTGTAAAGTCGAATTTAGTATGCCTGAGCTTAGAATATTAAAGTACATCTTTTAGTGAGGGTTATTTCTATATTCTGTGTCTGAAAATACCACTTTGGGAAAGTGGGTATTTTCTTGCCTAAGTCTTCCAGTGTGCTCTGCTGTTATGTGTATTGGCCGTCTGGTTTTGGAGGGACAGGGTAGGCTGAACCCGACCTGTGTCGAGTAGAGAGATCTGCAGCTGGAGTATTGGGAGGGGTGACCCTTTGATCCGAGCAGGGCTGCGCCTGGCAAGGTAAATGATGGCTCCCCTCCCACGGTGCGTCTGATGGCAGACCCACTCTCCTAAAGGGCAGGATGCCGCCTCGTAAACAACGTGCCCCCCGGACCTCCCCGAACTGGTTCTGACTGGGTTCAGTGACTTGTGACTTTTGAGAGAACAAAGGCGAGGGGGGTATAAAGATGTGCGCGAAAACCCCCACGAGTGTGTTACTTCTGGATGCCAAGACGAACCTCTGTCCGTGTAACTAGAGGGAAAGGACTTTGAAACTTTCATCCATCTTGCTGAAGCAACTACCCAAGGGCCTGATTTGAGCTCGCCTCCTGCTGAAGTCTCAGGGACATTAGACTTCACCCATCAGCCGTCTGTATTCCTATTTGAAGGGGATTCTACCCGCAGGTGAGGCCTCTGTTGAGAATTCCAGAGCCTCTGGTTCTACTGCGGGGAACGTGGGCTGAAAGTCGCTATCGCTATTGTGGGCCGCTGCTGCTGAGAGCTGTGCCGCTGAGTGCCCGCATTTGCCATCCTACGAAAATCATCGCTATCGCTATTGTGGGCCGCTGCAGCTGAGGAGCTGTGCCGCTGAGTGCCCGCATTTGCCATCCTACGGAAATCATTGCTATCGCTATTGTGGGCCGCTGCAGCTGAGGAGCTGTGCCGCTGAGTGCCCGCATTTGCCATCCTACGGAAATCATCGCTATCGCGGGCCGCTGCAGCTGAGGAGCTGTGCCGCTGAGTGCCCGCATTTGCCATCCTACGGAAATCATCGCTATCGCTATTGTGGGCCGCTGCAGCTGAGGAGCTGTGGCGCGGAGTGCCCGCATTTGCCATCCTACGAAAATTATCGCTATCGCTATTGTGGGCCGCTGCAGCTGAGGAGCTGTGCCGCTGAGTGCCTGCATTTGCCATCCTACGAAAATCATCGCTATCGCTATTGTGGGCCGCTGCAGCTGAGGAGCTGTGCCGCTGAGTGCCCGCATTTGCCATCATACGGAAATCATCGCTATCGCTATTGTGGGCCGCTGCAGCTGAGGAGCTGTGCCGCTGAGTGCCCGCACTAGTCACCACTTCCAGGATCTTGTTACCACCTGTGGGTGCCGCTGGGTGCCCGCCTTTAAGCCCATCCCAGGATTATCGTGAGTGCACGCTGCAGACCGCTACAGCCGGGAGCTGTGGCCGCTGCGAGTCCGCCTGTCATCACCGCGGCTTCCTTGTGAGGCTGCGTGCCGTGCCCCTTTACATCTCAGGTACATTGTGCATCACCGGGTCGCGTGGAACCCGGCCCCGAACTAAGTCCGTTCCACCCCCGTTTCGAGTGCCTTTATTGCTTTTGAAGTGAATCTGTAATTGTGTGCATTGTGGCTCCTTGAGTGCTTTTAGCCGTGTGTTCAGTCTATATAAAGATAACTATTTTTCTATAACTACTTGTGGTGGAAAAAGGATCCCTATTTGGACCTCGGCGCCAGCCGCGGCCAACTAGAGATCCCCATTTCTAACACTTGTAAACATGGGTTTGCACCATAATGGTGCCCGTATCTGAGGCTGGTGCAACGAGGAGAAAGAACTTTTTTTTCTGCTTGTTTGTTTTCCTCTTTGTATGCCCTCATACAAAGAGGAAATAGCCTCAAATTATAGTTTGTATGCAGCAATGTGTCCCTTCCTGCACAAAAATTATCCGTGACCACATCGCTAGCATCTTTGCGACATGAAGCAGGGGTGCATGAACTGGCACTAGGCTACCACAAGCGCGACAGCACTAGGAGAGAGCAGAACTGTGCCATATCTATGTAAATAATAAGCTGTGCTGCTCTCAACCTTTCATGCAACCCAGCAACTTCCCTTGATGCGCTGCGTTGCGTGAAATGTTAGTGAATATGCCCCTATGTTGGTCATCTTCCAAGTACAAATTTTTGATATTTGTCCTAGGAAATCATTGATTGTACAACATCTCTTTAAGTCCTGGGAGTCATGATGGTGCTTCCTGAATTTATATTTATGTCTATAGTAGCCATGTGCAGAAACAATAATCCTCTCCCATTAATCTTGAATGCCAACCACAGCCTCATTCAGAAAGTTGGAGCAAAATGGATTAGCAGGGCACGTATGCATTACACAAACGCCATCTAGGAGCCAGGCACTTGATGTTTTATTTTTTATTTTTATTTTTTTTAATTTTTATTAAGCAAGGTAAACAACCAACCCTTTGGCATTTCATACTTATTTAATACATATCATATACATATCTTAGTGGTCCCGGAACAGAAAAAAAGCAAATCAATCATAGAGCAAGTCCATCATTCCATGTTCACTGCACAAATTCTATTTACAATATTTACATTATTCTGCATTGTTATTTATCGGAGCCCTCTATAACACCTCTTTACCTTCTATCTTCACGCCATCTAATCATAGGAGCCTAGATCTTATAACCTTTCTCCTTGGTTCGTCTCCCCTTAATCTCATATAATGTCATCTCCTGACTATATACATTCAGAAGTCGATAGAACCATGCTAAATACATAGGTGCTTCAATATCCTTCCAAGCTGTAGCAATCAGTAATCTAGCTACTGCCACTGTTATAAATAGAAAATCTATTTGCGATGAAGATAGACCAAGACGATTATCATATCCAAATAGCATTAGTGGTGAGGTTAAATTAATTTTTTTATTGATTGTCTGTAACCAAAATTCCTCTATACCAGTTTTTAGGGGTGTGAGTTACTACATGTGGAAAACATATGTATTATATCTGCTGGGCTAGCCTGACACCTAGGGCATTTTTCGTTTTCACGCTTCTCCCAATTAAATAGCTTTGCGGGCGTATAGTACAAATTAAATATAGTTTTATAATGTTGGGATTTAAGATTTGCTGAAAGAAATTTTTTTTTTGCCAGTTCCAATGATCTATCCAAATCTATTTCTTCATCTTTAAGTTTTTCTACCCATTTAGTCTCGATTTTTTCTAAATCATCAGGAAGATTTCCCAACAAAATATTATAGTAATCCCCAATCCGTGCCTTCCCCCGATAAGCCATTTCTAATACTGGTATAATATCATGATTAAAAGTCCCTTGCGGCAGTATCTTCAAACAGCTCCAAATTTGAATATATTTAAATTGGGATCGTTCAGCTATCCCCTTTTGTTTAACCAAATCCGAAAATGTTATAATCTCTGATTTTCCATTATATAAATGACCAATTTTATCAACACCTGCCCTTTCCCACCCTCTCGCCATCGCATCATCCAATCCTACTGGAAACAGTGATGACCCCCATAATGGGGTATATCTATTATAGCTTGGGATTTTCAATACTTTTTTTACTCTTATCCACACCCTCCAGGCAGCTTTTATGCATTTGAATCGTTTTTTTTTATAATAGCTAGGTTCTATTTCCCTCAAAAACAGACCCGAGGCTTCATTGCCTATAGCTAGATGATAAATTGAAGGTAAGTCATTTTCTCTCCTAGACCTATCCATTAGGAGAGGTCCCATCTGTTGCAAGATCGCTGCCCAGTAATAAAATAACAGATTTGGAGCCGCCCAACCCCCTCTGTCTTGTGGAAGTGTTAGAAACTTTAAGGATCGTCTAATTTTTTGATAGTGCCATACAAAATTTGAAAACATTGCCTCCATTTTCCGAATAGCTATAGCCGGCAGTTCCAGGGGGATAGAGCGGAACAGGTATAGTATTTTTGGAAACATTTTCATTTTCAATACATTGATCCTCTCGACTATAGTTAGCTGAATTTTATCTATCCGTCTTAGATCCATACCTATTTCATCCAGCATTTGCTCAAGATTATTTGGCCATATCTTATCCAAATCAGCTCCTATCTTAACTCCCAAATATACTGCTGATTCAACTTGACGTTGGTCTTGAATATTGCATTGCTTTGAGCAGATTATCTGTGTCTTGCCTTTATTTAGTAGATATCCTGATCTTTGTCCAAATTCTCCCGCCATCCTTTCAATTTCCTTAATTGCTACACCCCTGGCTCGGACGTAGTGATGGCAATATCGTCCGCATAAGCCAGTATTTTAGTTTCATAGCCACTAGTTATTATTGGTTTAATTTTGGGATTCAAAAGTAACTGTTTAATAAATGGGTCTAAATAGATGGCAAAAGAATTGGGGAACATGGGCAGCCTTGCCTTGTCCCCTAGCTACTTTTATGGCTCCTGATGCATTTCCCATAATTTGTAATTTGGCTATAGGTCTGTAGTACATCGCACGAATAGCTGTAATAATTCGCGGGCCAAACCCTCGTTCCAGTAGCGCATCCCATAAAAATTGCCAGGCCACGCGGTCAAAAGCCTTTTCGGCATCTAAAAAGATTACAGCCATTTTTTCCCCTTTGGCCTCTGCAATATCTAGTAACGCTATCACCCGTCTAATGTGATCCGTGGTTCCTCGGCCTGGAATAAAGCCATGTTGCCATGGCGATACTAATTTGGCTATAACTTTCTGCAGCCTATTTGCTAAAACTTTTGAATAAATCTTTATTAATGCGATGGGACGATACGAACCAGGTAGCTCTGCTGGTTTCCCCTTTTTTGGGAAAATTATTATATCAGTTTCCTGCCAGGAAATAGGTAGAATACCCCGATACTGTACATCCAGGAATAAATCGTGTAGTAATGGAGCCAGTTCTGGCTGCAACATCTTATAAATTTCAATCGGGATTTTATCCGGGCCCGAGGCTTTTCCAGAAGATAGGGAAGCTATTGCGGTTATTATTTCTTCCAATGTAAATTCCTCTTCCAATTCTAGTTTCATTCTTTCCTCGATCTTGCTCATTCCTATATCCCTTACCTCACTTAGTAATTGGGAAAAGTCCATCTGATCATCTTATATAGTCTTTGATAAAACTGCTCAAATACCCCTATAATTTTATCCATAGTCGTCTCAAGCTGACCCTCAGTATTCTGTATATTTTTTATATTATTTCTAATCACTCTCTGCCTAGTACGGAGGGCCAGTAATTTACCTGCCTTTTCCCCATATTCGTACATTTCATTCTGATGTGCCTGGTATGTCTGAGCAGCCTGTACCTGAAATAGTTTATTTATTTCTGCTTTGGTAATTGCTATTTTAATCAGCAGTTCTCTTAGTGCCTCCTGCCCCGCTTGTGCAATCTGTTCAGTGTGCATTATCTCTAATTGGGCCAAGTTTGTCATTAATATGTTAACCATATTTCGGCACTGTTTCCTCTGATATCCTACATAATTTATTACTTCCCCACGTAATCCTGCTTTAAAAGCATCCCATACAATAATCCTTGCAGCACTATATCTATTCATATTAAAATATTCTTTAGCCCATCTTTTAATATGACCCTTAAATGCTTCTTCTACTAATAATTTACGATCAAATGACCATTGTCGCGTTTTCAATCTTTTTAAATCTTGCCAGTCTATTTCCAATATCAATGGATTATGGTCTGAAAAAATTTGGGGTAATTTACTTATTTCCATTCTTTCCAACATCAATGTGGAAACCATAAAGTAATCTAAGCGTACATATTTTTGGTGTGGATGTGAAAAATATGTCTACCCGGGATCGTTAGTGTTTTTATGTACCCAGGCATCTGACAACCCATGCGTTTCTTGACATGCTTTTAGAGCCCGTGGACCTGTGGCTTCCTGCCTTTATACTGGAAAGAATCCTGTCTTAGAACCCCATGATGTATGTTGAAGTCTCCACATACTATTAATGGAGTTGGCCAAACTGCCAGCTCAACCTCAAGGTCCCGCCAAATTTTAGGATCGTCTTGGTTAGAGCCATAGACAGTAACTATTGTGACCCCTGTTTCTAATGTAGCAATGGCCCATCTGCCCCATTTATCCGCCAATGTACGTTTCACACATCCTACATTATGCCGCATAAATATTGCGACTCCTCTTATCGTTGTCGTTTGTGATGAACATATTATCATTTCATAGCCCCTTATCTGCAGATATTTTTTATTGGCCCATGAAATGTGGGTCTCCTGTAAACATATAATTTCTGGGTTCCAGAACCGTAGAATCTTATATACTCTATCTCTTTTTTTCCTATTAATCAGCCCTCCAACATTTACCGGCAAACCCGTATTTTATCCATACCAGTTTATTAAAGTCCACCATCTAAATTGACCATTTTCAAAGTTCTTTGTTCTTTCCCCCCCCCCTTTATTTTCATCTACCTTGCTTGATTTTTCCCCCCTTTTATCAAGCAAGGTAGATGAAAAAGGCACTTGATGTTTTCAATGATTCACCAGCAGAACTTTGAGGAATGTGAGCTTTGTGGCAGGAGGAAGCAGGCTTCCTGTGTGAACAACACAGAGGGCCCTCAAACATCCCAAGGTGAGAATCTTACCTGGAGGAAAAGTACCTATAATTAGAGCAACATTGTGCAAAACCTGTGGTTGGGATTTTCATGCTCAGTTGTAGATAAAAACCTAGTGGGAAGCCATACAAACTGAAAACGAAACTAAATACAAGATACATCATTTCAGCCAGGCAGAAACTGAGCGCCAAGGAAGGCGAGAAACTTAAAACTTGTTACCAAGAAAGGCCACCTGAAAGAAAATGGAAATAAAGCAACCAATCAGAAACAGCAATCAGAGATGCCTATTCTCCCCATGTGACAGTCAAATTAGATTAATGTCAGTAGTTCTACTTCCAGAGCACCTTGGAGGGCAGCTGTTTGTTTATAAAAAATGAGAGCACAATCAGAAGTGCCGGAATGTTTAAAGAACTATGGTGAGCAGGACACCTGATTGCAGTTTTTAGTAGGCCTGGGCAGAATTTCAATTACGCTGGAGTATTAACTTACTTAGGACCTACTACCCCTCCTCGGGTATGGGCCATCAACCAGGACTCTCTAGCCAGCTCTGTCCTGGACTTTTCTTTCAGTCTGACTCCAGGTGTAACCCATCTCAGCAGTCATCCTCGAGGCCTCGGCGCCAGGTGTTTCTTGGCCTTCCTATTTTCCTTTTCCCTTGAAGGTTTCAGGTCAGGATTTGCCTAGTGGTGTTTGATGCATGCTTGTGGAGGGTGTGACCTATCCAGCCACAGCGTCTTTTCAGGATTTCTTTATGAGCAGGGTGTTGGAAAGTCTGCTGCCATAGGTTGCTGTTGCCAATGTTGTTTGGCCAGCAGATTTGGAGGATTTTCCTCAGTCAGGTGTTGATGAATGTTTGGACTTTGATGGTGGTGATCACTGTTGTCCTCCTAGTTTCTGCTCCATACAGAAGGACTGATTTTATGTTGGTGTTAAAAAGCCTGGTCTTGGTTTGCAGCGTTAGGTCCTTGGAGCTTTAAATCTAATTTAGCTGAATGAAGGCAGCCCTTGCTTTGCCGATTCTTGCCTTGACATTGGTGTCTATGCCTCCCTGCATGTCAATGACTCTGCCCAGGAAGGTGAAGGCCTCAACCTCTTCCAGTGCATTGGCTGCAAGAGTGACTGCAGTTGTGCTGGCCGTGTTAACCTTCAGAATTCTTTTTTCTCCTGTGGATGTTGAGGCTAAGTTGTACTGATGTGGCTGCCCTATTGTCGTTCTTCTCTAGCATCTGCTGATGGGTGTGGGAGAGTAGAGCCAGGTCATCTATAAAGTTCAGGTCATCTAGCTGCGTCCAAGGTGTCCATTGGATCCCATTTCTTCTCTTTGCTGTGGATGTCTTCTTGATCCAGTCTATGGCCAACAGGAACAGAAAAGACGAGATCCAACAACCCTGGCGGACTCCCGTCTTCGCTTGGAAGGCTTCCGTGAGTTGTCCTCCATGGACTGTCTTGCATGTCATTTCCTTGTCGGAGTTCCTGATGACTCTTACAAGTTTGTCTGGCACACCGCAGTGGCGGAGGAGTTTCCAAAGGATCTCTCTGTCCATGCTATCAAATGCCTCCTCATACTCGATGAAGTTAACATAGAGGGAGGATTTCCATTCCATCGACTGCTCAATAATGATGCGCAGTGTTGCAATCTGGTCTGTGCAGGTTCTATCTTTGCAGAAGCCGGCTTACTGTTCTTCCAACTGAGCGTCAACATGTTCCTTCAATCTATTCAGGATGACTCTGATGAATACATTGCCTGGGGCTGATAGAAGAGTTATCCCTCAGTAGTTTGTGCAGTTACTCACGTCACCAGTGCAATGGCACCTTTTCCTCTTTCCAGATCCTTCCAAACATGGGGTTGAGCATGTATACTGATGTTTCAATGTCTGCCTTCAGAGCCTCTGCAAGAATGCTGTAAGCTCCTGCTGCCTTCACATTTCTCAGATGTTTAATGGCTTGCCGTATTTCTTCCTTGGTTGGTCTGCTGCAGTTGATTGGCAAGTCCTTGTCATCTGGCTGTATGTCTGGTGGAGAATGGTTCAGCAGTCCTTCAAAGTGCTCCAACCATCTTCGTTGTTGGCTTTCGTTACCCACGATTGTCTTTACAGTTTTGTCTTTAACAGGCCTTTCTGGCTTGCTGTTTCTGGCTAAGAGTTTCCTTGTTATCCCGTAGATTCCTTTAAAGTTTCCATGGCTTGCTGCTTCCTGGGCTTCTGCGACAAGACTTTAGATGAATCTTTGCTTGTCTGCTCTTAAGCTTCTCTTTTCTTCCTTGTTGGTTTTGGTGTATTCGCCTTGAGCTTTCACTTTTTCTGCTCCTGTTTGGCTGTGCTGATGGCAACTTTCTTTTTCTTTCTCTCTTGGATTTTGCAGAGAGTTTTGGTGGAGATCAATTCATTATGCTTGTGTTTCTTGTGACCCAGTACCTCCTGGCATGTTGGTGTCACTGTTTCTTTGATCTTCTCCCACTGACTTTCTACTGGGTCTCTGTCAGCCTCTAGTTCTTGCAGGACTTGAAACTTGTTACTGAGAGTACTTCGCCATGGTCGGTCCCAAGCCCAACTGCAAAAGGAGGAGGGTATGCATGGGGCTAGCTACCCCACCATGCAAAAAAAATCCAAGCTGCAGAACGGTCAACCGGCCTTGGGGAGAGAGGAATCTCCTTCACAGACAGCTATGAGGCCTTGTGGTGAAAGCAAGAAATCCCTGGAAGCCACAGAGCCGATCTACCTGCTTTTGACTAAGACCATCACCATTGGGACATGGATTGTGAGGATCATGTACAAGAAGAGCAAGACAGCCCAGTGGCAGCGGAGAGAAAAAAACACAACCTTGCCCTGCTTGGCATAAGCGAGACCAGATGGACACAGTTCATACAGAAAAGATGACTCCAGGAAGAATGCTGCTGTATTCTGGACACAAGGAAGAGAATGCCCCACACACTCAGGGAGAAGCACTGAGGCTTACGCCAGCAGCCAACAGAGCTTTGATTGGATGGGAAGCCACCATCCCAGAATCATCACAGCAACCTTCTGCACAAAGAAAAAGAGGATCAACATGAATGTATCCAGTGCTGTGCACCTACTGACAGCGAGAAGAGGAAAAACAACAGTTTGACAACAGACTCCAGTCCACCCAGGAGAAATGCCTTTATGGAGACATCACCACACTGATGGGTGACCTCAATGCCAAGACTGGAAGTGACAACACTGGGTACAAAGAAGTCATGGGCAACCATGGCCTTGGCAACATGAATAGAACGATGAAAGGATTGTTGATCTCAGTGCCCTGAACAGTCTGGTGATAGGCTGTAGTGTATTTTCACAGAAAAGCATACACAAGGCAATGTGGGTGTCACCAAACTATTTAACAGAGAATCAGATCGACCATGTCTGCATTGCCAAGAAGTTCCAGTGGTCCCTGGAGGATGTGAGAGTTATAAGAGGAGCAGACATGGCGTCAGACCATCACCTTGTTGTGGCCAGGCTAAAGCTGAAAAAAGCATGGATGGAACAGACAAACCAACTCCAGCGATATAACACCACCCTACTCAAAGATGCACAGAAATTGAGGGAATGCTCAGTTATGCCGGAGTAATCAGAGTAATTTCAGTAATTTTGCATTACTCCTTTATGCAGAATTACTGATAATAACATGATTACGCCCACTTGCGTAATTAGAAGTAATCTGGGGGAAAAAAAATCTTACCCAAGAGGGAATGGCTGTTCACACTGCTGTTTAGGTTCTGTTGCATTTAGTGTTATTTTCTTAGCACAAAATTCATCCTTTCATCCATTTTGGAAGCCAGGGTGCATCATGTGCTAAGAAACTAGCGCTAAATGCTGGGAGTAATTTGGGAGAAATTTCTTCCCCAAGTGCACATTTAGCGAGCGGCTGCTCATACTTTCTGTTTATTTTTTGTTGCTTTTAGCACTATTTCTTAGCACAAAATGCATCCTTGTATCCATTTTGTACACAAGGGGGCATTTTTGCACTAAGAAAATAGGTCTAAATGCAGAATTAGTCTTCTCAAGAATTGGTGGAGATACGTCCACACCAAGCATTTAGACACATCCCACGGAGTACGGATATGGTGGGGTAGAGGCATGGAGTACGGATATGGTGGGGTAGAGGCTTCAAAAGGGGGAAAAGCTTAGCAACAGGTTCTGTGTATGATTTAGGGTTGAAGGAATTGATGGGTCCACAACCTTTGTGATCTGATAGGACTGTCACTAAAATCATAAGTGTTGATACTGCGAGGAGGATCTCGAAATTACAATATCAAGTACAGTTTAATTATATGATGTCTGTGATCTGCTGGAAAAAACAAGCCCTCGTCTGGATTTAATATTTTGTTAACATTTCATACGTTTTTTAACATATGTTTTAGAAGTACACAAGGGATTGAGATTTGCTGATTAGGCAGAGAATTTTGTACTAGATAAATTAGTACTTCAAACCCGAACAACGTGTTAAGTGGTTTACGAAATATTACAATAGTTAAAACAATAATATCACCTGGCCATTGATGGGCCCCCCTTGCAGAATGTGAAAAGGGGCCCTTGAGTCTCCAATATACCACAGATATCCATATGCTTTGGGCTGAATGGGGGCCCACCAATAGAAATCAAGATGTTCTTCTTCTGTTATAGTTTCCTGCCCCTTGGACCTAGGTCAGACAGCAAAGGGTGATGAATGAAAATGATGGAATCAGTCTTAACCTCTGTTAATTCTATTCTATCACTTTTATCTTAACAGAGCTGCCACTGACAGTGACCAAACATTGGAAAATAAGTCATGGCCTCACTTCAAAAGGGACAGTTCATCCTTGTCCGCTCTGAACAGAAGCACAAGCAAGTGTTTCTAAGAGACAAATTGTGGAGTGTGGTGCCTAGTAATAGGCTGATAAAATGTTCTGTCAATGAAATTATTAGAAAGAAGGAGTCATTGTTGATGGCTCCTTTCTAGAGGTGCAAAGACCTTGAGAGTAAAGCTGAAAGGCTGTATTTACAATCTACATTTTGCTTTTATTCACTCTTCAATTCACAGCATTGATCTTTTAATTCCTCTCCTCTATTACCCGGCCGGCTTAATCAAAAAACAATTGTTAAAATATACATGACTATAAAAAAAAAAAAAGAGCAATACAATGCACATGACTTAAAAGTGAATACTCATCATTTAAGGACTCCAAGGTACCATCAGCAAGATCCCTCCGTAAGGTAAGCACCTGCTGACATCTGTGGGCAAACAGCAGGCCACATTTGAATCCTGATACAGGCAGCTCAGGCTTTCATCCTTCAGAGGTTTTTAAAATGACTACCAGCAAATTGGGTAATACTACAACCAATTGTTAGAGGTATTACAAACTGCAATCAGCTTTGGTATTAGGCACTATATAAAAACAAGTTATTATATAATGACGAGTTATTCGAATAGTTAAGAACTCGGTCCACATATGCTGGGGTAGGTGAGATGGTGAGTACCACGTACTGCACATGCAGGAGCCACTTTCCTAACAGCTGGGAAGGCTGAAGTACATGATGAAGTGCTACACTTGGAATCAGAGCTTTGGCCATCAGGAACCTTTCAAAAATATTAAGACATGGAAAGACTATGTTTGAGAGAGGTAACAGGAAGAAAGAGACTGAAATACTGAGCCAGTCCCTGGAAGTTTATCATCGAGCCCAGAGCACACACACTGACAACCTGAGAACAGTTGTCATCAAGTAGCATGCCACATCATTATTGGATTCTGCTACAAATGAAAGAATCCTACTGAATTCTGTGTGAAGCCACCCGCATTCAGTGCATAGCACTGAAGATGCTGTCAGGGCAGCCATCTATACATAGGATAAGTCAAGGACCTCCCTAACATTTCCGCAATAGAAGGGTGTGGAGCTGCAAAGCTGCCAAACACCAAGCCTGAATGTCCATCCACTATCCTCCATCCTGCCAGCCTGTTGATGATCCTCCCAGAGCACTCCTTTACTGCTCACAAAGGCTAAGGGCCTCATTACGAGTTTGGTGGTGCAGGAGCGAGACCGTCCCGCTCCAGCACCACCAAACCCATGGTTAAACCACCGCCAGATTAGAGGTTTTGTCCTGTCTGGTGGGCGGTTCTTTGGCGTTCCCACGGCGGTGCTTATGAAATAGGCACCACAATAGGAACATAAAAATCAGTACCTGCATGGCATGGACTGCTGCAGTCCATGCCATGCAGGTACTGGGGTGCATGAACACAGGGGGCACAACATGTGCCCCATGCATGCACCCCATGGTGCAGAGTCACAAGTGGGCCTTGTCGGAACCCCTTTGTTTCATCACCGCCACACTTTACATGGCGGTCGCACTGCAATGAAAAGTGTGGTGGTGAGGAAACTCGTAATATTCTTGGCGGGGCTGCAGCGGCCCTGCCAAGCATATTGCGGCCTCAAGACCGCTGTGCCACCGCCAGGGGTCTTTGATCCCTGGTGGTTATGGTGGTCCCAGGGTGGCCCTACCGCCCTGGTCGGAATAGGGCGGTTGGAAGACTGCCACCGCCGCACCCTCATAAAGTCTGGCGGTCGTGAACTGCCAAATTCGTAATGAGGCCCTAAGATTGCCCACAAAACAAGTTCTGTGCACCCTTCCCTACAGGTACAGAGCATTCTGGCATTAGAGCAATGAATCATACAGCATAACTGGTTGCAAAAAGCAGTAGCTAGTTTTTAGCTGAATTTACTTCAAAAACAGTTTTCATCCATCTATTTATCTGTAATGAGAAAGCAGGTACAATTACGCTGTCACAAGAGGCTTGGATAAAGAAGGAACCATTACTGGTTGTGACTTCCATAAAAATATGATCCTAGTCCAAAAGAAAGCAAGAGAGAGCCAGCTATATGTTGTGGCAAAATTAGACTTTATCGAGGTCACAGGATACAAGTCCAGCAGCAGCAAAGAATGAGGGCAAAATACCACTTGCATGAAGGAATGAGGGGAACTAAAAGTTTGTGTTAGAAAATTCAGGTGACCCTGGTCGCAACACTGTTAAATGATGCATGCAGAACTATGAAACCCTCTTAAGATAATCAAGGTGGTAATTATAACACACACAAACACAAAAGACTCAACAACGTGGATTCCAATCCCTTCATTTGAGAAAATAATTCATTACCCAGTTGAGGACAGTAATGCTGTTTGAAAAGTGCATAATATGCTTAATTCCTTTAATGAGCTAGTCAATTCGGAAAGAGGCTTTTAGACCATGATGATAAAACAGTAACTTTTTGATACGACATTGCCAAGTTCTGCCCCGGCAGATTGAACGTTTCTGGCTACTCCATCAATTCTTACGTTTTATCTCATTGTCTTTCTATAAATATTTTGTAGGCCTCTCTCGAACTTAATTTTACACAGAATTAATGCTATCAATATTTCATGTAGGTCAAATATTAAGGACATGATAACGATATGTAGAGAAGTAAATACAGATATAGCATTTATATATGAATAAGTATATAAAACACATAGATTATCGATAGCATATTTGTATACTCACAGTTACCTTCTTGCCTTTTCTCAATCTTCAGGGGAGGGGTCTTACACTCAAACATTTCCTGAAAATAATTGTGATAAATATGTCAAAAGCTGCATTTAGTGCTGTCTAACAACCAATGGCAAACACCTAGTGGTGTTTATTCCCTGAAGACTACAATGTTCTGAACATATTGTTGCTCACGCATGTGCTGTAACATGTGAAAGACATTTAAGCAATACCTCTAACAAAGTACTTGTGAACATTACATTTGAGAGAAAGTTACTATTAGAAAGCTTTCATATAATTCAGAGGTAAATCTGCCTCAAACATTTACTAAACCAAACACTGATCTAAGTTTTAATGTAGGTTAATTACGGATAATATAATATGATTCATTTTATTGGAACAGCCGAATTGAAGTTAACCATAATGCCGAAGAGGGAACATCCTTTTGTGTTGAATATGAATCAACACTTCATTTGTTGACATAACATTCCAAGACTTTTACATCTGCGTACCTTTCCCCAAATCTTGTGGTTATAAACCATTCATTTCCTTTGAACCATTAGGTTACAAACCCCCTCTCCTATTTGTATCTAAGGGGTATGTTAGTGTACCCCTTTACTATGAGTATTAATAAGATTGCCTTTTTTAAGGAAGAAGGCTGGAACACTAACATATATATTGGAGAACATATTTCTATCCCCAGTACTCATTATGCAAAATCAGAATTAGTTCAAAAAATGTTTTTATACCATAGTCTGACATGCTTGTGCCATGTGCCTTTCTGTTTAAAAGCATGTGGTTTTGTTGCATGCCGGCCAGGATAGTCCAGGAATCAAAGTGCTAATGAATAGTTTTGAATAGACCCAAGGATTACATATTTGTTTTTGACAGTTACTATTGGGGATATAATCCTACGCAGGTCTTTAACCCCTCCGGTGCTTATGACGAGACCAGCTCGTCATGAGTCACAGTGGAGCTGTGCTCATGATGAGCTGGTCTCGTCATAACAGGTGCGCACCGCCCACGCGGGATTAATTCCCCGCCTGTGCGGGAGAATTAATGAGTGGGCGGGTTTGTGACGAGACCAGCTCGTCATGAGCACAGCTCCACTGTGACTCATGACGAGCTGGTCTCGTCACGAGCACTGCGGCGCCGCGCTCACCCCCCCGCCCCCTCCGCACCCGTGGGGGAATTACCCCCGCAGGGAAGGGGTTAAATCTCCCTAGGACCCTCCTTTCTGAAACCGTTTTGTTGTGTTAGTTTTGAGTAAAGACAAACTTTATACAAATACAAGTTATGGGCCCTATAGGATAGCATAGGTAGAGTGCCTGAACCTGTGTCAGTCTAGGAATCATCAAGTAGAATAAGTCCAAAGGGAGATTTGTTCTTTAAGTGAAGTAAGCGGCTTCACAAGATTGATTACTTCTTTTACCTCCTTGAATACTGATTCTCTTCACCATTACCTGTAACACATACAATATCATCATTTTCAGAAACACATATCAACATTCCACCACTCTGCAGTAAAAGCCATATAATCTGCCAGACAAGCACAGCTCTAGGATATGGGTCTTCAAGGAGGTTGTATGTCACTATATTGTGTGACAAAATGTCGACCTACAAGGATATTCAGTAAAGAATTGTATCTACTACTAAATAATCAATGTAGATGTATATATGCAAGTGTAAAGGTACAGCACATATACAAACCTTGAAATATTGGGGCTTACACTTATCAGTCCCTTCTAACTGATTTCAAAGCAATTTTTAGAGATGATCAAGAAAGCCAAGAACGTTCCGAGTTATTGGAAAATATGGAACGTCAGATTGAATTTATGTCTGGTATCTCCTATGATGCTGTCAGGGGGTCTGTATTAGCTTGTGAAGCGTCAGAAGCAGCTCGAAGGAATCTTTTCCTTAAAGAATGGAACACTGAGGCAACACAGAGGTCCGCAGCACTCAGGGAGTGAGACTATTTGACTCTGAGTTGGAGGAAAAAATGTCCTAAAATCTTTACAGGAAAGAAGCATTTCTCCCCTTTTAGGAAACAACAGCCCAAGCCCTCCGATTCTTACAAACATCATTATTCAGAAAGCCAGCAAGGAGGCAGGAAAATTTGCATACATTTCAGGGTAAATCATTTTCTGGGAAGTTTCAGAAGAAGCTGAAAAAGGACAGAGGCAATAAGGAGAAAGGGTCCTGACTATGTCCTAATTCAGGAAGCCTGTATCCAGAAAGTCCAAGAATTGTAGATAAGTCGGAGAATCTGTTACTGATTGGAAGCACAGGAAAAGTCTACTTCACATATGTGAGGGTTAAATATTGTAAGGTGGAGTTACTGTAAAGAATATCTCCTCCTGTTCTGTCTGAAGTGCCAGGCACAGGGCCGGCCCTAGGATTCTTGGGGACCTGGGCAGAATAGGAACATGCGAGGCCCCTATAATTTGTATAAGATTTAACTTCACAGGAAGTGACATTATAGGAAGTAATTTCAATTGGCCTTTAATTATATTGATATTGTTTATAAAGCGTGCCAATGTCCAATAGCGTCTTGGCACTTGCGTCTGCAGCTGTAACAGTAAATAAAGCTAATTAGGCAACATAGTTGAAAAAAGCCAGGTTTCAAGTCGTTTTATAAAACAGATAAAATTGAACTGGGCTTTGAAATGCAAAGGCATTTTGTTTCAAAATTGCAAGTAAGGAGTAAAGCTTCTGCCACCCAGGATGTTTTGTTTATTTTAGGTGTTTCCACTGTTCTCGAGGGGGCTGATCGAAGAGCTCCCCTAGGTGTGTACCATATGAATTTTTTCTTAACCCCTTCGTTGCTAGGCCTTTTCCCCCTGTGCTAAGCCTTTTTTTTGGCTATTTGGGGTAGTTCGCGCTTAGGCCCCTGTAACTTTTTGACCACATAAGATATCCACGCCAAATTTGCGTCCTTTTCTTCCAACATCGTGGGGATTCTAAAGGTACCCAGGGTTTGTGGATTCCCCTGGAGGGGACTCAGAAATTAGCCAAAATACAGCAAAAAAAGAATTTGGGGGGGAAAAATGGGAAAAAAGTGCTGCAAATGAAAGTGTCTGGTTTTTTCCCTGCAAATGTTATCAACAAAGGGTTTGTGGGGCTGAAATCACAATTTTCCCAGCTTAATGGGACTGACAGACCTTTGTCAGAAAACCAACATTTTTTACACAGTTTTGGCATTTTACTGGGACATAGCCTATTTTTGCTATTTTATGTGCTTTCAACCTTCTTCCAGTTAATGGTAGAAATGGGTATGAAAGCAATAATGGATCCTGGAAGCTATACATTTTTAGAAAAGTAGACGAAAGTCTGAATTCAGCAAGGGGTCATTTGTGTAGATCCTTCAAGGTTTCTTTATAGAAACTAACAGTTGAAAATAGGAAAAATTGAAAATGAGTTGAAAAAAACAGCAATTTGTGCCAACGTTTACACCTGTAACTTCCTCTAATTATGATAGATGTTTGAAAGCAATATACCGTTACATCCGCTAGACCTTTCTGGTTGTGGGGATAAATAGGACTTGTAGGTTCACCAAGAACCCGACGAACCCAGAGCCAATAACTGAGCAGCGTCTTGCAATGTTTTTTTAATTATGTACCGGGTATATAGAAATTAATTTGGGAAAATATATATAGTGAAAAATCGGTATGAAAGACACCTATGTATTTCTGAAATTGGAACAAAATATAGAGTTTAGAAACAGTAGCTATTTGCACATTTCCGAAATTGTGAGTACCCATACTAGCATGAGAATTATAGGACATTTTTCAAAGTGACTTCTTTTTTACACATTGTCTTTCGTTTGGAAGGCAGAAATGCATCGAAAGTCAATAGGTAATAACAGTTGCTCTACAATTCTGTGTTACCCTAAGTCTCCCGATAAAAATGGTACCTCACTTGTGTGGGTAGGCCTAGTGCCTGCGACAGGAAAGGGCTCAAAACGCAACATGGACACACTTAATTTTTACAGTGAAAACTGACCCTTTTTTTGCAAAGTGCCTAGCTATAGATTTTGAACCCTAGCTCTGCCGGCACCTAGGGAAACCTAGCAAACCTATACATTTTTGAAAACTAGACACCCAGGGGAAACCAGGATATGGTGACTTGTCTGGCTCTCACCAGGTTCTGTTACCCAGAATCCCTTGCAAACCTCAAACTTTGTCAAAAAAACAAATGTTCCTCACATTTCTGTGGTGGAAAGTTCTGGAATCTGCGTGGATCCACGAAATTCCACCCACTCCGCATTCCCCAAAGTCTTCCGAGAAAAATGGTACCTCACTTGTGTGGGTAGGCCTAGTGCTCGCGACAGGAAACGTCCCAAAACGCAACGTGGACACACCACATTTTCACAGTGAAAACTGACCCTTTTTTTTGCAAAGTGCCTAGCTGTAGATTTTGAATTCTAGCTCTGCCGGCACCTAGGGAAACCTAGCAAACCTATACATTTTTGAAAATTAGACACCCAGAAGAATCCAGGATGGGGTGGCTTGTCTGGCTCTTACCAGGTTCTGTTACCCAGAATCCCTTGCAAACCTCAAACTTTGTCAAAAAAACCCACATTTTCCTCTCATTACTGTGGTGGAAAGTTCTGGAATCTGCGTGGATCCACACAATTCTACCCACCCCGCATTCCTCAAAGTCTTCCGAGAAAAATGGCACCTCACTTGTGTGGTAGGCCTAGTGCCCGTGACAGGAAACGGCCCAAAACGCAACGTGGACACACTACATTTTCACAGTGAAATCTGACCCCTTTTTTGCAAAGTGCCTAGCTGTAGATTTTGAACCCTAGCTCTGCTGGCACCTAGGGAAACCTAGCAACCCTATACATTTTTGAAAACTAGACACCCAGGGGAATCCAGGATGGGGTGACTTGTCAGGCTCTCACAAGGTGCTGTTACCTAGAATCCCTTGCAAACCTCAAACTTTGTAAAAAAAAACACATTTTCCTCACATTTCTGTGGTGGAAAGTTCTGGAATCTGCGTGGATCCACAAAATTCCACCCACCCTGCATTCCTCAGTCTTCCAAGAAAAATGGTACCTCACTTGTGGGGTAGGTCTAGTGCCCGCGACAGGAAACGGCCCAAAACGCAACGTGGACACACCACATTTTCACTTTGAAAATGGCCCCTTTTTTTGCAAAGTGCCTAGCTGTAGATTTCGAACCCTAGCTCTGCCGGCACCTAGGAAAACCTAGCAAACATATACATTTTTCGAAAAAGTCTGTGCCTAGCGGGCTTTCTTCTGCCCTGGGGAGGGGGGAAATTGAGGGCTATTGCGTGGATATGACTGTGGCCATTTATTTGGGTGGGTGGGAACATTGGGATGCCCATTCTGTGCAGCCCCCACCACTACATATAAAAAAGCCAGCATAATCGCTGGCCCTAGTGAGCTCTCTGCCCCCCCGGGGGTCAGATCAGGGGCTACTGCTCCCATCTGCCTCCTGGGGGGGCAGAAAGACTGTGGCATTTTTTTTGGGGGGGGGGGGTTGGGGATTGGCATGCCCATTCTGGGCAGCCCTTTCTGCCCCCCCTCGGGGGTCAGATCAGGGGCTACTGCCCCCATCTGCCTCCTGTGGGGGGGCAGAAAGACTGTGGCATTTTTGGGGGGTGGGGGCATTGGCATGCCTATTCTGGGCAGCCCCCGCCCCGAACTTTGGAGAAAAAAAATCCCTGGTGCCTAGTGGGCCTTCTGCCCCCCCCCCCGCCTGGGGCAGGTAAGGAGCTATTGCCCCATCTGCCTTCCAAGGGGGGCAGAAAGACTGTAAAACTTTTTTTGGGGTGGGGGCATTGGCATGCCCATCTGGGCAGCCCCCACCCCTACGTATATATATAAAAAAATCCCTGGGGCCTAGTGGGCTTTCTGCCCCCCCCCCGGGGGGCAGATCAGGGGCTATTGCCCCATCTGCCTCCTGGGGGGGCAGAAAGTCTTATTCCTTCTTTGGGGGTGTAGGGTGGGGGAATTGGCATGCCCAATCTGGGTCGCCCCCACCCCTGGCCTATAAAAAAATCCCTGGCGTCTAGGGTGCTTTCTGCCCCCCAGTGGGGGCAGAAAGGATGCCTGGCAAAATTGTATGGGGGAGCAAAGACCCTTGACCAAGGGGCCGCTCCCCCCTCCCTGGTCGCTAGTGGGTGGATCCCTGCTTGAGGATCGCCCTCCAGAGATCCACTAGGGAAGGGTACCATTCCAACGATACCTCTCCCATCTTTTTCGGTGCTCGGGGGGCTGAGATAGCCCCACAAGGACCGAAACTGTGAAACTGAAACAAAGTTTCAGTTTCGTTTTCATTGTAATGACGACAGCGAGCCATGCGCGCGATCGTCATTGCAATGAAAAACCCTAAGAGGCCTCGGGAGGTTGGGGAAGCTCTTCCCCACCTCCCAAAGCAAAAAAAAAAAAAAATGGGAAATCCCTCTGCTGTTTACAGCAGAGGGATTTTTTAAAAGTGTGCTCATGACGAAATGGTTGCGTCATGAGCACACTTGAACTTATGCTCATGACGGAACCATTCCGTCATGAGCATGGAAGGGGTTAAGGTACTCAGGACCTATGTGGTGAGCAGTATACAGTGCCTTGAAGGCTACTCCCTTTGTAATGGGGAGCTAGTGTAGCTCAACAATACATGCGAGACAGATTTGAACTTTGGAATTCTTATTAAGAGACGAGCTGCTGCTTTTTGTAAAATTTGCAGTTTATTCAGAGATCACAGATTATATGGCATTGTTGAAGCCGCTTTGCAAGAAGCTACTTACTTAATTTGGATAGGAATAAAATGGTTAAAAATATAATTAAGCATACTTATAAAATGCGTACATATATTTTACATCTCTATTAAGTAGAAATACATTAAATGATTTAAAATTAGTTATTGTTCTATTGAATGGCATAAATGAAAATGATATGCTCACCGGGAATCCTGGCACTAAGAGAGCGCCAAAGGAGAGGTGCAGACTTTACTAATGTGGAGAAAGGATGGTTTTTAATGTGTTTTTGCAAAAGATATGAGTTACACCATAGTTCAAGAGGGAGAGAGTTCCAGTCTTGCACATCTAGAAAGGAGAAGGATCTCCCTCCAATCAGGGACCTCTAAATTGTCGGATGGCAAAGGAGTTTGGTTGGCACAGAGTATTGGATTCTGGAATTAACGTAAGGAGTGTTGTACAAGGAGAGAACCTTTTTTATGAAGTGCATAATGATGAATGGATAATGCCTTGCAGCTAGAGGGTTTCAAACCAAAAACCTAGTAGACAGCAGAACGGTGAGAAGAAATGCCCTGGCGATGCAGCAGTCTCAGATGAGGAGCATTGCACTGTTCTGAATGATATGAAGGGTACTGAATGTAAAAAAGGCGGGAAACCCAAGATGGTGAGAATATAATGGACTGTACAACAGCCTCACTGCAGTGAGAGGGGAGAAAAGGGATGATTTGTGTTACTTATGGATGTAGTAAAAGCAAGTGGATACAACATGGTTAACCTGTTCTGAACAAAAGAGATGCTGGAAAATGAATCCAAGATTTTGTTGCTGACTGTGCAAATGTGGGCAATTGACCGAGCTCCACCAGCCAACAAAGAGAACACCATATGGTATGAGATCCTTTAAATTTGAACCCTTGATTTGTCAATATAAAGTTGTATTGAATTTGTCTTCATTCAGAAATTAACTGTTACCATGCAAGACCAAACGTATTCTTGGGCAGATTGCCACTGAGGGAAATTAATGGAATGTTTGGGTATCAATATGCACAAGATATCAACAAGAATCCAAAGGACTGTATGAGTAAGGCTAATTGGGAATGATAAAGATTTAAACAGCGGAGACCCAATAAATTCCACAAGTCCGAGGTTTAGTATATAACAGAAGCCGGTGATGAGTGGATTTCTTCAGATTCCCCAAATAGGATAGTGCTTTGCCACACCAGGGATACCTGAAATTCGAGGTTGAACTAGTTGATTTATAAGCACCGGCTAGGAAACAGTGTCAAATGTGGCACTAATGTTTAGTGATATTTAGGCTGCTCTAACTCCATGAACAAGAGTGGGAAACATCCTTTACACCATAGTCAATACCACAATGTGCCTTTAAACCGCAGTCACTACCCCGACTGCGACGTTACCACGCATTCCTTTACCATGCAAGTTGTTACAATGACTTGCTTTAGTGGATGCGTTGTTGTACTAGAGTTGGAATAGTAATTTATACTATTCCAAAGTCTAGCAAGCCCCTAAGGCAAGTCATTGTAGTGACTTGCTTGGTAAAGGGAAAGGGACGCATTGTAACGTCACAGTTGGGGTACTGACTGCAGTGTAAAGGTATGCGTGGTAAATGCATGGGGGGGTTCTGTCATACAACCTCAAGGGTCAGCCACAAATCATCTGAATCAGTACGAAATGCTACTTCAAACTCCTAGAGTTGTCAGAAGCCAACCGGCACATTGTCAATGAATAACTTACTTTTTATAGACAAAAAGACACTCCCATCAGCGGCTGACCCAAGGTTCAGCACATCAATTCCAATTTTTATGAAGAGTAAGAGTCCTGTGCAATCGCTTCCAGAGCTTGCCGCAGTTAAGCTCCACTGGTAACCAGATAAACAGTTTATGTAGTAAAGGGAAGGTGCACCAAGAGTAGAGTCAATTTTCTCCAAGTTAATCCAAAATTTCTCTTTATTATAGTAGATAGTAAAATGTGGACATCAGCCAACGCGTTTCGTTCCTCTGAGGGAACTTCATCAGGGCTGAAACGACATACACGAAAAAATATCTATTTTGCATGTGTTGTCCTTAGTGAAGACACCCCACAATAGGGGTAGAAAGTATACCGTCCAAAATCCTTGATAAGACACGTCCACGAATACCTCCAAGTCTTCGTTCAGGACAGAGACACAGACACGAGGACTGTGCGCACCAGAAGAGAAGAGCTGGTATGTAGAAACCTGTCTCAGTAACAGTTGGTAAGTTTGACTGTTTCCACTGCTCGTTGTTTCTCCTGTCCGTTTTGCTCACCACAGGCCAGGTTGTTGTTTCCACACTAAAGCCTTGGCATGCTGTGCAGATGGTCACACATTGGGTCAGCTTTCTTAGCCTACGATCACACTGTGTGAAAAATCTTTAAGCTGAGAATCACCTATGATCATACAGTGTCACCTTCCTGAGAAGACTGCCACAGCATGTTGACTTTTTGAGTGTCCAATAACAGAGCCTTATTGCATGTGTAAATAAAGATGTATTCTCTAAGTAGTAACCATAATTGTACATTGAGTTTATTTTAAAAGCTACAACAATGGATCAATATGGTTTGTTGTCACTATTCTCTCATGTACCTCCTGTGTTGCAGTATTTCCTGTTTCCGAGTTTGAACATAAACGTATATTTTCTGCAAAACAGTGAGAGTTCCTTGGTATAAAGCAGACATATATTAATTTGATTGAACTGTTTTAGACTGGCAATGTCTACACTTGAGTAGGAACACATCTCAAGGGGTGGAAATACTTCAATTGCAAAGAAAAGTAAATGGACAATAACTTTTTTATGAATCACTTAATTTCACACATTTGCCGCTCTATAAATATGTTTTATTAATAGCCAATTCAAACTTGTGACCTGCTGACCATTGCAATTATGGCAGAAATAGTTGCAAAAAGAATTTTCACCAGATTTAGCAGTAATGTTTACAATAAGACCCACATGCAAATGGTGCTTGCTCATGTTTTGTCCACTAGGAAGAGAGGAGACAGCACAGGCGCAGTACACTTGGGATTATAATGGTGTTCTAAGGAGAAAGGAGCTTAGAGGGCAGAATGTTGTGCACTAGAGAACATTACACAATAAAGAGAGGTGATTAATGGGGGCGAATGTAGCAGACAGGAAAGTGTGTTGATTGAAAGGGTAAAATGGAGCATATGGGAAAGCGGGGATTACAGAAGGGAAAAGACAGGAGTGCAGCTCTTACATGACAATGAGGCACAAGAAAGTCGTGAAAACTGGTAAGAATGGGTCACACATGGGACCTCTAGACCACCTTTTATGGAAAATGGGCCAAAAATACTATCTTCTGCCATTTGTCAAAGTATTCTTGAGGAGGGTGAGACCCCCAAACCACTAGGAAGTATGAGGCTTGCCTGGCACACCACAAATTATTGAAAGTTTCATTAGGAACCTCTGCATTTCAAAATTCACCAGTTTTCCTGCCTCCTACCATTTTGTGTGGATTCTACCCCTCTTGCATCATTGTCTTTTGAAAGTAATGCCCTTCACCTTGTCTCTTCATCTCTCTACCACCCTGTTCGCATTGATTCTGCCCATAACATCCATCTCCCCTCTTTCCTGTCTCCCTTTCTGCCAGCCTAGGGCTGAAAAAAATGAGTGGGTCTCTAAAAGGGGTGTGGTCTATGTAATTAAGGGTGTAGCTTAAACACATAATCTAAATTTCTGTGATTCCCATAGAGTTTAATCTGACTGATACTTTGTTTCCTCTCTGGGCTTTCCGTGATTCAGTCCAGAAATATAACACAACAACTGACATACACCTAAAAACAGCCAGGAGTATTGATTTTGTCAATGGTTGTTAGCTGTTTAGGATAAATGAGTAACAACAATAAATTCTTCTACTTTCACCTTGTCACTGTTTTGAGCAATGAGTACCTCCTTCACAAACATTTGCACAGAATCACAACTCAACTGGAATACAGTACTGTTGCTCTGTGTTCTCTGCAGAGAGGCCATGAATTGAATGATCACGTATTCTGAACACCTTTTTGACCCCAAGGCAGGCACAGTGAGAAAGTTGTACTGCCTTAAGCCTCAACTCAAAAGCTCTCAATTGTAGCCTGTTATAAACACCTGGAGGCTACTCAGTACAAAGTATACACAGAAACACACATCCTGGAAATACCTAGCATTCGTAAGGAATGCAAGATTAAGTGAAGCATGTGAACTACAAACAGGAACTAATTTGCTGCCATGTATTACCCTAACACGCATTGTAAGGCAGGGACAGGAAATAGGCCCCAGCACCAAAATAAAAGTGGCCCCATTAGTGAATTAGGCAGCTAGAAAAATGTTCCATATTTGCAAATTAGAGCAGTTTTTAACTTGTAGAGACATGCTGTATATGATTTTGTAAGGTATGGAAGACTGCATAGATTTGAGTTTGATGCAAGAAATGTTTGTTTTAGTATCACGAAAATCAACAGTAAGCTCGTATGACCATAAAGCAGGCCAATAAACAGCCCCCAAAAATAAACGTACATACTGACCTGACAGATTAGACCATCGGGCACAGCCTGATTGCCCTATAAGCCAGTCAGACCCTGCAAACGTGTTATACCTTCATCATGCAGACACTAGACCAGTTTTTTTGCAGGTCAAGTAAGGACATGAATATAGGACCAGATAGGGGGCCTGTTTCAATGTCCGTTCTAATTTACTGCCGGGTCTAAGACACTTAAAGCCCTGCTCCAGCCACTCGTATATGCTGTGTCTGCTCCTCTGCCTGCACCACTTGTCTCACTGCCTTACTCACACCTATCTGCTCTCCCCCACCTCTTCCCATTTTATTCAGTTTGTCTTACCCTTTTATCTCACCTCTATGCTTCCTTTCCCAGTATCCCCTCACCCTAGGTGAGCAGTTTTTATGTGATGGGACGACATTCTATCGTTTGTGGTGCGCCCTGCAGGATATCCTGCTTTTCATTCATACAGGGGCAGGGGGCTGTGCACTTCACACGTAAGGGCACTTTAAGTACCTGTCTAATCGCTGCCATCATCATGCAGATGCAGCGATTAGGCCCAGAGAAAGGGACCAACAGGGGAAATTGATAAAAAAAAATTAAACATTTAAACTCTTAGGGGGCCCCCTGGGCCTTGAAACTCTGAAATCTTTAAAGGTGCGAGGCCCCACTGCTGCGAGCAGACGCAGGGCCCTGGGTAGCTGCCCACGCTGCCCATGGCTAGCGCCGGCCCTGGACAGACAAACAGAATTATCTCAAAATAAGGGATACAAACTTTACTAATAAATAAGGTGGCTGTGCGGCACCCGAAGAGGAAAAGTTGCAGGTTGTTCACTTGATTGTGTTTCTTGTGCCCAAGACCAATTGATGGTACTGGATTGTCATAGATTTACAGAGTCTGTTAGAAATGGGATTCCTGGTTGGCTGAGGTATGCACCCAGGGCATGCAATAACCACCACTTTAGTCAGGGTAACCTAGATACACACTAAAAGATAGCCTGTGCTCACCCTCTGGTAGCTTGGCACAGAAAAGTCAGGCTTATCTAAAGAGGCAATGTGTAAAGTATTTGTGAAACTTACACACACAGTAACAGAATACACCACAAAAATACTCCACACAGGTTTATAAACATAGATTATTATTTTATAAACAAAACAAAACTAAAACAACAAAAATCCAATGTATGGAAGTTGAGATATTGAATTTTAAAGGAATAAATGAAGTAAAGCGCGTAGACGCAGGTAGCGCTTACAGGGTTACTTTAGATCGTGCTGCACTGGAGCAAGGTTAAAGTTTGAGCTGACCACAATGGAGCACCGGCCGGCTACAGGACCCACGCAAGCCGCGGTGAACAAAGAACCTTTCCTGGTCGCAAACAACGAGATGCGCCGATCTTCTCTATGCAGTGAAGGCGATGCGTCAGTTCTGAAGACGGGTGCTGGAGTCGACAGGTGTTGAGCCCTGCACCGGATTCTGCCACTCAGTCGAGGGGATGCATTGATCTCACCAAGTTGCAGTGGCAGGGATATGTTGTCCAATGCGTTGATCTCTGGAGGCAAGGTGCTGGTTACGATGCGATGTGCAGATTATACTCCTGCAACTGGGTCGATGCTCCGGTTCTGTTGCACACAGACAGGAGATGCGTCGAAATATGTGTTGCAAGTATCTGGGCCACTTCCAGTGAGCCAGGCACAAGAGCATGGGTAGAGACTTTGATATCCCTGAGTCTCAAGCAACTGGAGGCAAGTCCACAAGCCCCTTGAGATCACTTGGAGGGAAGGCAGGGTCCAGCTCTCCTTCGGAAGAGTCAGAGAGCAGCAGGCAGCAGGGCAACACAAGATAAAAGTAGGGTTTTTAATTTTGCAGTCCAAATATGAGTCTTTTAAGCAGCACAGCAGCCCTTCTGACAGAGGTTCAGTTCAAGATCCAGAAGTATCTGATTTCAGGGGGGGTCAGAGACCCAGTACTTATACCCAAATGCGCCTTTGATGTGGGGGTGACTTCAAAGCAACTCTGTAAAGTGCACAAATATCCCTTTCATCCCAGTCCTGTCTGCCAGCCTATCTGTGGGGGGTAATCAACCCTTTGTGTGGGGACAGCACACATCCTATTCAAGTGAAGTGTTAGCCCCTCCCTTCCATCCTGCGCAGGCAGGGATATCAGAATGCAGATGTATGTAGATGTGTACTGTCCTTCCTGTGTTGTGGCTGTCTAGAGGGAATGTACAAAATGTAGCTGTCACACAGCCCGATGTGTATTGGAGACTGGCTGCCAGGCGCACAGAGCAGTAAGTGCAGAGAAATGTAGACTTTCTAAAAGTGGCATTTCTAAAGCAGTAATGTTAAATCCAACTTCACCAGTAAGGAGGATTTATCATTACCATTCCAAAGATATGAAACATGACAAAGCTACTATTCTATGATCAGGAATTACAGCTTAAAAGTGTATTAAGGGATTCCCAATGCTAACCTATGAGAGGAGAAGGCCTCACAGTAGTGAAACACGAAATAGGCTGTTTGTCACTACAAGGACATGAAACACTTAAAAGTACATGTCCTACCTTTAAGTTACACAGCACCCTGCCCTTAGGGCTACCTTGGGCCTATTTTAGGGTTGACGTAAGTGTAATAAAGGTGAATTTAAGGCCTGGAAAGTTGTTTTAAATGCCAAGTCGAAGTGGCAGTAAACTGCACACACAGGCCCTGCAATGGTAGGCCTGACACAGGTTTGAAAGGCTACTTCTGTGGGTGGCACAATCAGTGCTGCAGGCCCACTAGTAGCATTTAATTTACAGGCCCTGGGTATAATTGCATACCACTTTATAAGGGACTTGCAAGTAAATCAAATATGCCAAACAGGTGTAAACCAATTATACCATGTTTAGAGGAGAGAGCACATGCACTTTAGCACTGGTAAGCAGTGGTAAAGTGCCCAGAGTCCTAAAGCCAACAAAATGAAGGTCAGAAAAAGAGGAGGAGGAAGGCAAAACGTTTGGGGTGACCCTTCAGAGGGGGCCATCTTCCAACAGAGTCTGAACAAGTTAATGAAAAATCATCTACAAAACATTGTAAAGGATTGTTCCCTTGATCCCAAAGAGCCACTCCTCAATAATACTGGATTTGATAGATGATTATCTGCATAATCCAATGGCAAAGAAACATCAGAAATTCCAGAGGATCTGAATTCAGGAGCACCACTGGCAATTCAGGGTCCTTCCCTTTAGGTTGAAGTCAGCATTTTAATGAAGATGGTAGCTATCCACATGCAGGGGGGTTGACATGTTTCCCTATCTGGATGATTGGTTGGTTTGTGCCCCATTAGGAGAAGAACGTCTTCATCATTTAGAGCTCAAAAATTGACTCTAAGTCAACCTGGATTCCCACTGAACATTCCAAAATTCCAGCCTTCAAGGGACATGAATTCCATCGATACAAGGATCATGACAGGGCTAAGCAAGGTCTTCCTTCCAACAAAGAGAACATTTTGACCTCAGAATCTTCTAATCCTCTTTTTAATCTTCAAAAGGCCACTTCTCGCAGATGGCTGGAAATCCAGGACATATGGTGGCATGTGCTTTTATTGTTAAGTGGGTGAGACTGCATCTTCACCAACTTCTGTAGCACTTGACAAGCATTAGACTCCAGCATACTAGAGTATGGAGAAACTGTTTCTTGTGACAATAGGAATTAAATCACGATTACAGTGGCAGACGATCCCAGAAAATCTGAGCAGAGGGAATCTGATGCATCCAATTCTGACCATGCATGCCAGTATATTAGGCTGTCTAGGTTTGTGGGTGGAGAAACATTTACAATTGATTATTACAATCCATTTCAAGGGTTTGGATAATAAAAGAGGCAGATCACTTAAGCTTGTAATGCTCATCATCTCAGATTCTTACTTTGTCCAAATCAATCTTCTAGACGATTTGCATGAGGTTTGAAACCACTTCATGGACCTGTTTGCAGCAGAACGAGCTTCCTTGTTCCAAGATTCTGTTCCAGGTATCCAGAACAGGAAGCATGTGGAGGCTCTCTTCTTGAAGTGGCCAACAAGGTAGCTTAAGCATTCCTCATTGTTTCTCTGATCCCAAGGATATTGTTGAAACATCAGGAGGAAAAAACAGAGGTGGTGATAGTGGTATCCTTCTGGCAGCACAGGCCACGGTTCGCACTTTGAAAGAAAATGGCTGTTCACGTCATTTGTATTTTCCTAAGTTTCCATCTTTTCTAAACTGCCTCTTCCTCCCTGCTTTTCCCAATCAGTGTGACGTTTGAAAGATTAAAAGAAAGGGTGTCTTCTTCACTTGGCTGAAGCAATTCAGAGTTCAAGGAGACTTTCAACTCTAAAATAATATTCCAGACAATGTAGTGCATTTGTTTTTTGGTGTTCTTCACATTTGATGTCTCCTATTTCTTTCTGTATAGCATCTACTCTAATTTTCTATTAGATGGGTTTCATAAGCATCTATCTATTTTTGTACTGAAATCACAATGGTTTGCAATCAAAGCATTTTGTGATGCTGACTTATCTATTCATGAAGCAAAGGTTCTGGTGACAAGATTGTTTAATTTCTTTTTCAATTTCAAGATCTCTTTCTTGTGCTTCTGTTCATTCTTGAGAACTTCTTCTAGGTCTAAAATCCCAGCAATCATTTCATTTTTAACCATTGCTATCAGCTGATTTGAAGTTTTTGTTATTTAAAGTAGCGTTTTTAGTGGCACTCAAGTCAGCGTGTAGAAAAAGGTAATTGTCTTTTCGTCCTCCTTTCTGGGATTTCTGTATGATGTAATTGCTCCCAAACCTGACCCTTTTTTCTACCTAAAGTAAATGTTAAGTTTCATTCCTCTCAAGACATTATTCTTCTATCAGATCTAGAGCATACAGAAAACCTATCAGTTTATTTGTTAGTTTGGTTTGGTTAAAAAGGGTAAGAAGACATCTAAAATGACAATAAACTGAGGTATTAAAGAGACTGTTTTATTTGCCTACTCAACTCAGGATAAAGCAGTTCCAGAAAACGTTCAAGGGCAATCAACTAGAGGAGTTTCCGCTTCATGGGTTGAGTTACAGGGGGTGGCTCTGCAAGAGATCTCTAGAGCCGGTTCTCGGTCTTTTAGCACGCTTTCATTAGATATTATCATTTACAGAACATTTTTAATAAGGATGATAATTTTGGTTCCCTAGTATTGAATTCTGTACTGTTTTAACTGATTTAGTTGCCTTTTCATTGCTTTACAACATTTTCTGTTTATTGGGTTCAATAGCAAGCAATTAAATTCATTGGGTGTTGCATTTTATTTGTAAATGTAATATTTATGTAAAAGGCCTTGATGCTTTGGCATACGTCATGAAGTAATGACAGAGAGAAGGGCGAGGAAATTAGAGGTAATGGCTTGGTTACTTACCGGTAATCTTCATCGCTCTTAGTCCAACAGGTACTTATCTGATATTACACCCTCCCTGTTTCCAAGCCTTTGACGAAACTTGGAATCACAGGAAGTCCTGGGGAATGCTATGCTTGTTATAGCGCCCAGCTGAGAGTGGAAGGGGAGATGGTTAAGCATTCTTGTTGTTTTTTTCCTGTCTCTGAGAGGTGGGATTAACCTCATGAAATAATGACTGGGATGAGTTGAAATAAGAGTAATCTGGGGTTTTCAGAGTTGGTACCACAGGTCCAAGTGATCAGATTGACTGCAGCAAAAGAGATAATTCTCCTGCAAAGGCCACTTCAGGATGCAGGGCACAATCCCCACGATCTGATAAAAAAAAATAATAACCAAATAAAGGGGCACTGTGGGCACACACTAACCCCTGGCCAAAATAGGGGAACCTCAAAGAGTCCCCGTTTGGTATAATTAAAAAAATAATAATAATAAATTAGGGGATTGTTGGCACCTTTTAGGGATTTGCGGATCCCTGACACCAAACTGGCAGAGACAGGTACAGTGGATCCATGCTGCTATTTTCCGTGTTGGAGATCCACAATCTCATGGATCCATGGCACGCTTCAGGCCCAGGTATAACAAAACCAGGGCAAGCTTCTCTGACCAGGCATCACCTATCACGGATTTCATTGATATGGATTTGGAACCACAAACACTTGAAAAGGGAAGCACATCTTGAAGAAACTTGCTCTGGATCTGGTAGCCAGCATGACTCTTGTCTTGGATTTGTGATCTCAAACTTGGGTCCAAAAAGTCAAAAAAAGAAACAAAATAAGGTCAGGCAAATGACCAAGCTCTATGGGCAACCCTTCTGTGCAGTGCACAACCTCTGTCCTGTTTCAAGTTAGGCAAAGGACCTGGCTAAAGGTGTGGCCCTGTGGCCAACCCCGATGCACACGGCAAAACGCTGTGCACAGCGAGTTTTGGATATTAGGTATATCATAAAAAAATAATGAAATTCACTGAAAAAACAGTTAAAAACTGAGTTATGGTTCAGCCTCAAACATGCCACCATTATGCCCCTGCTCAAGAAACAATCCATTGACCCAGGCACGCTTTCCAACTACAGACACACCTCTTTCCTACCATACACAGCAAAGGTCATAGAGAAACTAATCAACTGATACCTCAACAACCAACTCAGCAACCACCAGCTCCTTGACGCTAATCAGTCCACTTCAGGCACAACCCCAGTACAGAAACAGCACTCATTGCTGCCACAGACGACATCCGCATGATCCTTGACAGAGGAGACATGGCAGTCCTCATTCTCCCGGACCTCTTGGCAGCATTTGACACGGTCTCACACCCCCTCCTCATCAAGTGCCTGCACAAGATTGGCATTGAAAGACCTGCTCTCCACTGGATCTGCTCTTTCTTAGCCTGGCATTTTCCTCCTCGGAAGCCCGCAAACTCATCTGCGGAGTGCCTCAAGGTTCATCGCTCACTCTCTTCGATGTATACATAATCCCTCTGGTCAAAAATTGTGGGTCATAGAAAATCTTTAAGATGCTGGGTCCATTAGAACGAATAGAGAACAAACTCTTTTTTGGAGTGTGTTTAAAATGTAGGTTATCCCATTAACATCTATGGAAGTATTTTGATTATTAGGTGGGTGAATACCAATAAAAAAGAGTGGTAAAATCTACCAAATGTGGGTGAATTGACACATATGCTATGTGTCCAGCATGTGGGCAAAGATTATGTTCACTTGATGGGTGAAAATATTAGGTACAGGTGTAGCTTGTTGAAGTACTTTATGTCCAGAAAGCCAGTAAGCCACTGTCACAATGATTGTATGATATCATCAGCGATGTCATCAATGAAGTCATTTGAGATGTCATCAGTGATTTCATCTAACTTGTCATGAGTGATTTAATTTGTGAGTAATGCATGATGGGGGCTCAAGTTATAGCTAGTTCTCTGATGTTGAGGTAAAGCCAATCATATACCTTTGGTACTGCAGGATTGGTACTGGTGCCATGGTACCGAAATGGCAGAGGAGAGAAAAAGCTCCCTCAACGAATCAGAAGCAGCTATTTTTGGGGTACCCATAGCCCCTCTTGCTAATCTCTTTTAAATGGCCAAACAGATTTACACCAAATCACTAAAAGCACCCTTTCTCAGTAAAGTTCTAACTTTCTGTGAAATTTGCTATTATTCCAATAAGCAATTTTTCTGTATTGTAGAGCTATGTTTTCTATGGGAAATAAAATGGTAAATCATGATTTTAAGATCTCGCGCCTTCTTTTTCTTGGCCCCTGCTTGTTGGATTTGCGCGAATCTTCCATTGAAGAAGCCAACGTGGATGAACTTTGTTTTTTAAGTTCCGTGCAAATTAGTCAAATGATACCTAAGTTATTAAGAAAAAAAAATGCATTTCCAATGATAAAGTTGACCTAACTATAACAACACAATGTCAACTGTGTAATAATCAGATTGTCAGATCAATATTGTATCTATAGTTATGGAGATTAAGTTTACTTTGTAAATGAGTTTCAAGATATTTTTGGAAGAATTGGTGGTGAGTTTGGTGTGTGGTCTTAAAGATTGCAGGTTAATTGCCAGATAAAGAGTGCTTGAGAGTGTACATTTTTCTAAACTGTGTTTTTATGTGTAGAGTTTTCGCATGCATCCAGGGAGGTTTCGTTTGTTTGTCAGATTTTCTGAGATAAGTAAGAACAGGGGATATGAGCATGGAAGTCATTTAGGGGGCGCCAGGGGTTGCATTTGCACACCAGTCAGGCTTCGTAAGATCCCTGGCAGTGCTCCTGTGACGCCAGCCACTGGATCAGCAACCAGAAATAGCTCCCTAGATAATTTTTTTATTCTGGTTAGAAAATGTGCAGAATGGCTTAATAAAGACTTAATATTTTTCCACTGCCTTTCTGTTGTCTAAAGGGGATTATTTATGTTTTTCCTTTGGTTGAAATTAAGCCATGCCTCGCTTTCAATTTTGTTTCAGCCAATATTGCAAGAGCATTGAAATGAGACAGGCAGTGGCGTGACATTAGCCCCAAGATGACCCCCGCGATGCGTGGGTGGGCCCTGAGCTGCAGGGGGCTCCCTCTGGCGCTGTGCACGGTCAGCGGGTCCCTGGCCTGAGAGATACTGACTGGGTCTGTACTTTGCAGGGGGGCCCACTCAACTTTCAATACGCCATTGGACACAGGCCCCAAATTAAGGTAGGAGGCATTAACACAGGTCGCTTAGCGTCTCATAGATAATGCTCTGATATATTAAAAAAGAGTGCTTCACCTTCCCTCTCTACAAGTACTGCCCAAGGAAGTAATAAAGCTGGCCAGTGTCCAGAATGTGTTACGTTTGCTCTCTGGGATGATGGAGGTATGTAATTTTACCAAAATGTCACATAATTAAGCAAGAGCAACGTGTATGAACCTCGCACGCCCCTACTACATACATGGCAAACATATTTACTGCGTGTAAAATAACGCTACTATAATTTGTAGTCTGCACGATATACATGGTAAAAATATTTTAACTCAAACTATTATAATTATCGGAACATACTGTATGTCTTTGTTATACAAATCAGTGATCAAGCTAACCATGAGCCCACTAGAATAGCCCTGGCTCGGTGGTTAGGAGCAGAGCTCATATCATGTCACATACTCTGTACCCAGAGGGTCATTACCCAGTGTCCACATTAGTGCTGAGAGCGAGAAGACCATGCACACGTGCTCTGATGTGGCTACAATTGGGCACGTGGTGCTATGATGATTTCACCCGAGCAAATGAGTGTTGTACCAGGCCATTTGGGGCTGTACTTAGGAATGTGACAACTGACCTGCTGCCCAATTTTATGTGCACCATTGCAATACCATGTCAGAACTCTAGAGGTGGTAAATTAAATAATGTTTTATCTACTTCAGTACCTTCTCTCTATATTTCGTTTAAATTGCTTTTACTGTGTGTTTTTGAAGTTCAATGATGTCACTTCCTGTGATAGCAACAGTCACAGATCATGTGACATAACGTCCTGTGATGTCTTCAGAGACATAGCTCAGGTGAGGTCACTTCCTGTGAAGTCATAGGGGAGGGATCGAAGAGTGTGATGTCACTTCCGCTACCCAGGCATTCTGCAGAATCCACGTCCATGGGTGTGAGGTATTCTTTCTTGGTGTTAGAGACAAGCCCTGTGGCTCAGTGAGTCACAGCTTTGACAGGAAGGGTCAAGCCGAACTTTTGGGAGTTGGGTGATGAGAGAATTTTCCTAGTTGATCCCGGTGATCACTCTTTCCTGCACAACCAGTTTTAGAACAGATTTAAGAGGAATAATGTTTTTAAGAGGCAATGTCTTGTGCTTTGTATCAGTTCACGGTGGTATCAAGTGCTTTTAGCTACAGTTTTGACTTTGCTGGTTGAATATTATAAAGTGTGGGGGGGGGGGGGGAAGGGAGAGGGGGAGGGGGCTAAACATTTTCCCTTTATTGAGTTTTGTACTTTCAAGGCATGTTTCTTGGGAAGGAAAATCCACATTATTTTTACAGCTTTAATACTGCAATAGAAGCATCAGTGAGCGAGAGTATTAAAGTTTAGAAACAAAGAAGCCTGGAGGGATGTGCGTCACTGCAGTGGATAATTTTGATACAAACACACGTTGTAACATGAACAATAAATTGCTCCACAAACAGAATATATGTATGGAGGAGGAGTGGTTGATGACACTGAATTACTTTGAAAGTGTGGATTGAAGGTAAGGTTATCAGATAACTCCATTTCATGAATTCTGTTCATGTACTGAGGTGAGCTTCTATTGAACAATCAAATGCATTCTGTTACTTTTAGTTTTGATGTTCAGCAACACAATCAATTGCACTAAACTACAGGAATGGAAGTATTTATAAAACAAGATTCCAGGACTGGAGCATTGATACCTCCACAAGTCAATGTCTGGTAACCTGAATTCAAGGCAGAAGATAAGGCATTCAAAAGTGAGCATTCTCTTTTTTAGGTCATGGCACTTTCAACCATCTCTTGGTCCATGTGGAAAGCTGAAGTATTACGTAGAAAGTTCATGATGTTCTATGTAGAGGCTTTTAAAATGTTTTTCGTGTTTAGTGGGTCACAATGGTTATGTCTGGTTATTAGCTTGCGCAGACATGTAATTAAGGTGCATTGTGGGCTTGGTTACATGGGGACATTTAAATTGAATAAACTTGTCTGTCTGCAAGGACATTCTTTCAGGCTGTGATGGTAATGGTTGGTTGTCTAGGAAGATTGTGATCGGTAGTTGGTGCCCAGCTGTTTTCAGTGGTTTGAGCGACAATATTATCTATCTTGAGTCAGAGAAGATTATGATCCACCGCATAGATGAATTATTGATTTAGCAAATTTATGTAGCACACACATACCCGGAATGGGCCTATAGGCTCATGGACCATGATGGGGGATACAGGAAATGTGTGCAACACTCGCTTAAACTGCATAAATCCTGTCAGGGAAGGGGTTAACCCGAGAATGGTGAGCCCAGGGTAAGCAACCTGGGCTTCATCCTGGACTCCTCCCTGTCGATGACCAGACAAGTCAACGCCGTCTCATCTTCGTGCTTCAACACCCTGCGCATGCTCCGCAAGATCTTCAGATGGATCCCCACTGAAACCAGGAAAACCGTCACCCAGGCACTCGTCACCAGCCGACTGGACTATGGGAACACCCTCTACGCCGGAACCACAGCCAAACTTCAAAAAGACTCCAGCGCATCCAGAATGCCTCCGCACGACTCATCCTGGACATCCCCCGACACAGCCACATCACCGGACACCTGAAAGACCTGCACTGGCTCCCCGTCAGCAAGAGAATCACGTTCAGACTCCTCACCCACGCACACAAGGCCCTCCACGACCTGGGCCCAAAGTACCTCAACGACCGCATGACCTTCTACACGCCCACCCGCCAGCTACGATCAACCAGCCACGCCCTCGCCACCGTACCACGCATCCGCAGAGCCACCGCCGGAGGAAGATCCTTCTCCTACCTGGCAGCCAAGACCTGGAACTCCCTCCCCACTCACCTTCGGCGAACCCAGGACCATCTCTCCTTCAGGAAACAGCTCAAGACCTGGCTGTTCGAGCAGTAACTTACCCCCTCCCCCAGCGCCTTGAGACCCTCCCGGGTGAGTAGCGCGCTCTATAAATGCCGTGATTGATTGATTGATTATCTGGTGTGTCCAGCAATTGCACATCAGTAATCCACTAGGAAAGTAGTTGGATTTTTTAGATACCCACAGCTCGCATAAATGGTGTCATTTATTAAAAGTGCATGTAAATGTGTCCTTTGTGGCTATATTGAAAATGTATACCGAAAACCTGGCATAGCTTTGGATGACGTGGGCTCATGCTGGACACCCCTGCTTTGTCCAGCCACAGCCACAGTTGCTATGAAAAATCGATAGGCTGTTAATGAATGAATCAGTATGAGAAGCCTTGAAGCTTACGTCCATTATACCACCCGGGACATATATACCCAGGTGGTGAACTAAAGTAGACCCAACCCGTATTTGTTGTGCACTCTGATGTTTGCCCAGGCACGTACAAAGAACCAATGTGAAAAGTAGGCCCAGTTTACTTTAAAAGCCCACAAAACAGGCACCAATACCATTTGTGCAGGCCACTCCCCATTTAAAATCCTATTATATGTTGACCAGGAGGAAAAACCCGGTAGGGTATTTTTGCACCTACAACTGAAGCATTGATCTAAAATATAATGCAAGTATTCCTTTGAAAATAAAAAGATGGAGTCTTTGAAGGAAATGAGAGAACCAAGCATTAGAAACCCTATGTGAACTTGCATATTACATTTTTGGGGGGAATAATATGTGGGTATCAGTGTTTCAGTGCCAATTCTCATGTTTTTCCCTAGATTTTCACAAAGATTTCAGCAGCCGAAATATCATTTTGAAAATAAAAACTTATAATTCCTCTGGGCCGGTGACTTCTGTTACTGGGCCCATCGGAATTTGCAGGCCATCGAAGGGTGCTTGTGGCAGAAGATGAGATAATTGTTTTTATACCTTAAGTTTACAAAAACAACAATGTATGGCCTTACATTCTACACCCTGATTCATTAAACCAGGATTGGCTAAATTATTTTTACATATATTATAGGAGTAAATGGTACCAGTATTACTGTAGATTCAGAGCAGGTCACTTTGAATGTTTTTGTCATATAATTTCCTGCTTTTCGACTATGAAAAGGAATGGTATTGTTTTCTACTGTCACAGAGGATGGAAACCTTGAGCAATTAATGCTTATTTTTGGACAACACTGGAAAGAGACAATGAGGATAAAATGTCTGATCCCTTTTGTTGATAGCTTTTTAATAAGTGTTAATAAGTGTCCATGCAATTTGAAGTATTTTTTATAACTTGATATGTTTGATGTTCTTGGTATGTTGATGACATTGTCACCAACAAATAATAAATGAAATAAGTGTTTTATTTTTGAAAAAAAGAAGGAAAATGCAATTTCAATACAAAGACACTACAAGGTCAGACACAAATTAAGCCGCATGCTTGTATCCAGACTGGAATTTTACATTTGTAGTGGGCACTTGTGAATGCTAAATAAAAACGAGCATTGGAAATAGCTGCCTGCACAAGTTTAAGGTGCAGGATTGTGGCCAGTCTCGGAGGGCTGGGTGTTTACAAGAACCCAATCATTTTGCAGTTGAATTCCCACATTGGACCCATGACACGTGTGCTGATTTACAGCTGTCAAAGGCAGAAGTACGTAGCTTCACAGAGTGGGAAATGGATAGGTGTAGGGAGTAAACGTATTTACTCATACGGAATGTTTTGCCTGGTAGAGATCCTGCAAGTGTAACTGTGCTCTTTCTGTAGATTTCCAGGAGTATGTCTGGGAATTCCATAAAGGTCTGAAATCTACCAGTAACACAAGCTATCATGCTATAATTTTTGAAGAGGTTGATCCAAACTACAACATGATAAAATCCATGTGAGGGTTCTTGATGGTTAATACGAAAGCACATGATACCATGTGAAACTTGTAGACACTTGTAAAGCTTGGCAGGAATCTCCAACTGGTCTGGTGGAGGAGTCCAGGTCTTATTCTTCCAGATATGCTCTCCATGAGTTCCCTCATCTACTAGTAATCCCACATTTGATGGATCTAATGACGCGTGAATACATTATATGAATTTGTTTTGATGGGGGGAAGGGTTCAAATTTGTAATTGTAAATATAATAGATTGTAGGTTGAGCCTCTGTTTCTTCACATATTTGGGAACAATATAATACTTAAAAAATCTTCTTGGATAAACTACTACAATAAAATTAGGGAAACGAAGAATATTTCCGTTCAAATGCTGTCTAAATACAGGTTGATCATGGCTTAACCTTTTCCATCTGCGGAGTACATCATATAACAAATCAAGGAAGTGAGTGAGCGAGGACACCTAATTAGCATCTCTTCGAACCAAATTGTTTGTAGGCTGTGGCCCGGTGTGTATAGTTGTAGAGATGAAGGTCTAGGACTATTTGAGCAGCAGGTCCATCAGAGCCAATTTCCAATTATCCTTTATGAGGCCCACCAACCCCAGAAGAGCTCTCAAACAGCAGATATTGTGTTCTGAGGGGTGAGATTAGTCTCCCAACTCCTTGAGTTTTGAAGGGGTAGCCCCTCCTCATCCTCCTCTATACAGCCCTGGTTGTTGGCAGCAATCATGGGTTTTTGGGCTTCTGTAGCTGCACCAAGGCTTGATGCCCTATGTGTACCCATGTCATTTCCTATTTATTTATCTTGGTGGTGATGGAGCGTGATGGTGCTATAAATTTGTAGGGGTGCATCATAAATTATGATTCATAATCATGGATAGTCCACACCCGCATATATTTCTGTGTTGTATTAACATTTGGTCATTAGGAATGTGATGTAATAATGATTTGTAAGTGAAACAATAGAAAATGTTTCGTGCCATGCAGAAGAAACTAAATGACATTTAGGTTCGGAAAAGAGTAATCTTTAGCATATTGCAATTGCCTAACGAAAAGCCTATGTGTATTGTAATGCATTTTGATTTAAACGTGCATCATGTTTGAGTCTGCACATGGAGATGATTAATTGTGCTTAACGTGTAATAATTGTAGATGCTTGCAAAGCAAAGTTTTATTAATCTGTGTGTATAAATTGATGTTTAAAGGCCTAAATGAAATGTTCACGTTGTGTAATTGAAGGCCTATTCGTTTATTCTTATGTTGGCCGATTTGTGTAGGCCTGAAAATGTAATTTCCCTGGCAAGCTTTCGCATTTGGAGGTAGTCAGCGAATTTCATGTACATGTAAGGTTGTTCTGTTCTCACGTTTTCCGTTGCAGGTGGAAGAAGCTGCCTTTGTTAAGTTAAACTAACGCCTTTAGTTTTAGGAGTTAGGCATGGGGGAGAAGTGATACTTTGTAAACGGAATGTCGATAATTGGGAGCCGGTGTTCTTTCTCACTGAGGAGGCCTGGGAATCAAGGTCATCGAGCCGAACTTGGATGGAGTGAGGAAGATGGTGGAAATGTACCTATGAGAAGTGCTCCGTGAGAAGAGGTGATCTGTGGCCGTGTTTTACATCTGTGCATTTTGTATTAGGGACAGTGTCCCGAGGGTTGAGGTAGGAGAAGGGGATCGAGAGTCAGGAGAGGAGGGATGAGAGAGGAGAAGAAGGGTGTTAGGAGAAGGGGTAAAGAGATCGACCCATACAACGTGAGTGTACTTCTTAGGAAGTCTTCACGAGCTGACACCTTTAATTGATCTTGCCTGGGAAATGCTAAGTAGGGATGTCACTTTAGAGATAGAGTAGGGATAGACTAATGCTCTTTACTTTTCAGCCGCAGATGAAGTCTGACTTAGACGTTGGGGCAGTCCTCGCCAGTGTTCTGTTTTTGGAACTTTTCATTCTCTTCATGATTTATAAGATTAGGCTCACTCGTAGGTATGGCTTTGTATTAGTTCCCATGTACTTTTACAACCTCGTCCTGAGGTGCTTGTATGTTCAGTTGTTTTTGGCATTGTAATAAACCCACTAAACTGGAATTTGGAGTCTGTAATCTTTTGAGTCGTAGTCATCGGAAAAATTGGATTGCCTTAATTGAATGATTTCTCCCCTTTATACTTCTCAGCAGGTAACAAAAGATCCATTGTCCTAGGGTTCCTAGTTAAATTCTGGTAGCGGAACCCGGCCTTATCAGTTGGTAGCAGAGGATGGCTACCTCTGCAGTAAGGGGAGAAGGTAGGCAAAGGATAGTTATACAATTCATAAAGCCCAAGAGATGGTCGTCCAGAGGATCAAGAGCGGAGGACGACGGCGCCTGGTGGAAGCTGACGAAGAGTGACGGTGCGGCGGGAACAGCAGTTCGCGGTGGAGTGAGTTTGAATAGGGTTGCATGTCTGTTAGATTGCGGTGATGAATTGATTGTGTGATGTCCTGCAGAGTTGGGATGAAAGTCGAGTGACTGTGGTTTTGGACTGAGCGCGCGGTCCATGTGATTTGTGATGTTTGATGTCAGGCTCAAGGAGCAGCCTAAGATCCCAGGATAGATAGATTGTGGTGTGAAAGACACCCAGGGTTGTAATTGTCTGACCATTGATTGTGGGAGTCGTGAGACGTCATCGACAGACCCACTCGTGATAGGGAACGAGAGTGTGAGTGTTTGAGTGACCAACGCGGGTCGTGGGTTACTGTGTGTGGAAGATCAAGTGATTGGATCCAATCGATTAGTTATACGACTGTCCGGCCATTGGTGGGCAGATAGTCTGAGGCAGTTGTCCGGTCGTTTCGCGGACAGACAGTTGCCAGATTGAGGTAGACAATTACTTGTGACTGTCCGGTCGTATGGTGGACAAACAGTTACTTGATTCTATGAATGAAAAGTGTGAGTGTGGCAGATACGGATTGTGAAGGAGGGGAACTGCTGAGTGAAGAGAAGGAGTGACGTCGAAGTGTGCCGCTCTGTGATAGGTCAGTTAGTGTAAAGCTGCGCTGGGATTGGTTGATCACCATCAGGAAGTAGAGCGAAGAACTTTTGGTGGGTAAAACAGTTGATTTCATCATGAAATGTTTTAAGTTTAAGGTATTGCGGGATCTTTGCAGGGGAGATAGAGGAGTGGTAACTCGACTGGGGGAAGAAGCACCACCCGAGGATACCCCAGCTCATTACATGGCTACGAATGTAGGGCTCCATACTATAATTTGGCTTCAAAATTGACAAAAGATTACTGAGAAGGAGGGAGATTTGGCTTTCCCACGGTATGGTTTGTTCAGATTCGATGTATTGTACCAATTGAGAGCAGTGATGACTGCGTTGCGACCTCCACCCAGACCAACACAATTTGAGGCGCTAGACGCATGGATAAGAGCAGCACATGCGAGGAAAAGGGATCGAAGTCAGGAAAGGGTGAAAAAGTCAATCAGGGCATTTCAAGATGCGCGAGGGGACGCATTGGCGAAAAGATGGAGGGTCGAGACCATAGAGGGGGACAGACTGTTTCCTTTATTAGGTCTCGCAGACCTAGCGCGCATGCGCTCCTCGCTCTGCAAGGCTTATTGTAATCGTTACGATTTCAGAAGGGGACTTGAAGCCCCGCCCATCATTCCTATTGGCTGGCGTCATCGTTTATGCTAAACGCTGGCCTCCGATTCAAAATGAGGCTTCTTGGTTACCGCCCTGTCTCCTTTTGGGACGGCCCATCCGGACTGGATATTTTGCTTGCGGCGTGACACGGTCTCCTTCAATTAGGTCTGTAAGCACTTTTTTTTTTCATTTTGCTTTTGCAAAGGCAGCCACGGGTTTATTTTTGTATCGCGCTTTCACTTTAACTACTATTGTTAAAGTGGAAGCGCGATGCAAAAATAAACACGCGGCTGCATTCGCGCATTGGTGACAGCTTGTTTTTGGTAGGCAGCACAGCAGCTTGCTCCATATTGCCGTCGCGCGGGTCTCTGCCGCTGCCGTAATTTTCAATCAGGTGCCTCGCTGCCAAAAGTCCGTGCGGGGCACCAAATCAGCTGGCGTACAATTTCTGGACATTTTTAATCCCTCGGGCCCGCCAGTATTTCTGGACTGTGGATTTGGGCCCCGACTGTGTTCAGGTTTAGGGCCCCAGTGCTGCTGAAGCCTCTCCGCCATTCGAGGCCACGGCGGCGCATGCCGCACTATCAGATTGCTTATAATTGACACTTTCTGGCGAGCAAAACCAAGCAACGAAGACGAGGGAAACATATAAAATATCATCCTCCTTCTTTCTCCGTGCGTTTCTCCCCCTCTTGCTCTGGGTCAAAGACATGATGAAGAAAAATAAGTGCTGGCCCCAAAAGTCGCACTTACACTTAGAAACTTTTAAAAACAAAGCGTTGCTTTAAAACATTAACCTTTTTTTTCTTTCTATGTTCGAGGTATTTATTTCTTTTGTTGCTCCTTTCATATAGCTTTCATCCCTAATTCTTTCTTCCTTTTTGATTTTTTAATCTTTCTTTTTCTTCCATAACCCCACTTCTCCCTTCCAGTCTTTTTTCTGCCCTTCTTTCACTTACCTTCTTTACTTTCTTCCTCATTTTCATTATTTACACATGTTTTTACAATAATATGCAATGAAATAGTTCTCGAATTTACGCAAGTTTAAGCTATTGGCATTGTAAATGACAATGCCTTTTATTTATGTTTTAAAAACGAAAACAAAAATAAAAAGCATTGTTATTTGCAATGTCAATTGCTCAAACTCGCGTAAATGCGAGACCTATTGCATTGCAAATGCTTGTTAGTAAAGGTGGGAGATGCTCAGAAGAGGAGAGAAGAGAAAGATGATAGTGATACAGATGACAGTTTACTGGAGAGGTTACTAGCAGAGCGTCCACCTCCATACAATCCAAGCTTAGAGGAGGGAAGGAGAGCACTCACAGAGGAAACTGGGAAGCCGCAGACAAACCCTAGTGCAGGGATAAAGGGAAGGATGGCAGCAGGAACAGAGAGAATAGGAATACAATCATCGAAGAATACAGAAGCAAGTGGAGTTAATATCGTCACGAGATTACCGGCAGCTCTTACAGTGCCGGTCACCATTGGTCTCATAGTGTCAGTGTACGATCCAGATCAGGCAGAGAACGGAAGCTTAATACGATCAGCAATGGGAGAGAGCACTGGTTCTGGAGGAAACTGTACAGTGAGTGGAACAGGTCATATTTCGAGACCCATAGAATCGAGTACACCTTTGCCAGCCACAGCAGATGCTTCTTGAGGTCAGGTGGAATCAAGAGTAGCGAGATCAGGGTCTTTGGCGGATTCACGTTCTGATTTGAGGATGTGGGAACCTCCAGTGAGATGTCCTAGTGGAAGGATGACAGGAGGAGACATGGCTCAGGGAGTTTCGGGGAGTCAATCTGTCTCACGAAACATAATGGAAGGGAATCAACGTAGAGACCAGAGTAGTGAGAATGGAGAATTAAGTAGTGCATCAAGTCAAGGAATGATTAGAACTGCTATAAGGGCTAAAGTGGTGGACGTGATGAGGTTGAAGGCAGAAGTAGATGAGATAATCAGTGGAAGCTTGCCTTTAGAAAGGATAGAACTTTATGAGCCAGATGAATTGCTGTTTGTGGCGAAGGATGTAACTCGTAGGGCAAGGAAAGCGAATGAAAAATTGACGGAATTGGCACAGAGATATGATGTAGATGTATCTAAAACAAAAATGTTGCCGGGAAACCACAGGCTAAATTACAGTGATCAGGAACTGGAAGAGAAAAGTGTCATAGGATTGAAGACACATATTCGAGAATTGATTGTAGGGATGCGTGCATGGAGCATGCTTGTCAAATGGGAGGAAAGATGGTCAAAGAAGAAGAGCGTCAAGAAGGGTATAGGGGAAACACCGCCTCCAGGAGTGGGGACAGTAGGAGTAGAGGCTTACCCTTTGCGGGAAGTACCGAGTGGAGGGTATGTGCATGTACCATGGAGTAGAGGTGATTTGGCGGTGTTTACCAATGATTTTCCTCGGCTGAGGGAAAAATCTGTTGAGTGGTACAAGCAAGTTGACCGATTTGTCAAAATTGCGAAGGTACTGTGGATTGATTTGAATACATTGTTTGACATTGTAGTACCAAGTGATTTGTGGTCAGCATGTAAAATTGCAGTTGATTGGCCGTCTTCGGGACCAGAACGAGATCCTATTACACATGGTCCTTCACCTGTGATCATGAAAAAGTTCGAGCAGGTAATCACTTGGTTGCAGTCGAAAATCTCACCACAAGACATTGCTTGGGTTAAGATAGACCGAGCTGTTCAGGAGCCAAAGGAAACTGTACATGCCTATTACGAGAGGCTTTTGCAAGCCTTCAAGCAGTACAGCGGGTTAGAAACGCTTGACCCAAAGGATATGGGACAGTTCGTTTCCAAATTTGTATTAGGGTTAAGACCAGAAGTTAGCTTTATGATCCAATAGCATCTGATCTGCTGGCAGAATAAATCCGTTGATGAGATTCTACGGTATGCCAGGTACTGTAGTGACGAAGTGGACTCAAAGCATAAAAAGCTCAAAGACAAGTTAATGCTGGTCCAAATGCAAAATGCAGAAAAGGGGGATCAAAAACAGGTTAGTGGAGGAACGTTGGGAAGAAGACAGGGAAACAATCAAGGAGGGACCCAGAATACGTCGGGTCAGGGAAAGGGGAAACCCATAGACCCTAAGACAGGGATGGATGTTGCCACACTGAAGAAAACTACTGCATGTCATTATTGTCACAAGATCGGGCATTGGAAGCGCGAGTGTAGATCAAATCCAGCTAATCAGGTCCAAGAAGAGGAAGTGGTGCAGGCACCTGAGGTCGTAAGGATAAAGACGGTGCACCAGAGGCGAAGTCAAATGAAGCTTCAAAATTGTTCAAATATGTCCTTTATTCTTTAAATTTATATAAAATTCAACCACAGCCAATGCGTTTCGTTCCATTGGAACTTCGTCAGGGCTGAAAGAGCACAAAAGATAAAAACACTAAATACATTGAATACAACACAAAAGTGAATACAATCAACATATATATTATTACATATATATAGGACAACTACATCATAATTCCATTGTAAGACTTCAGAACGACACACAAAAATATACACATATAAACCAACTAAATAGCCTTTCTAAACTCAAAAACATGAAAAAGAAAGAAACAAACAAACAAAGAGGCAAAAAACAAACAAAAGACATAATATATATACAAACAAATATATATAACTTATGTAATACGAATAATACAAACAACAAACAGAAGCATACGTTATAAAATTTCAGCACTAAAATATTACATCAAGCTTAAACGTGCCCCTCAAAGAGATTAAAAAGCGAGGCATAATAAGTTTGGAAGAAAAAAGGGAGAAGAAAGAGAGAGAAAAGAAAGAAAAAAGGGCATAATACAAACAGGTCAGCGTTATAGGTCTTAAAACCCTTCATCTGAACAGTCAGAAACAATAAAAATAAAAATAAGAATAACAAAAACACAATGACCAAAACAACAAGTAAAATAGACATGGGACCACCTCAACCACGTTATTCTCAAAGTAAATGACAAACAATAACCCAAAATACTTATATGAGCAATATTGCAAAGTCCTAGTCACTCCTATATATCGAGAGTCGCTCCATGTTAATATAGCCAAACCATGAACAGCCCATATCTCACCTCTGTAATAACGGGCAAGTAGAATTATGTAGGCAATTCCCGCAAATGCAATAATATCAAGTGGCTTGAAGAACCTGCCCGCACTCCTCCATATTATTCTGGAGGTTCGCTCGAAAGGAAGCAAATCACCCCTAAACGTTAATTTAAAATAACAGGACCAGTGTTGCGGCCTGTCGTCCTAAAATAGAAAAATAAGAAACTGTAAGTAACCGAACATTTATACCCATAAAAGAAGAATATTAACTTAATACACATCCACAACACACTTGCGGAAAGGAGGCCTGATATAAAAAGAATGTAGTGAAAACATCATTTTACCTCCGTATTAGTCTGGAGGTTCATTCATAGAGAAAAAGTCACCCCGGGATAATAATAAATAATTGGTGGGCCAGTGTCACGGCCTATCATCCTAAAATATAAAATAAATAAGTATATATAATAATCCCTCTTATTTACATCAACGGCCCGCACGCCTCCGTATTAATCTCAAGGTTCGCTCAAAGAGAAGCAAATCACCCCTAAGCAGTAATTTGCAATAACAGAGCCAGTATAGCGGCCTGTCGTCCTAAAATAGAGAGATAAAGAACTATAAGTAATTGAACATTTATACCCATAGAAGACGAGTATTAACATAATACACATCCGTAGCACACTTGCGGAAAAGACGCCTGAAATAGAGAGAATATGGTGAGAACATCGTTTTACCTCCGTATTAGTCTGGAGGTTCACTCATAGGGAAAAAGTCACCCCGAGATGATAATAAGTAATTGGTGGGCCAGTGTCGCGGCCTATCGTCCTAAAAATAAAAAATAAATAAGTATATGTAATGATCCCTGTTATTAACATCACAAGCCACTAACAATGTGATTTTTTATCACATAATAAGAAATGTCAATAAACAATAACAATAAAGACACACTCAAAAACCACCCGGTAGTCACCCCATACAATCAGACAAGAAACAACAGTCGCATTGATTAACGCTATAACGCCCGGCCTGGTGGTTAGTCAGTAAAACTCAATAAATCCACCCGGTCATATCTCCATACATCCTACACAGTGTGACCAACACACACATCCGTGTTACAAAACCCGACCACACAAACCTTCCAGGCGTACAGTGACTCCTGCCAAGTATTCGGATCCAAAATACCTTGTTCAATAGCGCACGCTTCTCGTATCCCGCTATCAAACCAGGCGCCATACTATCTCAGCTTTAAATAGCAGTCTCGCGTCCCGTCATGAGACCCGTACATAAGCGTGCTAAATCACGTGTATCCCCACATACAGGACCCGCGCCATATTTGAAGTGAATATATCCCCTTATCTGCTCGGATTTTTCAAACGTAAATACTGTTCACTTGGATATATGTCAATAGACAATCACCGAAACGCCCCCTGTGTAAACTTGGAAAATATCAGATAGAATGTCATATGAGCTCAGGAATATTTCAAAATTGGCGCCGATTCAATATCATTTAAATTCAATTCAAAATTAACATAGCGGAGCCCAAATCAAATATATCAAACTTATACACTTAGTTGGTTACGATTTCTAGACGTCAGGGATGTTAACGTCATCTATACGATACCCCAAGACACCTGAGGTCGTTAATACTGTGACGAGACCCAGGTCCATGCAGGGGGGGACTTTAAGCCCGCAGGTGCAAATTCCCCAACCGCCGAGAATTCCACAGGGAAATCGAACATATCAGCAGATGCCCTTTATTGAGACTTTCGATGAGTTCGATCCAGACCCGTTGCAATGACGGTGCCTGAGGGGGGAGGAGGACTGTACAGGAGGACTGTACTCTTGGAGCAGTCTTGGAGGTAGACCAGAGGGGACCGTACGTAGAGGCGGATGTTGACGGTCATCCCACCACCTTTTTGGTTGATACTGGTGCTACCCGTTCTACTGTGAGATCTGCAGTAGTTCCCAACCTACCCCTCTCGGGACAATCAATCCAAGTTGTAGGAGTGGCAAATAAGAAAATGACTAATCCATTGACTGAGGCAATACCCGTGAGAATAGGAGCGTTTCACGACCGACACCAATTTGTGGTATGTGACTCAAGTCCAGTTTGTTTGTTGGGTCGTGATCTCCTGTGTAAATTGAATTGCACCATCTACTGTACACCCAAGGGAGTAGAATTGCAGACTAATGATGACGATGTGGCATTTAAATTGGCAAATCAGAATCTGAGCACAGGGATGTTTCGTATGTTGACAGTTGAGGAACTCCCACTCGACCTGAGGGACTCTGTCTCTCTGGACATATGGGATTTCACCGGAGAGGAGATAGGTTTGATCAAAGGGGTTGAGCCGGTTAAAATCCAGGTTAAACCAAATGCTGAGTTCCCAAGACCACCCCAGTACAATCTGGCGCCGGAAACGGTAGCAGGAATCAAACCTGTGATTGAGTCTATGATCGAACAGGGAATCCTGAAAGAAATAATGGGAAGTCCATGTAACTCACCCATAATGGGATTACAGAAACCAAGTGGGAAGTACAGAATCGTACAGGACCTGTGAAAGGTCAACACGATTGTAGTTCCATGTTGTCCTGTGGTACCGAATCCATCAGTGATATTGTTCCAGATTCCATGCGAAGCCGATTGGTTCACTGTGATTGATCTATGTCAGGCATTCTTTTCGATACCGTTGCATGAGGAGAGCCAATTTTTATTTGCTCTCCGTCTGGAAGATCGTGTGTTAACATGGTGTCGTATCCCACAAGGGTATACAGAGAGTCCATCGATCTTTAACCAACTTTTGAAGAAGAATCTTGAGAGTCTCGTACTGCCACAGAACTCGGTTCTGGTGCAGTATATTGATGACCTCTTGATCGTGTCCAAAACGGAGGATGCTTGCAGGATCGATACTGTTGCTCTACTGAATCATCTAGCAGAGAATGGACACAAGGTGTCCCCAAGCAAGTTACAGTACTGTCTGACTGAGGTTCAGTATTTGGGTCATCAAATCGAGAAAGGCAAGAGAAAGGTGTCACCAGATCGGATTGAGGCGATCATGAATATGACTGTGCCTACCACTCAGAAGGAAGTCAGGATGTTTCTGGGGATGGTCGGGTACTGTTGCCAATGGATCCCCAACTTTTCCCTGAAGACGAAGCCCTTGCAGAGGCTGACGCACAAGGATGTGAGCGATCCGGTACCATGGGATCACGACTGTCTGATTGCGTTCTTGGAGTTGAGAGAGGGCCTGTGTCATGCTCCAGCTCTAGGGATGCCAGATTACAACAAATCCTTTTCATTGTTCTGCCACGAGCGAGAAGGTTGCGCATTGTCAGTCTTTACTCAAAGTCATGGGGGTGTCCGTAGACCAGTGGCCTATTTCTCAGCTACTTTAGATCCAGTAGCTTCAGCGTTGCCCGGATGTCTCAAATCCGTTGCTGCAACAGGTGTCAGCATTGAGAGATGTGAGAGCATTGTTATGGGTCATCCACTTACAGTTTTTGTCCCACATTCAGTTGAGCTCCTGATGACGAGGACTAAGACACAGCACCTGACGAACAACAGACTCACACACTATGAGCAGGTTATACTTGCCTCGGAGAATGTGACTCTGAAAAGGTGTTCTGTGCTAAATCTTGCTACTTTGATGCCTATGCCAAATGCTGATGATGGAGATTGTGAGGACCATGACTGTCTTGATGTGACTGAACTTTGCACCAAACCAAGACCTGACATTGTCGATGAACCTCTGCCTGAGTCCGATGAAATCTTCTTTGTAGATGGTTCATGCTTAAGATACAATGTGGGTCATTTGAGAGCAGCCTTTGCTGTATGTACTCTCTCTGGAGTTGTGGAAGCTGCTTGCTTACAGGGAGTATACTCCGCACAAGTGGCTGAAATCATCGCCTTGACTCGTGCCTGTTTGATTGCTGATCAAATCCGAATCACCATCTACACCGACAGCTAGTATGGGTTCGGTGTGGTTCATGATTTCGGACAGCTATGGTCACAGAGAGGATTTTTAACGTCATCAGGATCTCCTATCAGAAACGGGGAATATGTGAGACAACTGTTGGAGGCTTTGCAAAGACCACGAGAAATAGCTGTGGTAAAATGTGTAGCCCACGGGAGGGGGAATGATTTTGTGTCTTTGGGAAACCGATATGCAGATGAAGTTGCATGTTTTTGCGCTGAACAATGATGCATTTTTACAGGAGATTATACTGGAGAGAGCCCAGAAAGAACCGAGCTCAGCATGATATTAGCCATGGCCGACACCTGGGATGAGCTCAAGCGTCTGCAGGGAGAAGTCCCAGAACAGGAAGAGGCTGCTTGGACTAGAGCAGGATGTGAGAGAAGAGATGATGGCATTTGGGTTTCTAGTGATGGTTGAGCAGTGTTACCAGATGACTTACTGAGCCCTATGGCAAGACAGATTCATGGAGCAGTGCACATTGGAAGGGATGCTATGGTGCGTGTGTTCAGACAAACGTGGTATAATCCACGGTTTCGTGCGTTTGCTGAAGCGGTGTGTCACAGGTGTGTTACGTGTTAACAAATGAATGCTGGAAAGAAAACTGTGGTTGCATTGAGTCACATTGGGAGGTCTGGAGGGCCTTTCAATAGAATTCAGCTCGATTTCAAAGAAATGCCTAGGTGCAATGGCTTGAGGTACATTTTGGTTGTGGTGTGTGTTTTCTCACGGTGGGTGGAAGCGTATCCAACAAGGAGATGTGATAGCCTCACAGTAGCAAAACTGTTGCTTAGGGAGCTGATACCACAGTTCGGTTTTCCAACTTCATTGGAGTCGGATAGAGGAACACACTTCCACAGTGAAATTATGAAGTTGCTTTGTGCCGCTTTACATGTTGATCAAATAGTGCATTGTAGCTATTGACCAGAGGCGTCTGGTATTGTGGAACAGATTAACGGGACTCTGAAAATGAGGATGGCAAAAGTGTGTTCGTCCACGTCTCTGAAACGGCCTGATGCATTGCCGCTGGTGTTGATGAGTGTTCGTAGTATCCCCGATAGGAGAACTGGCCTTTCACCACATGAGATCCTGATGGGGAGGGCAATGCATCAGGCCATCTACAGCCTTGATAAACATCACAGATGATTTGATCCTTGATTATTGCAAAGGACTGGCTGACGTGGTCCGTTCTGTGTCTCACCAGGTTGAAGCTGCAACTGCCCCGACCTCGAGGGACCTCTGCCATGACCTGTGTCTGGGTGATTGGGTGCTAGTTCGCAAGCACGTGAGGAAGAGTTGCCTTGACGCCCGCTGGAGAGGTCCTTACCAGGTGATTCTGGTAACGAATACAGCAGTAAAGTGTGGAGGCTTGCCAAACTGGATTCATGCCTCCCATACTCGCAGAATTTCAGAACCCTTGGAAGAAACAGCTCCTCTCGTAGAAGAAAATCCAGCTGTAGCAGCAAGGTGACTCGAGAGGACAAGCCAAGCTGTGAGGTTTACTGACGAAGCTGGTTGCCCACCAGAGCAAGTTGAGGGGGGGTCACGCTACACAAGACCCAGGTATTGACTCTGAGGGAGAAGGTAACGTTGCGAGTGGTATAGAGTCAAACTCAGCTGAAGGAATTGGTGCGCAAGGTGGTCGGGGGCAAAGAAGAGGTGCTGAACTTGCAGAAGAATCGTGGCCTGGGAGACAAAGGAGGCTGAATCTGAGACTAGCTCCTGAGAGAGATCTTGCTCCTGTGTCGGAGACGTCTGAATCAGAGCTGAGTGACTCAGAGCAAGCTCAAGAAGGCCCGAGAAGGTCAAGGAGAGTAAGGGTGCCTTGCCAGAGATACGCTGCCCCGGAGTGGACTTATATGGTCACTGATGCCGGGAGTAGTGGGGACCGGGAGACTGAGGTCTTCACAAGTGGTCAGCAGAACACCCGATTTGAAGATTGATGTGGGATTGATAGTTCCTGGATTGGAAATAGAAGGAGTGCTAACAGTGACTGTTCCGAGACCTCCGATATTGAGCAGAGTGCGAGTTCTGATCCTTCAGGAACTGTCCTTTCCAACTTTTGGATATCAGCCACCAGTTTAGGAGATTGCAGCTGTTCGTCTTGAAATTTTACAGCGTGTACTCATTGAAATTGGTTCTGAGCTTATAAGAGACTGTGATTGAACTGTGAACTGTAAATAGGAGTTTAAAAAGATAACCTAGGCCCAAGTGGAAGCAGAATAAATTTAGAGTTTCATATAGAAGAAGAAAGAGGGCAAGGGAAGTCTTTTTGAACTGTGTAAATAAACCAAAGCAACGAACTGTGAAAGAATTTCCAGAATTTCCATGAACTGTGTTTGAACTGTTTGAACGGCAATTTGAGGTGAAGAAAAGAGACTTTTAGTGTATCCTCTTGCTGAACTAAACCGACAAGCTAAAGATGGAGTCTGGAGGTTCGTACCGTAGGTCTAAGTGTGTCATAGGTACACTCATAGTAGGGGTGATAGTTGTAATAGAAGTAGTTATTATTGTATCTGTAAAAATTTCACATGATGCAGAAGTTGAGGGAGTGGGCGTGCAAGGGACATCCACACCTATTACTTCTAGCGCAAAAGAGGGTATCGTAGGAGCTGAAAAAGCTATGCTGGATCAAGCTAGTCGTATGCTGCATATAGATTTGTCTAGAGGTGATTATACGCTTAATGCCTATGCGAAGCTGTTATATGAGTATGTAAATACAATGGATGTGAGAGACTCTTATGTGTGTATGCAGTTGCCTGCGTCCGTAGAGGAAGGTATTCGTTATCATCATCTCCCTTTGACGTGTGGTATTACATGTAGTTTATTGCTTAGTATGTTTTATGGTAAAGGTCATTATGAATATTATTTTTCTAATTATGATGCAGTGCTTTCAGAAGTTCCAGCTTATAAGCATTTGAACAAGTACGATTATTATAAGCAGGAAGATAGAGTGGGGAAGTATTTCATACCTACTGTAACTTTGGATACCGCTTATGCACATCGTCACAATTTAACATGTTCATTAACTGATGTAGAGAAGAAATTTGTAGATCAAGTAGAGGATAGACATAGACAATTAACAGCAAATCGTAACAATTGAGAAGGAAAGGTTGAGTGGACCAAGGAGGAGTTAGCACACAAGGCGAAAGGGAGTAGTGGTCCAATAGCATTGGATTTTGAGCAGAGAGGGAAGCTGTGTGTGAAACAAGTTTAGACCTATTATGATAAAGTTTTTGTGGGACAGAGTGTGTGTGATCATATCTTCACCATTGAGGCTACAGCAAAGAAGTTCTTGCAAGATGCGATACAAGTGGTCCCAAACGTGTACTTCGTGTGTGGGAAGAATGCATACGTGCGATTGCCATTGAATTGGTATGGTACGTGCTATGTAGCAGTGGTGTTCCCAAAAATGTATCATGTTGAAGATTTAGGACATTTGGGAAGTGGGTTACACCATAGGGAGAAGCGAGGTGCAAGTGCAGGAGAGATTGTAGGGGATGTCTTTGGAGCATTGATACCAGGATTAGGAGTGGCGCTGAATGATGTCAAGATCAGGAAGTTGTCAACTATTGTGGACAAGTTGTCAGCAAACACAGCTCAGTCGTTGTTGCGTGTGGATGGAGAGATGGTGTCAATAAGGGCTATGGTGATGCAGAACCGTCTTGCTTTAGATGTTTTGCTGGCAAAAGAGGGCGGAGTCTGTAAAATGCTGAGAGTTCAACAGTGCTGTACTTATATACCGGACAACAGCAAAGATCTGAAGAAGTATATAAGGAATATCACTGAGATCCATCATGAGGTGCATAATCTAGCTACAGAAGGAGTTTGGGACAAAGTGGGAAAAGGGTTTGGTAAGGTAGGAAGTTGGTTTGCGTCCCTGGGAAAGGGAATTCTTGGTTACATTTTGAAGCCTATCATCATAGTAGTAGTCTGTGGGATTGTTTTGTGGGGACTGATGAGGGCTTACAGATGGCATAAGGCGAATCGAGTTGAGAGATCCCTTAGAGCGCAAGAGCAACGGATGGAGAGACTGCAGGACAGTCATTATGAGAATATTAAGAGCCTAGAGAGGTTCCGACAGGGAAGAGTGGCTACAAGCTCTGTTTAGGTCGGTTCTTTCTCCAGGGAGTATGATTTGTTATGATGACACTTGTCATCAGAGGGGGGAACTGATGGAGCACGATGGTGCTCTAAATTTGTAGGGGTGCATCATAATCATGGATAGTCCGCACCCGCATATATTTCTGTGTTGTATTAACATTTGGTCATTAGGAATGTGATGTAATAATGATTTGTAAGTGAAACAATAGAAAATGTTTCATGCCATGCAGAAGAAACAAAATGACATTTATGTTTGGAAAAGAGTAACCTGTAGCATATTGCAATTGCCTAACGAAAAGCCTGTGTGTATTGTAATGCATTTTGATTTAAACGGGCATCATGTTAGAGTCTGCACGTGGAGATTATTAATTGTGCTTAACGTGTAATAATTGTAGATGCTTGCAAAGCAAAGTTTTATTAATCTGTGTGTATAAATTGATGTTTAAAGGCCTAAATGAAATGTTCACGTTGTGTAATTGAAGGCCTATTCGTTTATTCTTATGTTGGCCGATTTGTGTAGGCCTGAAAATGTAATTTCCCTGGTAAGCTTTCGCATTTGGAGGTAGCCGGTGGAAGAAGCTGCCTTTGTTAAGTTAAACTAACGTTGTTTTAGGAGTTAGGCATGGGGGAGAAGTGATACTTTGTAAACGGAATGTCGATAATTGGGAGCCGGTGTTCTTTCTCATTGAGGAGGCCTGGGAATCAAGGTCATCGAGCCGAACTTGGATGGAGTGAGGAAGACGGTGGAAATTTACCTATGAGAAGTGCTCCGTGAGATGAGGTGATCTGTGGGCGTGTTTTACATCTGTGCATTTTGTATTAGGGATAGTGTCCGAGGGTTGAGGTAGGAGAAGGGGATCGAGAGTCAGGAGAAGAGGGATGAGAGAGAAGAAGAAGGGTGTTAGGAGAAGGGGTAAAGAGATCGACCCATACAACGTGAGTGTACTTCTTAGGAAGTCTTCACGAGCTGACACCTTTAATTGATCTTGCCTGGGAAATGCTAAGTAGGGATGTCACTTTAGAGATAGAGTAGGGATAGACTAATGCTCTTTACTTTTCCAGCCGCAGATGAAGTCTGACTTAGACGTTGGGGCAGTCCTCGCCAGTGTTCTGTTTTTGGAACTTTTCATTCTCTTCATGATTTATAAGATTAGGCTCACTTGTAGGTAAGGCTTTGTATTAGTTCCCATGTACTTTTACAACCTCGTCCTGAGGTGCTTGTACGTTCAGTTGTTTTTGGCATTGTAATAAACCCACTAAACTGGAATTCGGAGTCTGTAATCTTTTGAGTCGTAGTCATCGGAAAAATTGGATTGCCTTAATTGAATGATTTCTCCCCTTTATACTTCTCAGCAGGTAACAAAAATCCATTGACCTAGGGTTCCTACTTAAATTCTGGTAGCGGAACCCAGCCTTATCAGTGGGTTTGAAATATTCACAAACATTATGCACATAGGCTTTGCAATAATGATCAGCAGAACATGAGCTCAATAGAAAGGGTTTGCAATCACTAGAAGTGCTCTAGTTATTATGCTTACCCTTAGCTGATCACAAACACTTTCATATTTCTCTGGAAGTGGTAGGGATAATAGCATGCACAGTGGTCAGAACTCAAAGTTTACAGGGTACATGTATGACTAGCTCATTCAGTCCATCTTTTCTTTTTACTTTGCATTCTGAGATATGCAGGCCAGGTTTTATAACGGCAAACACATGACAGCGGGTCCCAGAATGCAAAGTAAAAAATCTGCACAGGATGAGGTACTCATGCTTGGACCTGGGAGGCTTGAGAGCTCTGACCAGTGGACAAAGGAAGACTCTGAGATGAGAACAGCAGCGATTGGTGAAGAGCTCCTGGTTTACCTGTTGAATGGTTTCAGGGCACACAATATTCATCAAGATAAGAAGAAGCGTGTATCCGCACGCACCAAACACTCACTTTCCTGAATCCTGAGACACTTTTCATTTAACTTACAAGAAGGGCCACAGGAGATATGCAGCAGGACGAATTTTGCAGCAAGAAAAGGCAAATTATGCAGCATAATACAACACATTTTCTACCAGTATTACTTCACTTTTTTGCTACTTCTATACATTTTAACACCATCTGAGCCACGGTTCCACATAACTACAGCAATCAGCTACTTATTACATTTGCCAAGGGCCTGCTACAGCATGGCTCCCAGATTGGCAGCTTTTTTAGTAAATTTTGATCAGGCTGAGCTAAAAACATTGTTTTTGCTAAAATCAGTAAATTATGCAGCAGATGATGGATTATGTGGCAACAGTAGCAAATCCATAGCTATGTGGAAAATGCTATGGCCTCAGAATTGCATAACACTAGTGGCCTACTGTGAGAAAATGGGTTACTGGTTGCGGAGGGTGAAGCCCTGCTCTAGCAGGGACCACAATCCTTGTCAGGGTGAGGCACAAGCAAACCCCAAATTAACCTGTGTTCAACTCTCTGGTAGCCTGGCACAGAGCAGTCAGGTTTAACTTAGAGGCAATGTATAAAGTATTTATGCAGCACTTCAAACAGTAATAAAGTGGAAACACAAGAAAAGAAAAATACCACATCAATTTAGAAAAATAGAGCAAAATTTAATAAATAAATCAAGACCAAAACGACAAAAATCCAATCAGTAAAACCAGAAAGCACATATCCCCAACTGTGGATATCTAGTCGTGCCGGACCGGGACAAAGTTACAAATTCAGGCCGAACGTGCTGGAGCATAGGCTGGCTAAAGGGACCCAGTTAGGCCCACTGAACAAGAGTACCTTAAATCCTGGTTGCGGTGTTGCGAGGTCCCGCGCTGAGGATGCGTAGCACAGCCAAGGTGATGCGCTGGTTCAGAGCAGCTGCAGAGCTGTAAAGCGAGGTTCTGCTGCATCAAGGGTCCCATCGACGGGTGCTTGTGATGCAAAGTCAGGCGAAGAAGATGTGTTGTGCCGTCAAGTGATGCGTCAGTTCCGCTTCAGGCCCACTGCCAGGGATCCAGGACTGGGGTGGCACACCTGGCAAGGTAGGACTCACAGATGGCAGAGTCCAGGTGCTGGGTTCAAGGTTGTTGAAGCCTTTTGTCCCTGAGGCTCAAGTCAGGAGGCCAGCCAACTAGCCCTTGGGGTCACTCTGGGGTTCAACAGATGCAGGTCCAGTCCTTCTCACCCAGGCAGCAGGGCGACAGGCAGCAGGTCCTTTCAGCAGCACAGCAGTCCTTCTTCCTAGCAGAGCCTCCACAGGTCCAGTAGTGTACTGAAGAGCTGGTGCCTGCTGTCCAATCTTTATACCAGGTGCCTCCTTTGAAGAGGATGAAGCTTCTAGATGTTTCGGGCCTCCCCTGCTCTGGCTCCAGACTAACTACAGGGGGTAGGCAACCCTTTGTGTGAAGGTAGGACACAGCCTATTCAAGTGTAAGTAGGGCTGTACCCAGCTCTGCCCTCCCATCCTGCAAGGGATGGCCCATCCAGGCATGCCTAAGCTCTCTATTGTATGTGGCTATCTATGAGGAATACACAAAGCCCAACTGTCAGCTACACCCAGTCATGTGACCCAGCGACAGGCTGCAAGCATCAAATAGTTAGGACAAGAAAATTACAACTTTCTAAAAGTGGCATTTTCAGAATCGTGATTAAAAATCCGACTTTACCATTAAGGAGGACTTTTAATTACAATTCTTTAGACCCCAAATTCGGCCTGTCTATTTATTCCCAACTAGAAGTTACAGCTTATTAAATGTAATAAGGAACTCCAATGTAATCCTTTGGGAGGGGCAGGCCTTGCAGTAATGAAAAACAATATTAAGAATTTTTCATTACCAGGACATTTAAAACTTAAAAGTACATGTCCAACTTTTTAAATACACTGTACTCTGCCCTCTGGGCTGTTCAGGGCCTACTCTAGAGGTGATATATATGCATTTAAAAGGAAGGTTTGGGCCTGGCAAAAGATTTATTGTGCCAGGTCGAAATGACAGTTTAAAAATGCACACACAGGCTGCAATGACAGGCCTGAGACATGTTTAAAGGGCTACTTAGGTGGGTGGCACAATGAGTGCTGCAGGCCCATTAGTAGCATTACATTTACAGGCCCTGGGTACATGTAGTACCACTCTACTAGGGACTTACAAGTAAATTAAATATGCCAATTGGGTATAAGCCAATTCTACCAAGTTTTAAGGAGAGAGCACAAGCACTTTAACACTGGTTAGCAGTGATAAAGGGCACAGAGTACTCAAAACCAACAAATACTGGTTCAGAAAACAGAAGGGTGAAGGCAGAAGGTTTGGGGATGACCCTGCAGAAAGGGCCAAGTCTAACACCCACCTACAAGTTACTCTTGCCCTGCATTTCCTTTACCACCCACTGTGCATTACGTTTGACCTTTTTTGCTGTTTGAAATGAATAGAATTGTGATGATTAAAGATTTACAAAATGTAACAAAGTAACAGTTTTTTGGTAAAATCATAACCATCCAGTGTTACCATGTTGTGTTCGTGATTAGACGTAATCACAAAGTATTGTGAATGATGCACTTTTGGAAAAACATTTTTGAAAAATTTCACTCATAGCAAATTCACTGAAATGTTGTCATTTTCGGGAGTATCTTGTTAATCATGATCATAGCGTGATCACAAATGATATATACTATTTAAAGCTTAGAGCCTTATATTTAACACTGTATCGTGTGGATTATTGTTGTAGGGTGCATTGTGTTTTTTTTCCATTTTATAAAAACTGTCACCCAGTTCTGTTGTTAATATATATAAATACAATTAGGTATTAATAACGTGTTGCATTTTTACAGAAACTCACAACCCTTCCTGGACATTCATATCTTTACTGCAAGTGTGAAAAACGTGTTGTACTGTGCCCCAAGTGATTCAAACAGCATTTCCTATGAGCTACACCTCGATTGCTCATCTTTGTCTACTGGAGAGTCAAAGAGCTTTGGCAAACCTTCTGGCTGAGGAACACCAGCACTACCACATTTTGAAGTGGTTGGTTGTGTCCGTAAGTGCACGGATCATTGGAAAAAGGTCTGCCAGTTGTAGAGTGGAGATTTCTAGTGCAGCACTGTATATCCTTACTGAAGCTTTTGTAAAAAGAATATCTATTGGATTTATCTGAAACACTTGAGGGGAGGAGAGCCCACTTTCAGATGACTGGCTATCATGTTCCATGAAACCCTTAAAAGGTATTTGGGTTACTTGTGTTCTGGTTTAGAGAGGACCTGACTTGGCATTTTGGGATATACTGTTCCTTTTCGACAGGACAAAGACTGATTTGTATAAGGCTGGGTCTAAACTGAAGTAGCATGGTGGGCAAAAGAACGATGATTTGGAACGCTACCCCAAGTGATTGCCAGTGGTTAGACTTATTGCAAGCATCCTCCCATCACCTTTTGCGTGCACCATTTTCCATGCCCAGTCTCTTCATCCACACAGAGAAGCATCACTCGCTTTATTAAGGGGCTGATTATGATGCCGGTCGGACCTGCTTCTATGGTCCTGTCAGAGGCTATCGGACGGTGGGTCCGACCGACAATGTAATGTGGCCCTTAGTTTGGTGAATTTTTAGCAATCCAGTAGCCTCTGTCCTTAAAGTGCATGAGGGATGCCACATCTGGCATGCCATTGGAGATTCTTCTTCGGCTATTCCCTTTAGCTAATTACCGCCTGTGAATCTGAATTTGAGGCTTTCACCAATTTTGTGGATTGCAATAAACAAATCCCACTCCAAAAGCTGCTATGCTAATGAATGGTGAACGGCTACTTACCTTTTGGATAACAGAACCCAGTTAATCTAGAAGATATAAATCAATTTCTTGACCTTAAGACCTTTACCTTTTTATACTTTGGATATGGGCGGGAGACTTGTCAATATCTGAACCTTTGTCCTTAGTTCCCGCAGCCAATCAATACAATTTAGTACAAATGTTTCATGATTAGCTGTCGTGTCAATGGCGTCTTATCATGTGAATCAAAAGAATTACATAGAGGCTAAATAAGGGGGCGGAGCAAAAATGTCCCATGGCTAAATTTGCAGCTTGAGACAATCAACAATCGCCAATTTCTTTAAACATTACACATTTTGGAACTGAACTTTTACGTGACTAATTTCAGGACAAAAGGTTACCAGTGTTAACTCATTGTAAGGAGACGGCATAAGGATGCTGCACACCATACATTTAAAATGAAATTTAACCATCATGTATGCAGATTGGAGCATACTGGCAAACGTCAATGTGAAACATTTTCACTAAGTATCATTCCTACTAATATACAAGATTTGCATAAAAATTAGAATAAAATTGAACTTAAAAAAAAAAAGTTAATCCTAGAAATATAACGTAGAGTCCTTGGTGTCCGATGGCTGGCTAGACTAATGCATCCACTCTGAACCAACCGAGAGCACTGCGTGGAGCCACCGGTCCAGCCACAACTGTCTGTTCTCATGAAAATTCAATGGAAGCGAATTCAGCTTCAATTTGAATCCGTCCAATACTTGCACCACCTCTTGGCTCCCGTAAAACATTGGGCCTTATTTATGAGACCATGCTGGCACTATTGCGCCACCGGAAGGTCAGTTTTTTGACGTTCCGGTCACGCAATGTGCCACTGGCATATTTATAAGGCCACATAAAGCCATGTTACGTGGCTTTTCATGGCCTTAGAAATATGTGCCCCTTTCATGCAGAAAACTGCGTGAAAGGGGTGTTCCATGGGCGTTGCTAGAGGCGTTCCCAGGAACATCCTTGGCTTTTTGACACTGCCCCAGATTTACGAGAAATCGTAAGTCTGAGGCAGCGCCAAAAACTTACGGGAGGCATAAGGGAGGCACAACGAGAAGAAATATCTTTATTTCTCCTCATTTTTCCTAGTTTTCCTAGTTTTTCCTCTTTCTGTGTGCTGCATTCTGCAGCACACATAGAAAGAGGAAAAAGCCTCTTGTAATTGTTTTTGTGCAGGAAGGTTTCCCTTTCATCATGGTGCAAAGGTGCCTGCATTGGCGCACAGCAGCCCATTGTGCGATACGGTGCATTCCTGCCCTTTTATTTTGCCGTAGGGCAACACAGCGGCGTGGCAAAAAACCATAAATGAGGCCCATTATTTTTAGCATCTTCGAGCATCCCTTTCAGCCCCTATTCAGTACTGTGAACATGTTTCTTCCACCATAGGTTTGACCGAGAGTTTATTACAAACCTGCGTTCTCTGAGTTTAATCCCATCCTTTCAAAAAATTATCACAGTGGCTTGATCTCTTCTAAACCATACATGCTGTTTCTTGCAAGCTTCATCATTAGGGCTAACTATGAACTCAGCTGTACTAGGAACAGAGAGCCCCAGGTATCTTACAGAGACTTTGGATCGCCTCTCATAGGTGTTGTTAAATATCAGGTATTGTTTTTAAGCTTTAACTCTCTATCTTCTGCCTCCAGAGAGCACGTAATTTCATCACCACAACAATAACACTGCAATGTATTCCCTTCCGAAGCAGCGTGAAACAAGAGGATGCGGTTATGCTTAGAGGGTGTGCCCCTTTGCGAATGGGTCTTTCTGTGAAACAAGTTGATCTAATTTATGTTTTTATAGCAGGACAGGGGAAAGATGATGCTCCAAGTTTGTCCTGCTGTAGAATTTAGACTTGGGCAAATGTTGCATGTCCCCAACTCTCTAAACTGCTTTTGCATTGGGAGGGCAGTAGTTGGTGGTCTTCCATGTGGTGGAACCAGCGGGAGATCCCATTTGCTGATCCTGGTGCATAAGAGAATGTCATCAAGGAGGCCACTGTACAAAAGGCGGGCCCTCTAACTTCATGCCTGGATGCAAACCTCATGTCTAGAACTGCCACTAAAACCATGCCGAGCCTTCAAATGGAAGCAGCAGTCCTAGCTGGCAATTAGTGGTCTATGTCCTAGAGATGGACCCTGGCTTTGGGGGTATATCTTTATGACACACACATGTCACTAAAGTTGTTTATTCCTAAAGCGGCTCCCACAGTGCATGGGGGATCCAGTTGAGGAAAAATGGCTGCCACGGAGCTGGAGATTTCAAAATGTGGCAGCCCAGTTGTTGCCAGAGTGGCATTGTGGTTTCGAATCTGGGCCGCCACATAGTAATTGAGCCTAAAGTTTCTGTATATTTTTTTCTGCTCTCTGTGCACAAGAATTACAGACGAATAAAGACAAAGAAAAATTAAATTGATATTGGGAGCTCCTGATTCAACATAGCAGTTTTTATTCGCAGAGCCTCTGCAAATGTTTTTGACTTTACCATTTGCTATATATGTCCTTACAACCAACTCCTACATACAACTCTTGCAGTGTGAGGGAGGAGAGCAGGGTCGCCCTCACCCACTAAACTCATAAAGAAACAATAATCCTAGAATATGAAGGTGAATGGGACCATGCACAATCTAGGGTGTGCACTTGGCTGTAATGCTTAACTTTGCAGTTGTGACCTGTTTTTTTCCAGTGTGACCAATCTTATAAGTATGGCTTTGTTAATGTTTGTGGGTACTCCAGTCCCTCCTTGTTATGGGACTAAGTCCTTGTCAAAAATGAGTTGACACTTCAAGGGAATACCAGTGGATACGCTGGAACAGGCTTCTCACCCTTGGTGCAGCTCATAGAATAATCGTGATCCATCGGGGGTTGTTAGAAATCACTGTCCCTAAACCTACCCTATGCTTAGCCCGTATGCAACAACAGTATTGAGCCACCTCGACACTACTATCCCAATCTGTTTAATCCTTCAAATGAGATACAGCGATAGTGTGATGTGCACTGTGTCTGCACCCTTTGGAATATAAAAACAGCAGCTTAAAATGTGTTTATGCTACACAGGAATTGGGCTTTATTCTGTTATGTGCTGACACATAATACAATCTGCAAGATCTGCAGGTCCTTGCTGATATTAGGTGTCAACATTTCCAATGTCAGTGCTCCGTCACAGCGGTTCCTTAGCGTCTTGTAGACTAGATGACAATTGTCAATAGTGTCCAGTGGCAGCTGCCACCGAGTAGTACGGGTGGGGCAGGGGCGGGGGGGAATAGAAAAATAAATAAAAAAAAGTTACTTACCTTGCTGCCGGACCGCCGCCTCGCGTCGTCCTATTCTGTTCCTGCTTGAAGCAGGGAGCACACCCAGGCTCCCCTAAGCCAATCACAATGTTGCAATACAGCGTTGTTATTGGTCTCATTGCTGTAGTTCAGCGCTCAGACAGGCAGTGGGAGCCTGGTGGAGAACATGCAAAGTGTGCATGACTGTTTGGCCGGCTCAAGACGGCCGGCCAAATCGTCATGTGCACGTAAATGCCCACCACTCCTCCCCTTGCCGGCTGTGATGACAGCCAAGCCCCGCCCTGCCCCATAAACCTGCCGGACAATGGAAAAATAAAATGATAATAGCGTTGTGTTATTATCATTTTATTTTTCCTTTTCCACTGCTCAGAATGCAGTGGGGCGGCGCTCCTCCACCTTAGCAGAGGAGCCGCCGCTGATAGTGTCAACTATTGAGGGAAGAACTTTCCCTCGTGCAACATAGCGACCTAAACTGGTATTGTATCTCATACCTGGTCAAACTAATACTTTTCACCCCTTTTCTTAAAAGATTACTAGATCAACCAAATTGTGTCCAATGTCCCATAGAGTCGGGTAAGCAGTATATTAATAGTAGCAAGTATCCTGAAATGTTCCTAAATAGTTTCAAACAGTAGATTAGTTGTAGTATGTAGAGGTGACTGTGTGATTCCAAAGTGACATATGATTGAGCTGCTGTGGGAAGAGCTGCCCTCCTTAAATATATGATGGCAGAGAGTGGGACAGCATCTTCTTAGCTCAAACGATCAAAGCACTGGAGACATGCATTTGTGTATAAAAGAGATTGATATCCTGTGTCTGGCAGGAACTCTTGCTATGGCTGAAAATCATTTCAAATTTAAAGCATTTGCAAAATCTAAAATTGGCTCATATAATACTGTAAATTGTTGGTATTTACCACTTTAATAATTCTCCAAACTGGAAGGTTTCAAAATAAAACTTCCAAATAAACAGTTAACTGCCAGTGGGAAATTCTACTTACTGCCTTATTGCATTCTGGTCATTCGATCATGTCGTTCAGTCTTCACTGCATAACTAAATTGTTTAGCTGTTGCTGTGCATTGACAGTCTGCACAGCCACTGGAGGATGAACAGCCAAAGACTGTAGCAAATCCAAGCTAGCTGACACACTTATTTCAGTTGGCAGAAGTTCAGGGTGAATTTTAACAGACTTCGGTCTTATGCTTATATTTATGTTATATAATTCTATGATTTGGAAATGAGCCCAGGAGGTGGCACTGTATTTTTATAACTAGTGTAAAGTGTGCACTGTAAAACCCTCTGCCTGGCTCACCAAGCCCTCCACAGGAATGTGACTTTGTTACCTAGTCTCCAACAATCACCCTTTGGCCGAGTCTAGCATGCTTAGATCAAGTGCAAAAAATCTAGCTAAAATAATAAGATACTGACTGTGGAAATGACATGGAATCAGTGGGGCCGATTCACAGAACTAATCTGAGACAAAATCCTAAACTTACTACTTCTGGTATTCACAGAAGGCACTTATGATTTTTGGTATTCACAGAAATCACTTACGACTCCTAACTTTACGTCCGCACTCGAGCCGGAATTTCCACACCCGGAGCAGGATTTTCGCACCTGGAACGGAAATCCCGCACTTGTGCCGGAATCTCCGCTTCCGGGCCGGCATACCCGCATTCTGGCTGGTTGAGCATTTTCCTCAATGCTAATCACCTGTCCATGTGCCTACCATCCCCACCATGCATCAGATGAAGTCAATTAACACCAGAATGTGGGTATTCCAGCCTGGGAGCAGAGATTCCGGCCGAGTGCGGAAATTCCAACACAAGTGCTGGATTTCCGCTCCTGGTGCGGAAATTCCGCTCCGGGTGTGGAAATTCCGGCCCGAGTGCGGACGTAAAGTTAGGAGTCGTAAGTGATTTCTGTGAATACCAAAAATCGTAAGTGCCTTCTGTGAATACCAGAAGTAGTAAGTTTAGGATTTTGTCTCAGATTAGTTCTGTGAATCGGCCCCAGTATTTCTGTCCTATCCTTCAAATACTGGAATGCCCTGCTGGATGAATGCAGACATACCGACAACTTTCTTTTCTTTGCTATGGAGCTCACCTTAAAACCTAACTTTGTAAATGGCCAAGGGAAGATCTCATAATGGGTTGGCGCAATCCCCAGTGATTTACCTGTTCTCCATTGGAAACACACATGTTGTGTATGCTACAGGAATATGATCAATCAATTTATTTAAATTTCACATCTACTTTGGTAAGTTAGGGTGGGATTTTCACCAAGGCTAAACTAACCCTTGTAAACAATACACCTCCCCTGTCACTAGCCAGTAGTATTTACAAGAATACAGTGCAGCCCTGCATTTCCCCCTGCGCTGGTACTAATTTAGCAGCCTGGCGCCAAAGCAGGCACCCAAGGGTGTTTGCATTGCAGGGGAATGATTGTTTATGTGCAGGCAGGAGGACCTTCCTGCACATAAACAATCAATGGTGTTTTGGCACAACGCAGCACACATAGAAACAGCAAAAACGAGGAGAAATAAAGCATTTCTCGTTGTTTCACCTGTTCAAGAACAGGTTTTCCCTGGTCTTAATTTGGGTGCTGCCTCCTATTTACGCCACCCTTGTAAATAGGGGGCAGCGTCAAAATCAATGGGTGTTGCGGTGGAACGCCCACCGCAACACCCATTGAACTCCCCTTTCACGCTAAGTGTAGCGTGAAAGGGGCCTTATTTGCAAGGCAGCGTTAAGCCACGTCAAGTGGCTCAACGCTGCCTTGTAAATGAAGTGAAGCCCCTATCGCCACCACAACGTCTGAAAAAGTGATGTTGTGGTGTCGATAGGGGCTTGTAAATATGCCCCCTTGTCACTTCCCAATATTAAATATGCCCCGAGAGCTGCCTGGAAAAGGGTTGCCTGTTATCCTAAAAGTTGTACATTGAATTGTGTGCTAGTAGGATAAATCTATCATCAATTTAAGAGAAGGTAAGGAATATAATAAAACATTTGGCGCAGGCTACTGAATTTATTTCTAAAGTACGAGAAGGTCACAGTACGTTTTTGAAAGTGAGCATCAGTGTTCTTGGCGCTGCTGTTGAATAATGCAAACGATTACATGAAGTTCTGCTCAATTTGTTATTGATAGAATTTAAGAGACTCTTTCCTCTTCCCTGTGGAAGACCCTGTGCTGGTTGATTTGTAGCCTGGTAATTTACACTCGCAAGTGCAGTCAGACCTTTGTGGCCTGATTTATAGTGACTGTAGAAAGTTGAATTTGCTCTTCAGAACATTCTGAACTGTTCTGCTGCCACCTTGTACAGGGGAAGTGCAGTTTCCTGCTGTACACACCAAACATATGCCTATTTTTGAGTTGTCTCCAGATTAAACCAATATTGCCGCTTCCAGCCATCGGTCATTTGTACATGAACTTGGACCACCATTCAGGCATAATACTCATCAAATTATCATTGCAATGAATACAGAAAATGTTTAGCATTAAAAGCGATAATGAAGGCAAACAGGAGTTAGAGTAAAAGTGGGAGCAGTCTGTGTGCAGAGGCATTTCTCTGAAGCAGGCACTAAATGCTTCTTTACACATGCACAGCTCACAGACACCAGAGGTATGAATTTGTGTAGATGAAAGAGCAAAGTTTCTCCACATATGTTCGTTACCGCGAATAGGAATGCCTTACATATAGGATACAATAAAACAATTCCCTTGTTAAAGACCCTCGCTTTTAACGCTGGAGCGGGCCTTTAATGTCCGGTAGAGCCCGCTACATCGGGTTCTAAGGCTATATTAGAACACTGGAAAGTTGAGAGCTCCGTTAAAGACAATGGAGGAGCAGCGGCCTACATTAACTGGTATAGGTCCGCTGCGCTCAATATTTGAATGTCCTAATCCGCAGCCTCTGTCTTTCTCTTTCCCCTGTCTCTCGAAAATATATTAATTCGACAGAGGAACAAGAAAGGCAGAGGCCATGCAAGAGGACACACGCAGCCTTCATCCTTCCCTCCTCCTGTATCTCAGTGTCACTATGGCTTCAGAAGGAGGGAGGGGTGAATGCAGCTCAGCTCCTGGGTGTCCCTGCTTGGCTGACCTACAAAAAGCAGTTCAGCCAAGCCGGGGAGAACCAGGGGCTGACTTCAGCCCCTTTTCACAGCTCTTGCTGTGAATGTTTAAAAGCTAACAGTCATGGCCCTGTGTGCAGCTGTTAGCTGTAGAACGTTCACAGCAACAGCTGTGAACAAAGGCTTCAGAGCCAAGGGGATTTCCAACCCCCTTGGGCTCCATGAGGCCTTTGTTTTATTAATTAGAACATTCTGCCCTGATGGGGCAGAATGATCTAATAGCTTTATAGCCCGCCGTAGCTGGGCATACTGGCCATTAAAGGCCTGCTGCCTTGTTAAAGGCCCTCTCCTTCATCTTGGGCCTTTAATGCTGGAGCGAGCCTTTAATGGCCGGTATAACCCGCCACGACAGGTTATAAAGCTATATTAGAACAAGAGAATGTTGAGAGCTCCTTTGAAGACAATGATGTGGCTCAGGGCTAATAATGGCTGGTATAGGCCTTCTGCTCCAACATTTTAAAGTGTGTTTTTCTGTTTCTGTTATATCCTTATAGCCCATCTGTCTTCGGCTATACCAGTTGTTACAGGCCCTCTTCCTCTTTATAGGCCCTCACCTGCGTCTCGGGGCTATAGTTTGGGTTCTGGGCCCTTAACAACCAGTATAGCCCTCAGCAGTGGGTTATAAGGCTATATTCTATTAACAGTTTAGACAAAGACAATGTTAGGCAGTTCTTTAGAAATCGCTGCGATAACGTCAGAACTTTGAGGGAATTGGATAAAGCTTGGGTTAGAGCTCAAGCTACAATTTCACTTACAAGATCGATTGGGACTTTATCTCTTCTTTGTGAGTAATTCCCAGCACAGATTCTACCTAGTTCATTTCAGACTAAATCTGGTGCACATTTAAGAGTAATATCCCTATTGCAGCCTGTTTCAAAGAGACTAATTATGCAGTCAACACAAAACATGTTGCACTTTGTATTGTTTTGTAAATTTTATTCATTTCCTAGGAGACTATATTTGCTACCAATTTTGCTCTCTGTAAAGGTGAAACAATGCAGACTGACACTTAGGCCTTGATTTCAAGTATTGGTGCTATTTATCGCACCTGGTAAATAACAATACCACAGGGTTTGTGATTTATCGCTTGCGATAAACAGCACCTATTACGAGTTTCAGGGAAATACCATGCGGATTTTGGTGTTTAAAGCACCAAAATCCGCATGATATGGTAATTACTGTATGGTTTTCCCCGTTCAATTGGCAGCTTTGACCTGCCGAAATGTAACTAAGATTGAGGTATTTGATGCATTTGATAAATATCGAATGCATTAAATAACAATCAACTCATATTTCCAACCTCTGCATAAACATGGGTTTACATACAGATTGGAATTTACCACCCAACTGGCAATCAGGGCCTTATTCTATTACAAAAGCTTGCCTCAGACTTACATGTACAGCTGTAACACATTTTATTCAGAGTGTTCTTATTTCAGGAACAGCATCCCATCTTTGTCACCAGTGCAACGAAGTGGCACCACAAGTAGAAATACTCAGGACCTGTGAAGGTAAGTGTCATTTATTGAACACCTCAGCCATCAACTGACCACATTGCTGCTAAACTTCAACATTCTCAGTATCCCAGCAACATCAGAGATTCTAAGATGAAACCTTGTGATGCACAGCATAAATCATAAGACATCACACATCTCCCTTCTTTCTAAACAACAAAATTTACACCTGAAATTACATGAGTAAGTTAATTACAAACGAACAAAATAATAATACAAAATATCCTATACACTAATTAGATAAAACATACACCCTGAGAAGTATATTTGAAAAAAGCCTGTCCCTTAATTGCTGACATATATATCTAAATAGGCTGGTTTTCTACGTAATCTAGTACTTCTCTTCACTACCCTTGACTCCAGACTAAATATAGGGGATATCCAGAGGCAGGACACAGCCTATTCAAATGTAACAAGGGCTGTACCCAGCTCCGCCCTCCCATCCTGCCAGTGATGGCCCATCCAGGCACATCTAGCCCTCTATTGTGTGTGGCCATCTAGGAGGAATACACAAAGCCCAGCTGTCAGCTACACCCAGTCATGTAACCCAGAGACAGGCTACAGGCACTAAATGGCTAAGGCAGAAAAATGCCAACTTTCTAAAAGTGGCATTTTCAAAATTGTAATTTGATATCCGACTATAAGAGAGGATTTTTCATCACAATTCCAAACATACCAAACATAAATTGGTTACCTGTTCCCATTTGGAAGTTACAGCTAATTAAATGTAACAAGGTAACTGCGATGTTATCTTATGGGAGATGTTTGCCTTGCAGTAGTGAGAAACGTATTTAAGAGTTTATCACTACCAGGACAAGTCAAACTTAAAACTACATGTCCTACTTTTTAAATAAGTACATGTCCTACTTTTTAAATACACTGCACCCTGTCCTTTCCTCTGGTTTGTTCAGGGCTTACCCTAGGGGTGACTTATATGAACTAAAAAGGAAGGTTTGTTTGGGCTTGGCAAAAAGTTTATTATACCAGGTTGAAATGGCAGTTTGAAACTACACACACACACAGATGCAATGGCAGACCTGAAACAAGTTTAAGGGACTACTTAAGTGGGTGGCACAATAAGTGCTGCAGGCCCACTAGTATCATTTAATTTACAGGCATTGGGTACATGCAGTACAACTTTACTGGGGACCTACAAATAAATGTAATTGGCCAATTGGGTGTAAGCCAATTCTAGCATGTTATAAGGAAAGAGCACAAGCACTTTAGCAGTGGTTAGTAGCGGTAAAGGGTGCAGAGTCCTAAAAGTCCCAAAAAACGGGCTCAGAAAACAGGAAGGTGAAGGTAAAAAGTTTGGGGAAAGGGCCAAGGCAAACAGTGACATTCTGTGTTATCATGAGCATCCGACTGGAGGGACAATCAACAGCCAGTGGAGAACCTATTAAAGCGCAGGTGAATCGTCCACCTAAAAGTGCCACAGACATTAGTGATGCCCTAGATGTTTCAATGCTGTGGATAATGTTACTTCTTCCATCTTATTGTGTTTCACCTGGGGATGTAGCAAGAAGCTGCTGTACTACTCACTTTCAGCCCGAGGATGAGACACCATATCTCACAGTGCCTGTCTGCCCTCTATTAGCTTGTGCTAGCCAAAAGAGTAAAATTTAAGTTCCTTTATTGGGGTTCTGAGATTTGCTATTAAACCATGGACCAGGTGATATTCTCCTGGGGAATCCAGGGGAATTGAACCCAGAATTACTAATTTCTCTGATAATTCCTCATTTGTCAGGGTCCCCTAGTGTTCCGCCTGTAACCCACAGTAATTTCATATCTGTGGAATTACCAGTAACTCTGGGAGTGCAGAATTGCCATCACTAAATCCTGCCTCTGTAGAAAAAGTATTTTTTTCATAAGCATGTCTTTTATGTTTACTTGTTTGTATATGTGTATACTGTAGTGCACACTGCACAACCTAATTGCTTCTTGATGGGCACCATTCTAGCCTCATCAAGGAAAAATACTGTTACTGTAAAGTGCAACATGTGGTTCCAAACAATCGTACCGACTAGTAACATAGCATGTTTTCCCCATTTCAGCTTGTTTTCCATATGAAGTCTCAGAGGGATTTCTCTGTAGCTAAACTACCGAGTCTATGCATAATTTGCACTGACTCAGAATTGTGCCCAATTTCCTATTTAGCATGAAAATCAGATTGAGGCTTTCTATTCCTATGCATTCTTCGAATTATTTTCAAAAGCACTGTGTTATTTTCAACCTTTAAAAAAAGAGAAGGGAAGGTGGCAACTTTATGGAATGCGCTTTCCTTCCACATGACAGGATTGGGGAATCCTGTTTTCAGGAACGAAATTAAGACAGGGGGACTGGCTCATGAAGAAATGTACGAGTAAGTAAAGTAGTACAGTTGTAGTACTCTTTTACATACCCTTACACTTCGTTTTGTATTGGTCGCACATCTAAAACAGAAATTAAATGGGAATACTCGGGGATTAATCATATACACTTAGTGCAAGTAGAAAAGACTATGCCCTCTTTGCACTTTTACTTATAGGGAGCTGTAGAAGTATGTAAAAGAGTAAGTAAAGGAGTACTCCTCTTCTTCTGTACTCATAAATGCTTTTGTGAATCTACACCAAATCTTTCTCAAAATCAGATTTAACACCTTCTAGTGTACATCTCTGTGTCTCTACCAGTAGCATATCAAGGGTACCATGTACCCTAACACATGCAAGGAGGATGGACCCCCCTCATCCCGCTTCATAATAAAAGACAGCCATAATTCCGATGTAGTGGTCCTCTCACACCCCGAGGCCTCGTGCCATAGCAGCTTCGGAACTAATGATAGCTCATCCATGTTCTCCGCTTCTAGCACCAACAATACAATTGTCCCTCAATACTACGTCTATGATAGTAGGGTCTCGCGATATTTTAGGGTCGATATTCAGAATCCACACCCATCACTAGCATTGGCGAGATGCTCTCAGCCAGTTTCAAATAACTCTTTTTTTTGTGAGTGAAACTCCCTTCAATGCTGAATAGTTTGAGAAGATCATTAAAAGAGACTTTCTAAAGTAGGCATCTGAGCCACCTCCCCTTGGGCAGTGCACAGACCCTGCACCAAGCTTGGGATAATCCTATGTTTTAAAGGGATGCCCTAGTCTAGGCACACAGCAGGCTCGGGTGCTTAATGTTTAAATGATGTGTACACTTTGACTCGCATGTTTAAGCTGCCTGCCCCAGACATGGAGCACTATCTGTCTTTCTACAATTTACATCCTCAGATTGCTGGCTATCAGATAACCTCCCAAGATACTCCTAAAACCGTGCATGAAAAAACTACCTTGACGTCCTTCCACTTGATTCCTCTCATTTTTTAGGTCTCGCCTAGCATTGCCTGCCCGCTCTGCGAGACCTCTTGTGATCAAGGAGATTTCAGAAGGGGACTTGAAGCCCCGCCCATCAATCCCATTGGCTGGCGTCATCCTTTATGCAAAACGCTGGCCTCCGATTGGAAATGAGGCTTATTTGTTACCGCCCTGTCTCCTTTTTGGCCGGCCCATCGCGACTGGATCGTTTCCTTGCGGCGTTACACGGTCTCCTTCAATTAATTGATGGGCACTTTCTTTTTGTTATTCGGCCGCGACTGCTTCTTGCTGGATTACGGAACGAGGCTGTCAGGTCCGACAACATACACCCATTCCGCTTCCCCCACAGTAGGTTACATTGGAGCTAGTTACCAGTTTCAATCTTTTTCGTGTTGGGGCTTTGATCAGCTGTACGCGGTCTGAGACCGGTTTATGGCCATTTTCTCGGTTTCACAATGAAAAACAGAAATATAATGATTTCCCGCCTGTACCCTCAGATATACCCCAAATTTCAAACGTTAACAGAATTTTCAATATTGCATTGGTCATACTGCATTTATTTTTTATTTGCAACAATCAGGAAGTGCGGTTTGTTTATTTGGCCAGGATATACGAACGAACCGTCAACAATTGGCCAACTGCCCCGATTGGACGGCGCTTGACATTAAACACCGGTCCCCACAGAGGAACGTGCCCAGAGCTGTACTAATGCAAGTGTGCCGACCCGACTCCCACACTGCCTCCTGGAGAGGGGAGGGGGGCTCAACGTTTACCTGCTCCACATGCTTGTCTCAGCTGTCCACCCGGTAAGGGTCAGCAGCAAGCAGAAGAACAAAAACACTAGATTCATGATATACTTTAACAATACAAGTCCAAAATATTATCAAACGCAGCTGAGGGCAGAATGCGCAACTACAATCCTTTGCCAAGGGAGATAAAATGCGTCGTGGTGTGTGTCGTCAGAACCCTGCGGGAGCGCAGCAACTCCCAGCTCCTCCTCACACACACAGGGCCACCGAGCGCCCACACAGACACCCAGAATGGAACTCTGTACACAGGTAAGAGCATTTCACCGGAAGTTCATCGCCTGTTACTAGAACCCTATGCAGACCACTGTAACTAAATAAAACAAAAAGAAGATTCTAATGAAAACAGCAGCTAAAGAAAACACAGACACGTGTCACACCTATGTCTACAGGGGAAAGACCTCAGCAAAACTTTAGGAGCAAAGTTAAGAGGACACACGGAAATGAACTACTGTAAAAACACCTTTTGTTACCGTTAATGGTTCTATTACGTTTACTTTATACAGCGAAATTCCAATAAAAAAGTTGTAATTAAAAAAAGACAATTTCAGCAAGTCTCGTAACATTCCAAGACAGACAATAACCTCTCGGTTAATCCATACACTGAACCAGACAATTCATCCATATTGATACACGATAACTTATTAAAGAGCCCCTATGGACAAATAATATAAAAATCTGTATATGCAAAGACAGGAGCAGTGATCAAACAGGCGCAAGAGCCGGAGAACAACACCCTGATACAAGTTACCTGGACTGTCCAACAAACGACCATGTTCCTAGCCAAACTCTACAAATGCACGTGGGGTCGGTCTTCATTTGATTTCCACTCCTCTTTCACTTTGATTACCCCTTAATCTGATCATCGTCCAGTAACACAATCTATTGCACACTTGTTTAAATCCTGTAAAATCTGCCACTGCTCGAGAAAGCGGGTAAATACATATACCTAATCCTCCGGACTTTAGAGATAGAGGACTGGTCAAAACTGAGGGAAGGTAAACAAGAGATTGAAAAGAAAAGATGTAAATATCCCAATTGAGGACTCCAGGTATGTAATTCTAAAGCATATACTGGCATGTGAAAGTACACAAGACTCCTACTCAATACGCAACCTCCCGTCATGTCCCACCACCTAACTAAACCGTTGAGAAAGTATGGCAGCTGACTCATTCAAGGTGTAACCTCCTGCCATGCCCGACCATCCCACCCACCAAACTAAACCTTTGCAAAAATATGGCACCTGAATCGTATTCAATATGCAAACTCCCGCCATACCTCACCACCTAACAAAACCTTTGAGAAATTACAGAAGCCAAAGCATATTTAAACCTCCCTCCTTCTTATGCCACTTGGGAGGTTGCTGAAGCATTTAATGTGCGAAAGTGCAGACCCCAAAGTGCAAAAAGGTGGTATGAGTTGTATAATTTAACATTAAAGGAAAATGAGGCATGTGGCTGTAAGGGGTAATTTAGATCTCGGCACTCTTCAAGTCCTACCCCCAAATTATGGCCTCCATCCCACTGTTGAATGCAGAGTGAGCATCCATACCTTTTGGCCCCCTTGGCATTTCGTTTGGTTTTTTAGCAACAAGCCCCCAAAGCATGGGGTTGTTGCTGAAAAGTAAAAAGACAAATATTGCTGGCACGTATGGAGTTCGATTCCTGTGCGTCAGAAACATTTTAACATTTCCCATTTCAGGACTGCTGGCAAAGAAAACAAGCATTTGCAATGCAATAGGTCTCGCATTTACACCAGTTTAAGCTATTGGCATTGTAAATGACAATGCCTTTTATTTATGTTTTAAAAACGAATCAAAAATAAAAGGCATTGTTATTTGCAATGTCAATAGCTCAAACTCGTGTAAATGCGAGACCTATTGCATTGCAAAGGCTTGTTTCTTTGAAGTGACCCTCCTCTTACCTTCCATCCTCGGCATGCTTCCTATCTCAGAATATAGCCTCCTCACGGTCTCATGCCTGTCTGCCTCAATCCTTAACTCTGCAATTGACTGATACCTCATTTCATAGATCACAACCTCTCCTCTTTAGAACCCTATCCCTGCAACCTAGCACTATCTAATCTCCGGCAGCCAATCTATCTCACCAACCATTCACCTGAAACCACCTAACCCCCACTAATGATTGCACTTAACTCCTATTAATATAATCTATCATAAAGTAACTGGAGTAAATGCATGTCATTATTTGAGCGCACATAACTAATAAAAATAATTAACAACAACCACTAGAATAAACACTAACCTTGGGTACCGCAGTAGTGTGCTACCCAACGTACAGTGCTTCAATGCCTTGCATGGGGTAGTAAGCGCTATATAAATGCAATTCCGATTACAATTTGTGGAATGGCAAACAGGACCGCATAACACATATTACGCAGGGAGGTGCAGACTGAGGGGCTTTTTTACAGCCCAGTTCCCCGCCGGAACGTCACTTTTAATGACGTTCTGGTGGCACACTGGGCTTACCCATATCTATGGGGCGATGTAACGTCACCCTGCGTGGCTTTTCATGGCTTCGTAGCTATGGTGTGAGGCAACTAAGTGCTAGTCACTGCGTTGCCTCACACTGCGATGGCGAGGCGTGCCATGGGCGTTGTGGTGGGTGTTCCCATTCAACACCCAAGGCATTTGACGCATTCCCAGATTTATAACAGGCTGTAAACCTGGGAATTCGTCAAAAGTCTACACCTCCCCAGAGCTGGTGTAAGGGTTTTTTTGGTGAGGGAAGGTGCAAGGGTGTCTGCGTTGGCGCATGGCAGCCGTTTGTGCGCAAGCACTGTGGAAGAGGACAGGAATGCACTGTATCTCAGAGATAGGGGCATTCCTGCCCTTTTCTTCTGACGTAGGGCAGCGCAGCAGGAAGGCTTGCAGCACTGCCCTACGCCAAAATATATTAAATGAGGCCCTGATTGTGAAAACTGGTAAGGTGGTAAATTTGCTCTTGTAAAATTTCTGAAGAGAAGGGCAGGTTTTATCTGTACAGGACCTGCCTGGTCACACATTAATACCACGGTGTGCCGACAGAGAGGGACACACTTTCAAAGCAAACAGGCGTGGCCATATTCGAATTTGGCTGCTCTGCCTTTCATCCTAAGCAATATATATGAAAAGAAATGTATTTTTGAAGCAGCTGTGTTTAATCCACTTTAAATGTTGAAAGCCCCCCCTGCCAAACCCATTAGCAGACCAGTGCTATGAGTCTGGGAGTGCTTGTCAAGTGAAGCAGGGGCTCACAGGCATGGCACAATGTACATAAACACAGCAGGCGAAAAACAAACAAGCACAGCCTCAAACCAATTAAGTAAGGCCGCGGTTATAGTATTGAAAGAAAACATCACAGGAAATTGCGTATCCTTGAGCTAGTCTTGTTTGATGTGCCCGGTCAGGGTGAAAAATACACATCCGAGAATAATAGCAAACTATGGATTGATGATTCCTGTTCTACAGATCGATACCAACAAATGAAATGTATCAGATAAATACTTATTGCGGAAAGTTTTCAAAAAGTTATTGGGACGGAGCCACTTGACTTTCTCTGAATATTAATTATTTTATTGCTTTTAACTTTTTCTAGAAAAATATTTCGGAAAGACAGTCCAGAAGTTAAAGGTAGGTATCAGAAGCTTTACTTGGTATATTTAAACAGGAACCTGATCTCTCTATATTGCACTATTAAATGTGTTAACCGTTTCACTTCTTGATTACTGTCTGAGTGCAAGTGCTAGTTTATACCACACGGTTTTGGGAATATTCAGGCCCGTAGGTGGAACATCCTTGACGTTATTGTTTTTGCCTCCTGTCAGTTCCTCCGGCTCTAGAATTGAAGAAACGTGCCTCTTTTTCTGTTTATGTGTTTGTGTTTTCTGCTGTTTCCATCTTGCTTCTTCCTTACTGCATGGGTTTTCTGCCAATTCCCCGTTGGTGCGAGGGTTCCTCAAAGCTCTATCTGTTATGTTATGCTATGCTTTGCTATGTTATGTCATGTTATGTTTTGTTGAATTGTATAGCGCACTACTGACCCGAGGGGGCATCCAGGCGCTTGGGCAAGTGTGTAGGTGTGTCGTCCCCAAGGTGCTTATATGAAAAGCCAGGTCTTCAGCTTCTTGCAGAACTCAATAAGTGAAGAGGAGGCTCTGATGTGTTGAGGGAGGTCGTTTAATGTCTTGGGTGCGATGTAGGAGAATAAGCGCCCTCCAGTTTTGCTTTTGCACATGTGGGGAGTGTGTGCGAGATAGAGTGAGGCAGAGCATGGGTGTGTGGTGGGTTGGTGAAAGTGTATACAGCGGTTCAGATATTCTGGTCCTATGTTGTGTAGGGTAGAGCTTTGTATATGTTCGTGAGAAGTTTAAATTGGTGGCGCTTGTGAATGGGAAGTAGTGAAGCTTCCAGAAGGTGCGGTGTTCTGTGGGTGAAGCATGGAAGGTTGCGTACGAGTCCTGGATGGTCTGGAGTCTGTGTACAAGTTGTTTGGAGATTCAGGCGTAGAGACTGTTCCTGGAGTGGTTGCGTGACAGTCCGTCTGGTGTTTTTAGGCAACCACTTGAAGATCTTTCACAAAATGTATTGGATGTGAAAGCAGGAGGTGCACACTGAGTTGACTTGAGCTGTCATGTTGAGCTTGTCATCTAGGAGAATCCGTAAATTTCTCACGTGGTCTGTGGCTGTGGGTGTTGGTCCTAGCTCTGACAGTCACCAGATGGAGTCCCATGGGGAGGTCTTGTTGCCAAAGACCAGTACTTCCGTCTTGTCGGAGTTGAGCTTTAGGCAGTTGGTTCTTATCCAGTCTGCTACCATGTCATCTAGTTAGTGAAGTTGGTTCTGGTGGTGGTGGCCTTGTCCGTCAGGGAGAGGATGAGTTGGGTGTCATCAGCGTATGAGATGATGGTGATGTCTTGTGATTGGATGATATTTGGCTGGACAGAGGAGCAGGTAGATGGGTCGGAAGTTGCTCAGTTGATTCAGGTCAGCTGTGGGCTTTTTGAGGAGGGCATTGATTTCTGCAAGTTTCCATTCATCAGGGAAAGTTGCAGACATGATGGGGGTGTTGATGATGTGGATCAGGGTGGTGCTGATTGGTGATGCTCCCAGGTTGTAGATGTGGTGGGGCCTGGGTCCATAGGGGCCCCTGAGTGGATGGTCCGCATGATTGCTGCTATGTCATTTCTAGTGAAGGTTTTCCATTTGGTCAGGTGGCCATCTTGGTTGGTGGTAGGTAGGTTAGCAATGAGTCCTCTGGGGTTTGGTTGGTGTGTGAAATTGCTGTAGATAGCTTCTTTAGAGCTTGGTAAGTTATTTAACTTCCCCATCCCATACATAAACCCAGAAGCATCCGTTTATAGTCTTATGATCCCCTATCCTCACTCTGCCACCCAATACTCTAACGACCCATTCTCCAAAGACCCTGTGACAGAATCAGTTCCCGCTGATGCCCGGCTCCTGCGCCCATTTAACTTCTCAACTTTTTCCCTCTTTTCTCTATGAGAAGTGTTGTTCTTTACAACCTTTTGCCGGAGAGAGGATCTATCACCTTTGCCTACGATTGACAGTTATTCACTGGCAAGATACCCCATGGAGTGAGAATGTGCTTTACAAATACATGGGTTATTATTTGATTTTAAGAAATGCTTTCGTACAAATCCCATTTATAACTTTAAAAGCAGGCAATAGTGACTCAGTTAGAAAATATAGCATGCATCTGTTCTTTGTTAGGACTTGGAGGAAAAGCAAATTTTTCATATAGTTTTACCAATATTTTTGATTGGATCTGCTGCCATATTTTGACTATGGGCATTGCGAGACTATAAACACTTCTCAAACCCCAAAACATGGTAAATACTTGGGTAACACAAACTCGTCTATCTGACTTTATAGTAAGGCCATGGTATAGTGGCACAGATATGGGACCTGCGGCATAAAAATCTGATGTTACATGTTAGCTGTGGTGTGGACTTGTACCACACATGAGTGGCTCTAGAAACATTGAATCAGGACTATCCCAGCAACCCTGAATGTCTGCAATCCAAGTTGCAGCAAGCACATCACAAGAATGTTTGCTGTCTCCTAGCGCTGGCGCACAGTGTGCTGCCTAGCGTCAATTCCCGCATAAAAATAATCTTCAGAGGCATTTTCCTCTTTCTATGTGTGATGTTGAATTCATCACACTTAGAAAGAGGTAGTAGCGAAGAGAAATAAAGATATTTCTCCTTGGTATGCCTTAATTAGGGAATGCCTATCATTTTGATGCATTCCCAGGTTTACTATCTGTACTAAATCTGGGAATGCTCCAAAATTAATTGGTGGATGCATGTGAATGCACATGCTCTACCCATAGAATGCCTCCCAGAACCAGTGTAACACAATGCAGAACAAGGGTCTGTGCTGCATTACTTTTTCTTTACAAAGACACACAAGGCAGTGCAAATCTCCCCTTGTGTGGCTTCGTAAATCCCAGTTAAGGACTTGCTTACCTTGTGATGACTTGCGTCAGGCAAGGACAATGCAAGTCATTAGTAAATCTGGGCGTTGGAGCTTACTAGGTCTTTTAGCATGATGGGTAAAATGAGACATGTCAAGCATGGAACTGAGGTGTCTCTGCAATAAGGACTAAGAAGTGGTAGTTTGCTGCACTGGTTAAGCAGACTTTCAATTTAAGTCAAGGCCTGCTAATAAGTATAAAATCCATACTGCTCTGCCTGCATTTGGGATAATGCTAGGAAATGCAGCTTTGTAGTATTATGTTATTAATTGAAAATCAGGTTTTTGGTTGACTTAGATTTTTATAGGAAGTACCACCAATATGATTTTTATAAATCGCATCCCAATCCCCTGGTCAACAGCATCCTCGATGACAACACAGGCTCTCACATCGCAGCTTCACAGCTTCTCAGAATCGCCAAAGCGCTATGTATCCTCAACGTGGGATCTCGCAATGCTCTGCAACCAGGATCCAAGGTACTCTTGTTCAGTGGGTCTAACTTGGTTCCAGTAACTGGCCCACGCTCCATCGTGGTCAGCCTGAACTTGTGACTTTATCCCAGTTCGAACAGATAACCGCAGTTGGCGCTTTGTGCTTTCAGGTACTATTTTTACTTACATTTTTAAAATTGCCTATCTCCAGTTATGTCGATTGGATTTTTGGCATTTTGGTCTCAAAGAATTTGTTACATTTTACTCTATTTTTCTAAATTGGTGTGGCATTTTTCTTGGGTTGTGTTTTCACTTTATTACTGTTTGAAGTGCTGCATAAGTACTTTAAGCATTGCCTCTAGTTAAGCCGGACTGCTTGTGCCAAGCTACCAGAGGGTTAAGCACAGGTTAATTTGGAGTTTGCTTGGAACTTCACCCTGACACACACACTGTAGTTCCTTCTTGAGTAGGTTTTCACCCCTCTAAACCAGTAATCCAATTTCCAACACAGACGTGAGTGGATTGTACCAATAATGCTACAAATACTATATGAATGTAGGTATTATATTAGTGGATGCCTATAATTACAATCCACTCTGGTCATTTTTAACAGGAGTTGCGAAATAACAATACCCTTCAGGGCTGTAGGATCAGGAAATTCTGCATTTTGGTGAAGTAATTAACTATTTTGCTGGTAAGACATTATGTACATTGATAATATGAATAATTCAATTTTTAATAATCTTCTAGTATTCACATGTACATATATTTATTTTCCACTTTCTAGTAAGGTTTGTGTGAAACTGACATTAAGATCTGGCTATCCTCTGAAATATGGACTAATTGGACATTAGTATAACCTATACATACAATATTTCGGGTCAGTTATGACTATATGTTTCCTTTGCGCTCCTCGAAATCTGATGTTTTTTTCAATACGGATAATTGAGAAAAAATAGATTAAGTGGATATACATTGTAGGATGTAGAGGACTGTGATTGATTTGGATCACAATAAGTTCTCTCCCTTATAGGTAGTTTAAGATAAGAATGAGTGGCTCAATGAAACAACTTATGGTGCTTTGGATTTTTTTCTTTTTGAAACACTTACGGCAATGAATCTATTTATATTGTAACTATATTTGATGTATTTTTGTGTATAATTAAGGATTCATGAGCTTGTTAAACACTTTGGAGGATTTATAATGTTTAAAAATAAGCGTACCAAATTTGCCATATCTATAGACATTTCAATTTTTGAAGTGAAAAATTGTTTAGGATCTTTAATGTTTTAAACTATTTTAATTATTATTTGCATTATATTTGTTTCTTGATTTTAGCCCTAAGGAAACTCTTCATAAGAACGAAATGCATGTGTGGCTACAAACAATTTGTGTGGAATGAATAAAGGAAATTAATAACTTGTATTTATGTGCATTGTCTATGATGGTATTTACTATTTTCTGAACCCACTCAATACTTTTGGATAGTGTGCTGAGCATGATTTGATATTATAAAGTCCATTTTCCTGTTTGCCTGGTGATTACCATATGGTAAAATTACTTCTACAGGCCAACAGCAGTTATGTAGCATTCCCGTCCACACCCAATGAAAGAGCTCTCTGGTCTCCTCCCTCAGGGTGGGTATAGAGGGGACATCTGTCACTCTCTACAAGCCTGCTGATCGTATGTGATTCATCATTGTCTTTGCTGCATCCACCACCTTTGGACAAAAAAATGCTCTACTTGATGAGAGCCATAATTGCTCTCATAGTGCACCATATTACAAAATTGTTATTTGCCACTTGTATTGTGAGGGGAACAGAATGTATGGGGACAGCGGAAATGGAGGGCAGAAACTACAATCAGCAGGAATTAGCTACTGACTGGAGTCCCTGCCGCAACTGAAAGTACAGAATATTGTAAGTTAGACAGTTGTGCATTACCAAAAGCACTGCATTTTGATTGCATCTAGTCGGTCAATATCCGCTCATGAGACTCATACCAAGCACCTGACACAAGCTTCATTACAGTAACAAGCTAAGCATATGCCTTATTCTGAAACCTATTACCTGTGAAGATCACAAGTACAATAAAGTCCTAGAATGATCACCTAGCTCACAGAATGTGCCTGTACTGGGAGCCATGCCACTAGAGAACACAGATTTAGAAACCCTTCACTTACCCATACAGAAGGCTTAATATGTTCATGAAAATATTTTTACCTCTGGTATTAAAAGCTCCTGAAATAAACACAATCTGAAAACATTCTATTTAATTTGTTTGTGTTAGATATTTAAATTGTTAAGGCTCTGATATTTGGGTAGTCTTAACGGTGTCACTGTGTTTTAATAGAGCAGCAGTATTATTCTATCAAATGTACAATATTATTTATTTTAAAAAATGTTTTAATTAAGTAGAGAAACATTTTTTATAGACAATTAGTATATATGTTAAATGTGTTTGACCTTTTCCTTGCATTTAACTCACAATAAAAAAAACAATTCTGAAGCTAGTGCACATTCATGCAAGGAGATGAAACTACTAACAAGAGAAAAACTGAATTGTCTGAACAGCAACTCCTGTGGTGGATCTCCATGCAATGGAACTCAAATCTATTACTTTTACATATGGTAACTGTCTGTAAATAGCCCCCTGCCCCACTTAAAATGTACTCGCATACATCTAAATGAAAGATTAAATAAAATCTTCAATGTCTACCAAAATATTACTATTTTAAAATAGGAGAAGCATTAACTGACTAGGAAGATGGGTAGCCAGAGTAAACTGATGTGGAAAGGAGTGCTGGGCGTAAGTAGGGATTGCTCTCTTTAACAATTTTTTATATTATGACTCAAATAACTAAAAACCTATACCTTCCCTCATATGTTTAACCAAATGGTTTAATATCTGCATTAACACCTCAATGCTCATTTCCTTCAGTTTGTGTCGCAGGAAAGGAGTTCAATGCAACAGCTCATATTTCAACAATATGATGTTCAAAACTTCTTCACTTTTGCCTTGAATACAGAATGTCAGCACTATACTTGTTCATTAAAACTCTGCCACTCAGGAGTCAACTGACAAATTGCTACTGGTGTTGGATGTACATGTTTCGCTCAGCCTGCCAGACCTTTGTTCTGACATAGATGAGAAAGATATTTAGGAATTTAAAGAACATCTGTCCTTAATTTATCTTTCTAGAGCACTAATTTCATTTTGTTCGTTTACTGCAGTTTCCTCTGTAGGAAATGCTTTCACTTCTATAGCTCTAATTCCATCAAGATGGTATTCAGGTGCGCCGCACTATTGTCATGAATACAGAATGTTAGCGCTCTAGTTGTTCATTAGTACTCTGTGCTGACACTGCAGTAGAACACTGGGAAATCAACTAAAAGAGTGCTACTGCTGTCAGAAGTACATTTTACTCATCAAGTCAGATTTATTTTCACATGGCTGAGGGAGTTATTTGTGAATTTATAGATTTTTTTTTGTCATTTTAGCTTCTGGAGGATATCCCATAACGTCTATGAGGAAATCATGCGCAAAAAACATTTTCTCTCAAATTTGATTAATTAAATCCCAGCAGCAGACCAGCATTTTTCACAAGGTTAAAATCACCTTAGAACTCACAGTTCCTAAAATTAGTTTGATATCTCCAACAAATTATTTATATTGTGATAAACATTTGTTTGCATCCTTTATTTTTGTTCCATTTTGGGACCCTCAAAACCAGCCATTCACAGAAATATGTTTGAATGGGTCAAAAATAAATGCATCAGTTATGCTTCTTGTAATCTCATGAAAAACACACCATCTAACAAGCAGTTTTGTAAATTGTATTCCAAATTTTACTATTATCAAACCGGAGGGCACTCCCGGCAGCTATTGACTGGTGTCGAGTAGGTCCCTCAACTTCTTCTCGGGACCCTCTGATGCTACCTCAGACAAAAACTACCTGGGGTTGCCCTCCACCTTGGATAATATTACTCAATGCGTGTTTCATAAGCCGAACATCAGGCACACCTCAAACAGGTTGCTATGGACATCTCATGTATGCTCACTAGTAGTTTATAACCTCATTTCTATTGTACGCTGAAATCTGCTTTGCTGCAAATTGGGACCTTTCACAACTGTTCTGCTTTTGTGCAATGTATGTGCACAAGTCAAAGGCTCACTCATTTCTGTTGCATTTGAAATGCTAAAGCCACAATCAGGGCTATAGGAACATCTGAAATACCTGTCTGCTTGCAGCTATAATTGTAAACATTCATACTAATTAGAACTTGAATGAATAGAATATTTCTAAGAACAACACCATTGATTTGGGCTGTATTCACCCAGCAATTGTTAGCATGGACTAATCCAGAAAGAGGTAACTATCGTCTCACAAAGTAAGTTATCAATTGGACATCATTTAAAAGATTCAGAACCTCTATGTCATAAATGCCAAGAGAACACATTAGAGAGAACACTCCCCATATGTCAAACACAGCACAGGTTCAACATAGGGGCTATCACCGTGCTCACTATACCAATGTAACCGTGCCATGCTGTAACCAGCACCCATCAGAATACATTACACAGAACGACCACCCCCACCTCAACCCCCAGGTAATGGGATTGTCTACCGACATAGAGAGTACATTACAAACTGGCAAAGTCCTATGGCCTGAACCCTGAAACATCAAATCACCCACGCTGAGCTGAATGAATAAGAACCTAGACACCCAACCAAGAAAATATGTTCTTTGTAGTTCTATGCAGTCAAGTATCATCAAGGACAATGACCGGCTGATGACTGCCATAATCATAGGCTGGCGAACAATGAATATTAAGAATGCTTCACGCTTCAATGAGTGGCCTTCTGCTGTGTGCCGCAATGACTGAGTCCACATCCTTCTCAAATAGCTTGCTAGCCCCGCTGGCTCCAACAAAACGTCTGTGCTGCCTGATGAGAACATCAAGGAAAAGAGACTCATGTTAAATGCATTTTGTACTGCTGAGGCATTTGTAGCTTATCTAAAAGGGTTCACCATCTTATAACTGCGCTACTCTCCAAATGTACGACGAGGAAAAAAGCCATTAAATAACACCTTGTTTTTCCTCAAAACTATAGAGTAAAGACCAAAAGACTGCAGCCCTGGTTATGACTCTGCTGCGGTTGGTGGTGGTGGTGGGGGTGGTGGTGCGAATTGCACTCAATGCTTGTATTTGCCTTCCAAATTTTTGCACCTCGATCCGATGAAAACGTGCAATTTGCACACAACTCCCCATTCTGAGGTCTGCAACTCAAAATCAGATGCAAATTGTGCAACTTGCGCTTACCCCATTTAAATTGGTAACAAATAGGTGTGTAATTTGTACCCTATTTGTAATCAACGACTAGATTGGGTTGTGGTGGAATTCCCTCTATCATAAACAGGGGGAACAAGGCCAACTCCTAAGCATGTTAAGCACTGAGCAGTCATTTCTTTCAGGTGTGTGCAATTAATATGGCCCAGATGCATTCTGGTCTTAGAAGTTTCACTATTTTTGCACATCACTTTTCTATAGACAAACAGAATTTAAGTCTAACTACTTTATGTCCACTTTCAAGCAGTATACTTATATCCCCTTTCAAGAACTTCAATTTTTTTTAACCTGGTAATGTGTTGTTTGTCGGAAGAAGCGGAACCAGGGAAGGTTCTAAATAGCTTTGCTGAGTTATGTAATGCAGTATCATGTATGCTGACTATAAAGAAGCCATATAAGGATCCACCTGTTTATAAATGGTTTAACCCCGCCTGTACTGCTGCCCTTAAAAAATGTAAAACGGGTTACCAAAACGTCACCACTCCACATTGAAGCCATCAGAATTGCCAGGCATAAATATAAAACGACTCTAGAAAAAAGAAGGGAAGAAATAAGGAGGGCATGCGAAGACCTGGAAGAGGCCTCACAACTTAGGGAACAATAGAGCTTTTTGGGAAATTGTTAACTATCCCTTTTTCTCTGAGCAAAACCACTCTAGGTTAGTATGTCATATTCCGGCTAAAGAGTGGATATACCACTTCTCAAAGATCTTTGATCCAGATAATAAGTCATCTGACCAGCAAGCCCCTTCTAACCCCCCAAATCTTAATGAGAATAGTGCTACCCTTGGGGTCCCAATTGATGTTTTCAAGCAGAATTCTATGTTTTGGGCTCCATTATTAACAAATATATTGCTGCTATAAGGGGTGGCCCAATATATTCTTGGAGGGAGACAACTATAGTTCCAATTTTTAACAAAGGGGACAGGAACCGCCCAGCCTGCTATCGCCCTATCTCTCTCCTGGATTCAACAGTAAACATATTAGGGAGGGTCATTCTTCAAAATCTGGAAGACTGGACCGAAGCAAATACATTTTTCTCTTATGTGCAATACGGCTTCCGCTCAGGCTTGGGCAGGGTTGAACAATCCCCAAATTTATTTTTGCTAATGGGAAATATGCCAAAGCCAGAAGAAGTGCCGTATACATGGCATTTATGAACCTCTCCAGTGCTTTTGACTTGGTGGACAGGGGAAAGCTCTAGTACTTGATGGAGGCGGTGGGAATCAAAACCTCTCTTATAGACCTCCTTAAATGCCTGCATTGGGGTACAACCACCCAAGTATGGTACGGTCAAAATGGAGAATGCACCCAGTCTATCAGGTCAAATCGTCAGACTAAGCAGGGGTGGAATTTAGCCCCCTTTTTATTCCTATTTTATATCAATGCCCTTGATGCGGAGCTAGTGAAAAAAGGGAAGGACTAACCTAAGGTAGGGAGTCGCCCAGTTCCTGTCCTCCTCTATGCCGATGATGCGGTTTTAATTGCACGCACCGCAAACGGCCTTCAGATTTTACTTGATTGTTTTAATGGTTTTATAGGCAATTTGAATCTAAAGGTGAACCACCAGAAATCTTCTGCCCCTAAAACACATGTACGCGAAAGTATTTAATTGGGGGGATCCCCATAAACAAGCTTCCAAATTTTAACTACCTATGTATAACTTTTGATGCTAACTTAAAATGGGAAAAGCTACTTATTCAAAGAGCACAAAAATTCACTGGGACATGTGAGGCAATTTTCAGATTTGTGAAGAAATTAGGTTATAAGCCAATGAAAGAAATGATTACACTCTATAAAAGTAAATGCCTCTTTGTTGGGATGTATGGGGCAGGACTTTGGGGCTATGCTAACCCGGGATACCTGCAATCTTTAGAGAATACATTTCTACGCAGGTTGTTAGCAATCCCTAAGTGCACTGCAAGTTACAGTACTCACTCAGAGTTAGGCCTTCTCTACCTGGAAGACACAGTGAGCCTTGCCCCTGTACTCCTTTTGGCTGAAACTATGGCACTCTCCAGAGGTCAAATTTTCTCATCTGGTTTTGGAGGACTTTCTTAGACATGATAATATGGCGTTGATTCCATGGCGAGCTTATGTAAAGCAAGTTTGTCTTAGATCTTGGCAAGCCAAGCCTCTTTTACTTACCCACAAAGTTACACCTGGTTCCCCTCATTGCCCTGTTGCTCCTGTGATTACATTTCGCAACAATTTACTGCTCATTTTATGCTTTTCTGTAAATTGTATAACACTCCGAGAGCCAGATTTTTGAGCACTATCTTGCGTGCAAAAGGTTATATATCCTATAAAGCAGGCCTGTAATTTTTACAGCGCTTAGATTCGCATCCCATTTGTTGATCAATAATTAGCTACATTTGCTGGGCGCCAAAGATTAGAAAGCAATACGCCACTTCCAGTTTTCGTGGTTTTCCAGATTTTAATTTGGCGCCTACGTTTTTAAAAAGAAATGGTACTGTAATGTGAATCGTACTTTCTTTCTATTGTATGTTTTATTATTGATGTGAAGATTTTTAATTTTTCATATAGCAGTAATTAGTATGTCAGGCTTGCAACATCGTTATGCGATTTTATTTTTTTGTAACATGAATTAAGCCCACTTTCTTTAATGATTAATTTAACACTGCTGTGAAGATTTTTTGGGGGGGCCTTTTTGTTTTGGAAATGTGTCTTTATTGTTTTTATGTTCTCTTTATGGCATTTGCCGAATAAAAGTTTATTGAGTGACTGACTGAATCTGGTCAAGTTGTGCAATAGATGCTGCTTTGCTTTTAGACCAGGGTCAAATACTTCCTAGTATGGAATGGCACCCAGACTCCGATAGCCAAAAAGTGTTCAATCTTCTGTAGGGGGAGCAGGCCAAATCTCCATTAATTATTCAAGTGCTGTTTTCATGCCCCAGGTGCATTATGGTCTGAGAAATCCCAATATTTTCTCACTTAATTTTCTACAGTCAAATACAATTTTTGTCTCATTACTTCTTAAAAACTTTTCTTCATCATAACTTCTAGAGCAAAAACTTCTTCCGTTTATGTGTTGCTGTTCCAAAGCTCTCTGAAGATGTTTTTTTAAGAAAGGTTTGTACTTTAGCTTGTCAGATTGAGCCACTGATGATTGTTCTTATGTCAAATGTCGTTCAACTACCCCCAGAACCTTGGAGTGGCCCCAAGTTCTTGATAGCCAAAAACAGCCCAGTCTTGCATTAGGATGAGGAGAACACCTATCAAACAAACATTTATTTCAGGTGTGTGCCAGTATTGTGGTTTGGATGCAGTTTGGTTGTAGAAGTCCCACTATTTTTACACATCATTTCTGTATTCAATTACAATTTAAAATAATGCTTTTTGCAAGTGCCGTTCAAAAAAGTCCCAGAGAAAATCACATGGTAAAACTAAAAAAAATATGAAAAATAAAGAGTAAGAAGGTCAAAGTAGGAATATTTCTAAAGAGGAGGTATTTGTACTGTATTTTTAGGATTCAAAACTACATTTGAGGAAAGTTCAACATAAAAGAGCAATCGGTGCACCACCACATCAATAATATAACAAATTACAAAGTCTGTATCCAAGGTTTGTTCGTCAAGTCCTCTTTTTTATTGAATAAACATATCATGCAAATGTAGGGTAAACCACTTTTCTCCAAACCAAGGACGGAAAGAAAACTTCCCCGTGCATTTGGCTTCGGCGCTTATCATGGTGCTGAGCTGATTGATATATCTACTTTGGACTGCTTTAATTGTGTTTTGATCCGGCGGTTTACTCACTCTTGATGCACTACATATTCCTGGCATCTGACCCTAGGACATAGCTGCTTGCAACTATTTTATACCACAAATGGAGTGATTGATCGGTCCGGTGTCGAGTGAGTTGAACACACACTGACCATCTGCATTTGCCACAGATACTATGGCCCCTCATTTTGAGATGAACTTGCCTTTGCCCTGAAGAAGTCCATTGTATAAGACGAAATGCGTTGGCTGGTCTACCCTACATTTGCATGAAATGTTTATTCAATAAAAAAGAGGACTTGAAGAACAAACCTTGTTACAGACTTTGTAATTTGTTATATTATTGATGTGGTGGTGCACTGATTGCTCTTTTATGTTGAACATTGTTAAGTTCAGTAAGGACCGCACCTTGACAGTGGGTGCTCAGATTGTGTGCACACATTTTAGGGTATTTTCCCTTTTTTGATAATCTTGGGGATAGTAAGTTAGGTGCTAGCTGCTGTAGGGTTTCACTGTCAATATTTGTATGATTTTACTACATTTGAGGAAAGATTGATAATGAAGAGAGGATAACATGAAAAAACAGAAGACAAAATGTCCTGTTAAAATAAAAACTTTCCTGTGCGTCTCGCGGGGTGTAAAAGATTCCATGTGACTCTAAGGTCCTTTTCGTTCTCTCTTTTCATAGGTTCAGCTGTTAATACTAGAATTCAATGTCTATGCTTATCTAATCATTGACTTTCATTTATGAACTCCTGCATGCAATATTAGTTTGCACTTGACATGATGATTTCATCCTTGGCCTCTTTGCAGCACTACCGTTCAGTACCTCTCCCTTAAGGAGTAACAAAGATCTGATTTAGGGTTTCCAGCTCACTCCATGTGCTCAGCACAACATGTATCCAATACTGGCATTGTGTTATACAAATAATGTTAAGTGTGCTTGTTCAGTTAGGTCAGGTGAAACAAACAAAGCATACCAGCCGCGGTCTGTGCAGGTAACAACGGTGGGGCGGTGGGGCCCTGTGCGGGAGGATTTCGAGGGATGATGCAGAGTGAAAATTAATTATTTATTTAATTTTCCCTCAGCATCGTCCCTCGAAATCCCCCCCCCCACGCGGCCCCACCGCTGTTACCTGCACAGACCGCGGCTGAAGCCTACCATACCAGAAGGCATCGTTAAATGAAAACCCAGCATTAAAAAAGTGGAATTTATTATATATGCTCAGATCTTTTGGCATTTAACTATTTAAACTAGTTTTGTTTTCGTTTTCCAAATTTTGTAACTTGCTACACACAACACAGATGTTTTATTTCTTTTAGTCTTGTTGAAGGATCCCTTGCAATTAATCTGTTTACGTTCCACTGAATGAATGTATGACACAATTAGCCAATACATTTGAAACTCACCTGTGTCTTGTTTGTGGTCGGGTGGGTTTCCTGTTTCCCTGGTCCGCCGCGAGCAGCTCTTGGCTCGATTGATGCGGAGGGAAACAGGATACTCGAGACACTTCCGGTCTCGGAGAGGGGAGGCAAACACCTGCAGTTAGCGCTCTCGTGTCTCTTAAGACACTTCTACTTAAACCCCATGGGTGCGCGGACGCGCAGAGGATGCGCGCAGTGGGTGTGCCGCTGGTACGCCAAAGGCAAGCCCGTCTGTGCCCGCCCGGCGCCCGGAACCCTGGATCTTGTGCTAGGGAACAGGTAGTCCGCGCTAGCTACTCTAGAGAAACACTGCTAAAGATCAGAGAAAGTGGGAATCACTGCCCCTGCGCTACCATCCCCACTGATAACCTCTTTGACCAGCATCAACAGGTATGCGTCTCCTGTGGCTACAGTGTGCCTTTATGTCCAAACACCAGACCACACAGGGTCATTAATAAACCCTCCAAAAACCTTGGTAACTCCTGCCCTGAAGGAGTGAGATATAGTGGTTTTCTTCTAAACGCCCGTTCCCTCATTAAACACAAGTTGGAGTTTACTATTCTTTTAGCAAACTTGGAACCTGATTGGGTCCTCATTACTGAAATCTGGGCCAACAATGCATCTGGGCCGGACCTAGCAGATGCAATCCCGGCTTATTACTCTATCCAGAGGGTAGACAGGGTGGGACATACGGGCGGAGGCCTGGCCGTTGTTTTTAAATCTCATTTTAAATGTCTGATAGAATCAGACTTCAACCTACAAACCTGCAAAGTCCTCCATTTCAAACTGATTACCTCAGCCACCTGTTCGTTTGGTGGGCTGCTGATCTATAGGCCCCCAGATAGACTCAGGGTGCTTAAACAAGCATTTCGTCGTCAAGAACGAGCATGGAGAAAATCCCTAGATGAACAGGAAAGAATGGCATATAAAAGGGATATTAAAGAATATAAGCTTGCACTAATGGAAGAAAAATCCAAATATCGCACCAACAAAATCAAAAATGCCCCCTCCTCTAAAGAATTCTTCAGGCTAGTGCAATTGCTCTCGGCCTCGCATCACAATATGGAGCCAGAGAGCGCCCAAATATTTTGTAACCAACTAGCAACTTTCTGCCATTCCAAGATTATGGACATTTACGCAGATTTTGGTCTAACTACTACTACGCCTACACAGCCAATCGCTACCAGTCGGCCCGTGCACACATCTAAAGGGCTGCTGTCAGATTTAAACCAAGAGACTAAAGGTCTCTCGAGCTAGCTGAACAATACCTTCTGAAAACATTCTCAGGATCATCCCTAGATGCCTGCCCTGCAGCAGTCCTTCACATGGTGGCAAATACTATAGCCAACCCACTCTGTAAAGTAATGAACAATACGATCCTATCAGGATCCTATCCTGATAGCTGGAAACAAGCTATCATCAGGCCTCTTTTAAAAAAAACGAATCTGGATAGTACGGATTGTAAGAACTACCACCCGATTTCTCTGCTTCCTATCCCAGCAAAGATCTTGGAAATGCACCTTAATAGCCACTTGATGCATACTGCGGAAATGCAACACTGGTTTGATGACTACCAGTTTGGTTTCAGGAAACCCCATGGGACAGAGACTGCTCTAATTTCAGTCACGGACTGTATTAGGCGTTGAGTTGACGAGGGACAAGGGGTAGCGCTGATACTTCTGGACCTATCAGCAGCATTTGATACCATCTCTCCCACTCTGCTGCTGAATAGGCTCCAAGGCCTTGGCATTTCTTATCGAGCGTTAGCTCTCTTGTTCTCTTTCCTCAAGGATAGATCCCAAAAGGTGAAGCTTCAGCATTTCTACTCAGAGGCTTTCTCCTTGCCCTGTGGTGTGCCACAGGGCTCATCTCTGAGCCCTACGCTTTTTAATCTTTATGTAGCACCCTTAGCGGCAATAATCCATTCTTTTGGAATGGAGGTAGTGTCATATGCAGATGACACTCAGATCATGGTGTCAGTCCCCAAAAAATCATGCTCAATAGCAGAGAATATCTCTAGCTGCATGACCAAGGTGGCTGAATGGATGTCATGTAATTTTCTAAAACTTAATGGGGACAAGACGGAAGTAATTATCTTCGGCCCAGGGACATTAAGCTGGAACAGCAATTGCTGGCCACACTAATTGGGAACTTGCCCTATCCTGGGAAAAAGGTCAAGAATCTTGGAATATTAATGGACACAGAACTTAATTTTAATGCCCAAATAAATCGTACCACAACAACTTGCATATGTATTATTAGGATGCTCAAGAAAATCTTCCCATTCATTCAACAGTCTGCTCGCAAGCGGGTTGCCCTTGCCCTGGTAATGTCCAGACTATTGACTATTGTAACTCACTGTATCTGGACTCCAATAAGAACACGCAGTACAGACTCCAGGTTATGCAGAATGCGTTGGCGAGACTGGTCCTGGGCATACCCAAGGGGCAGTCCGCTGCAAAGGGACTGGAGTTCCTACATTGGCTCACAATTAATAAACGCATTAGATTTAAATCTCTCTGCATGGTCCATAAGGCCCTTCACCTTCCATACCCTGCAAGATTTAAAACTATGTTTGGCCGGTATCTCCCAGCTAGACCCCTTCGTTCTTCGCTTCAACTACGGCTCACGGTACCAAGAACTAAAAGAAACAAATGGGGCGACAAAGCATTTTCTACGGCCGCTAGCAAACCCTGGAACACCCTTCCACTAAACATAAGAGCCATTCCTCATCTCCTGCCCTTCAGGACGGCTCTTAAGACATGGTTATTCCGCTTATAGTTATCTTCTTTTGGACTATAAGTTGGTGTTTCCGGACGGTGATGTATAGCGCCTTGACGCCTTTTGGTAATTGCTGCGCTTTATAAATTTAAAATCAATCAATCAAATCAAACACAAATGCATATCAGCTGTGTTACATCTTGCCTACAACAATACTTTCCTATCCAAATATGATTTAATTGTTCCAGTGAAAACTGAAGATGCACATTTGCAATGTGCACAGACTAAACTCCATTAACCTGCTTCTCATTGTGCACTCACATTTCTGCTTCTATACGCATGTGTATCATAAGTGGTGGGTTCAGTCCTTGTGCCTTCAAGTAGGCTACACTCCATGACCTTGCTCCAAGAGAGTGGCAGCTGGGGTAGGACTGTAATTGAAGAAACACTGCCAAGCGTAAGTTTTCAAGTTCAAACCAAAAAATTGTCAGGGACGTGCTTTGGCATACTGCGGGGTCTCAAACCGCTGTTAGGTTTTTTTGATTCGCCCATTAGACAGGTTATTGTCCAAGCCACCGTCCTATCGAGACTGGATTATGCCAGCTCGCTCTACCTGGGAACCAACAAATCTGAGATTCTGAGATTGCAGAGGGTCCAGAATGCAGCGGCCAGAATTCTTTTCGGCCTTCCTAGAATTTGTTCCACCACTAATGCTATCCGTCGGCTACACTGGTTGCCGGTGGCTAGACGCGTTGAGTTCAAGGCCCTCTGCATCACTTTTAAAATTCTGAATCTCTCTTCCCCTGGCATTTTGGCCAATCTGGTGTCACCTTATCTTCCCACTCGCCAGCTCCGCTCGACTGGTCACCATTTGGTGGTTGTTCCCCGGGTAAGGAGGGAGCGGGCTGGTGGGCGTTCCTTCCGTGTTCTGGCATCTAAACTCTGGAATTCTCTACCTCTTTCCATCCGCAGCATTAACAACTACCTTGCTTTTCGTAAGGCTATCAAGACCCATCTTTTCCCTTCTCCATAGGCATTCCATTTTCAGCAGCTTCTCCTTCTGTTGCTTAGCGCCGGGACCACCCTTCGCTGGGGCAGCTGTGCGCTCTACAAAACGTTATAACATAACATAACAAGCAAAGGTGTTATGAAGAATGATTGTTTCCACCATTCCAGTAAATTACATGGACTGCATCTAAAATTCCTTTCTGAACTAATCTTTACCTATGACAACTGTTTGATTGTTTTTCCTCAGGACCTCTGAATTAGACTGATGTCCACAATCGACTGCCTCAGGTAATGGATTGCAACAATTGCATAGTTCAGCTCCTAGCATTTGAAACTGATAATTTTACTGCTTGCAGGGGTTATTCTCACGCCACCTGTTTCAGGTATATTCAGAAACATGGTGGCTGCTTACATATTACAGCCTTCCTTTACCCATAACTTCAGAGCTGGAACAAAAGTCACCAGGGACTTTCCAATATTCAAGAGGATGACTTGTGACAACCCAAAGGTTTTACTCCCTATCAGAACTAGTTTCATCGATTACAGGATATTTTGTTAGATTGCGTTATTGTCTTGAAATGATCACCTCTCTTACAAATATGCCAATCAGGGTTAATACAGTCAAGAAAATGCAAGAGTCCTTAGGGGTGAGAATATTGTGCGCCAAGACCAATTTGTATCCAGAATATTAATACTTTTGTTTTTTATAAAGCACATTGTACTTTACTTTGTGCAGTTTCTAGCGCTGTAGATGACAAGTGTCACTATTGCCCAATCTAACAACCTCTGAAGGATGGAAGGTACAGGCGGCTTTGACAGGATTCAAGTTTGTGACCTACAAGTAAAATGACCAGAAAACACCCAGTAGATAACAGCAAAACAATGGATTAACAATTTTCCAGGTTGTAACAATCAAGCACTAATAGTTTCATTATAGCTCCAGATAATAGAATTTATACGTAATTACAAGGTAATAAATTATATAGCAAATACACGTGCTCATAAAGATAGTCAATTTCAAAGTTACATACAACTAAAACAAGAAGGGAATTAATTTAAAAGCTCTTTGCTCCCTGAGGCAATCAACCTCAAGCAAATCGTGTTACATTTGTACATTTCATTGGCTAAATTCGTGTTTCTCGTGTTTTTGAATAGTCTCAGCTGAATAGATGCAGAACAACTTGAAGACGTCCAAGTGGGATCCTCCCCCTCTGAAGATCACACGCCCATTACCTCCGTCTTGTATCCTTAGCATTGTTAGTCAAAGCAGCTGCGGCAGCGCTACGTCACGCCGTAGCCTCTTTTCCTACCTATATGTCGAGTGTGGGAGCCCAGAGCGGCAGACTATCGGCTATTGGCGTCCTGTGCTGCACCCTTGAGAAAGATGGCGGATTTATTCTTTAGTAAGGAGGGGCGTCAAGATTTGTTCAACGATAGGCAGAAGATTCAAGTTGGTGTTTTAAGAACAAGCATTAGTGGCGTAACAAAACTTGAGGGGGCCCCCATGCACCGCAGGGGCTGCAGGTGCTTATGTTACTTCACTGACAAGCATTGAATGCTCGCAGGCGTCGTTGACCCCAGCAGAGGGTTGATGCTGCTTATATACCGTAAAAACAAGTACATTCAGATTTTAGTGTGAAAAGCACCAAAATCCGCATATAATACCCCATTTTAAAGGGCACAACTTGTAACAGGCAGCATATTTTTAAAAATGTGATAATAATCAGTGTAGGAAATTGGGTTACTGGTTGAGGGGGGTGAAACCTTACTGAAGCAGCAACAGTAATTCTTGTCAGGGTGAAGCACAAGCAAACCGCAAATTAACCTGTGCTTAACCTTCTGGTAGCTTAGCACAAAAGCAGTCAGGCTTAATTTAAAAGCAATGTGTAAAGTATTTATGCAGCACTTCAAGTAGTAATAAAGTAAAAACACAACACAAGAAAAATCCCATACTAATTTTGAAAAAAAGAATAAAATGTAATGTTATTTGATACAAAAACGACAAAAATCCAATCAGTAGAAACTCAATTTTATAGATTTAAGTGAAAACAATGCTTAAAGCACAAATCGATAATCTGGCCGCCGCCAGACCGGGACAAAGTCACAAGCTCAGGCTGACCGTAATGGAGCATGGACTAGATACGGAGATCAACACCCGCTGAACAAAGTACCTTAAATCCTGGTTTGCGGAGTGTTACGAGTTCCTGCATCGAGGATGCTTTGCGCATCTGCAGTTCTGAGAAGCTGTGAGGCTGCGATTTGAGGTTCTGCATCGAAGATGCGTCGGGCAGCAGCGGTTCCAAGGAGCTACGGGCCTGTGATGCGAGGCCTGAGGGCAGAGGTTCAGTTATATATCACTTCTCCAACCATATGATGCTAAGGAATGCCCATCCTGGGGAGACGGGGCTCGTAAGCGGGCGTCGTCGCATAATATATCTAAACACAACATGCACTCACACATCCGAGAGCGCCAAACGAGCCACTCCAGTCGATGTTTTTCACCTTACAGTCCATTACGCATGTTGCCCAAAAACGGGTTTTAAACACATGACATACAAAGTAGTCAGTTACTTTGTAAAAAGTAAAAGCACATGAAAAGTGAAAAAGACTCCAAGTGGACATCACTGAGTGGATGGAACCAAAATAAAGATTGCATCAAAAATGACATAATATCCAAATGACTTAAGTCAAGAAAGCCAGTCAATTACTCCAAAAGCCTGAGACTGAGGCATTGGCTAAGTATAAATATCCAAAATTAATCCATTTCAGAAACTTCGTGGCTCAATTTGGTTCAGTAGCCACAATGTCCATTGAGGACAGTTATGAGTCATAAGTTATGTAGTACGTGAGGTTATAAGCAGTGCATTGCGGGGGCTACCCTTGGTGAAATATTCTAACATCCTTATAGCCTTGAACTTGGGTCTATAACTCGGTTTCAGGGACTTTACCAACCGGTAGCAGGCTATAAGGCTATTTTACCTATTACAGGTGATCGTTTACACACCAAGAGATTTTTTTTAAAAGATGCATATCTCCCTTTGCATTCTGCAGCACCTCTAGGCTCATTCCTATGAAGATAACTAAAGTTCAGAATAAACAAGTTACAGGAATTATTCAACCACTATTTCTAATATTCATTAAATGACAATTTAGGAAAAGTAACTTTTAAAAATTTAGACTTTTTCTGACCCTCCAGTAGGCTTATTATCATTAGCCTTCCAGCAGTTAGCCCTTGTCAAAGCTTTCCCTTAATGAGGTGTGAAAACTGCTCTCAGAGCAGAAACCAATTAGACAGTTGGCAAGAAGACTTTGGTGTGAGGTATGAATATGCCTCCTTATTACGCATGCCTTCAATCCGCATGCAATTACAACGCGGTCGTTACAACGCATACCATTACCCCGCAAGTCGTAGCAACGACTTGCGGAGGGGGGCGCTGGATGTTGAATTTACTATTCCAACTCCAGTTTGTGCGGACAGTAGGGAAGGTGTTGGATTTTAAATCCAACACCTTCACCCCCCTCCGCATGTCGTTGTTACGACTTGCGGGGGGGGGGGTAATGGTATGTGTTGTTACAACGCGGTCATTGTAACGACGTCGTTGTAATTGCATGCGGAGTGACGGATTCGTTGTAAGGGCTGTTTACCTGTTGGGTTGGGAAGGGCAGCTGGGAAGGGTTCACAAACATAAATAATTTTAAAGGGACTAGGGTTGGGCCTATACATTCATAGGTAAGTGTAAATGTAGACCTGAGGAAGAGAAGTCTTTGTTCTCTGTGCCAACTGTAGCCAGCTTAGCACCCGGTAAGTAGGAGGGGAAGCTGGTCCCAGAACCAGTTTGGTGGGGTTGAGGAGGTGGGCACTGCTCATTTCCCTAACCACACCGACTGGGATACTGTAAACGTCCAGGGCAGGAGGGTGCTGCCATTGTGCATTTTACCCAGAGGAGTGTACTGTGGGATACTTTGCAGTAAAGTAAACAGGATGTGCTGAAAAAAAGAAGGGAAGTTTGGACAAGGGAATTGTTTGTCACATTGGTTAAGGAGTGTCCAGGAGTCATCCCCGCCCACTGTGAACCCTACGAAAGTGGCACATCACCCACAGCTCATCAGAACAATTTCTGGAACTGTGGAAGAAGAGAAGAGGATTGGATATTCTGTCTGTGACCATAAGTAGGGACATGAGTGGCTGGATCTGCTCCCATTTATACCCAGGACTCAGATGTGGACACCATTGTGCAGTTGCCTTACCTCCTGTGTGGCCAAATGGCCACAACAAGCTGCCCGTTTTTTAAGTGACCATCTGGCCAGTAGCAACTGGACTTAGACTGGACCCTGCTGGTGGCCTATGGAGTGAGTCCTGGCACTAAGTTCTGTCCTTGAGGGAGCCCTGGAAGAGACCAAGAGGAAGTCTTGAAAACGTCTGAAGAAATTTGAAAAAAGGCCTCGGATGGGATCTTGCAGCAAAAGTGTCTGATTTAGAGAGGACTTTGTTGGATATGGATTCCAGGCTTGCCCTTCTTAAAGAAAAGGTTCCAAAAAGGGGAGGGGGCATGGTCCCTCTCCCCGAGACTTTTAAAGATTCATCCCCTATGGCCGCTATTTACATCAATAGAGAGGGGACCTCAGGGCTTCTCTCCCTGAGCCATTAATAGCCCCGGGCACCCCATCCTCTGGGGCTGGCTTACTTGCTGTGTCTCAAGGAGCCCAACTCCAGGACACAGATGTTTGCCTGCCTGCACTGGTGCATTTTCAGAACTGCCAAACGGGATAAACACAAAGACTTTTGATCTGTTTTCTAAAATGCATCAAGATATTGCTCCCGCCCTTTGAGAGCAGTATAAATAGCTGCTCCCTGTGGGCGGGGCAAAAATAGCTCCCAGAGCATGCAGGGAGCCGACTGAGGCTGGGAGGGCCCTGGGACTCCATCGCGGTCTCCGACACTGTATGGTGGGTGCCCTCGGGGGCACCAGGACACCCACCCATTACGATTCTTGTTCTCTCCTGGTCTGAGAGCAGAGTCCACCGTTCTACATTTTAATTGCTGCTGAGTATGCAAAGGGGTCAAATCACCTACAGGCTCCGCCTGTTTGGCCTTGCCCTTTCCACGTTAGTAGTATGCAATGGTGTTCCCGCCACTTTTCAGGCTGATGGACGGTATGTTTTCTCTACAATTGCATGTTGAAAAACTATCCGAAATCCTTCTTGGATGTGAATGCAACATTGATTTATTGGAGCGCAATCTCTTCTGTAGTGACTGTCCAAGATGAGTGGTTTCTTTCTTGTCGTCTCCTGGTCGGAGGGCTGAGTATGCAAAGGTGCCAAATCAACTACATGCTCCACCCATTTGGCCGTAGTACTTCTTGACTAGTTTGCATATGGAAGGTTTCGGGGTGATCCTTCACGTGGGGGCTAAGAAAAAGGGAGCGTCCCAAAACTTATTTTTCCCATTCATTTTACAATAGGAACTTTAGACACAGTTACAGCCCAAACCGAACTGAAGAGATTTACACCAAATTTGGCACAAAGCTAGATGTTGGTCCAGAAAGAGGGCTTTTTGTATTTTGATGTAAATCCGTTCAGTAGTTTTGGAGAAATTAAGGTTAAAGAAATGTGTACATATCACACCGCGGAGGATACTCGGAGCTGACAGATCTCAAACTGAGATATGATTGCCTTCCACCACCTCAACTAGGAAGTGATGGCAGTCATCACAGGACTCGGGACTCAATCCAGAGTCCTAACAAAAACATAAAAAAATACATAATGGGGGCATGGTAGGGATACCCTGAGGCTCTACACCTGGTAGTGAGGTCCCAGAGGATCCCCCCCTTGGGCCAAGCACATTTAAAAAAAAAATGTTGCAGCAAATATGCAACGGATTCTGCACTTTTTTAAAAACCCCCCGGGGTGGGCCAGGGCCTGGGGGAACGATGCCTGTTTCTGGTTTTTTGGGGGGAGGATGTCGCATGGCCCATCCCCTTGCTGTCTTCGGCCCCGGGGACTCCATCCCTTAGGCAGATGTGGGTCCCAGGGACATAATTAGGCTGAGGGAGGGGGGCCACACGCACCCCTTCCTTTATCAAGTACTCGGTCCTGGTGGGTTGGACGGCGCCCTCCCCTTCAAAATAAGGTATGGCCCTGGGGGATGGGATCCCTGGGCCTGCTAAGGATCTGAAGGGGGGGCTTTACACCCCTCCCCTTTTCTATTATATTTGGCCCCAAGGATCGGGTCCCCTGGGACAAGAAGGCTCGGGGAGGGGGGCCTCATGCTCCCTTCACCTGTTCAATTGTATGTGGCCCAAAGGACAATCCTACACCACATGCAAAGGCACAACCCCACACCATGATGGTCTAAGGCCATGTGTGGCGTGGGGTAGCCGGCGTCCAGGCCCTGTGGCGAACCCCCACCACGCACAACTTAAGACCATGTGCAGCTTGGGGTTGGATGACTTTGGAGGGGGGCTGGCTACAGAGCCTGGCCACTGGCCATCAACAGCCAACTCGCCACATTCATCGAAGAGCACAACATCCTCGACTCCTCCCAATCCGGCTTCAGAAAAAACCACAGTACGGAAACCGCCCTCCTCGCCGCAACAGATGACATCTGCACCCTACTGGACAAAGGAGAAACAGTAGCCCTCATCCACCTCGACCTCTCAGCGGCGTTCGACACAGTCTCTCACCGCACCCTAATACGCAGACTCCTCGACGCAAGGATCCAGGACAAGGCCCTCGAATGGATCTGCTCCTTCCTCTCCGGCAGAACGCAGCGGGTCAGACTCCCCCCTTTCCTCTCGGACCCTACACCAACCACCTGCGGAGTCCCTCAGGGGTCCTCCCTCAGCCCTAAGCTCTTCAACGTCTACATGGCTCCACTCGGCCCCATCGTCAGAACCTATGGACTCAACATCGTGTCATACACAGACGACACCCAACTCATCCTCTCCCTATCCAACGAACCCAACACCGCCAGACACAACTTTCGAGATGGCATGGAAGCCGTCGCCAAATGGATGAAAAACAGCTGCATACAACTGAACACCAACAAGACAGAAGTACTCATCATGGGCCCAAACCCCGACGCCTGAAACGACACCTGGTGGCCCCCCGCCCTCGGAAACCCGCCCACCCCACGGACCACGCACGCAACCTGGGAATCATCCTGGACTCCGAGCTCAAAATGGACCGCCAGATCAACTCCGTCTCGTCCTCCTGCTTCCACACCCTCTGCCTCCTACGTAAGACCTTCAAATGGATCCCCCTCGAACACAGAAAGACCGTCACTCATGCCCTGGTCACCAGCAGACTCGACTACGGCAACGCACTCTACGCCGGAATAAACAAAAACCTCACCCACAAGCTACAGAACATCCAGAACACCGCCGCAAGACTGGTCCTCAACCTGCCAAGACACTGCCACATCTCCCAGCACCTGCGCACACTCCACTGGCTCCCCATTGAGGCCAGAGTCACCTTCAAGATGCTCACCCACGCACACAAGGCCCTCCACGACACCGGACCAGCATACCTGAACAGCCGACTCAATTTCCACGCACCCCAAAGGACCCTACGATCAGCCCAGCTCTCCTACGCCGTGGTCCCCCGCACCAGAAAGACCAGATCGGGAGGCCGCTCCTTCTCCTTCCTCGCGGCCAGAGCCTGGAACGCCCTTCCGCTCCACCTCCGACAGACAACATCGCTTCCCATCTTCACAAGAAACCTCAAAACCTGGCTCTTCAACAGACCCCCTCCTTGATGGACTGGAACCTGCACCCCCTCCTACCCCCAGCGCCTTGAGACCCTTACGGGTGAGTAGTCGTGCTTAACAAACGCAGATTGATTGATTGGCCAGGATTTGTGGCTTCGGCCATGCACAGCGTGGCTGCATGAGGGAGGTTGGCTGCAGGCAGGGGTTGAATATACATATGGTAATAAAATATTATTTTACATAAGAAAAAAACCTAGAAATTCACTGAAAGAAACAAAGGTTCAAGTAACGTTAAAGTTAGGTGAAATGTTCAGTAACAACGTAACGTTTCAAACCCTAAAAACCACAGAAATTCACCAGTAATAGTGATACTTATTTCAAGTAACTATAACTCATGCCCTAAGGCAACTATAACTCGCACCCTCCCCATGCACTGTTAATTACCCGACAGATTACATCCTTCATGACATCTTCTATGACATTATTGATAATATCACTGCAACATTTCCAATTAAGTAATTGATGGGGGGGTGCGAGGTATAGTTACCTTAGGGCGCGAGTTATAGGTACTTGAGATAACTATAACTAGTGAATTTCTGTGTGGTTTTTAGAGATTAAAATGTAATGTTGTTACTGAACAATTTACCTAACTATGACGTTACTTTAGCTTTCGTTTTTCAGTGAACAAAAAGAATATATATAAAAACAAAGTTTAAAGTGATTTTATAGTAAGGGGAAAATTTCAGTGCCAGCTGAATGTTTTGAAATAAAAACAAAACACAGAAATTCACCAGTTATAGTTAGCAGAGCTAACTATGACTTGCGCCCCACCATGCACTGTTTATGAACTCACATACTATATCACTGATAACATATTCTATCACATCTTTATGACTTCACTGATGGCATCTCAAATGACATCACTGATGACATCATCCAATTAGTGTATTAGTTTGTTGTAAAGTTTACATAGTGGTGGGTAACTTCCATTTTACTTCTCCACCTAATTTAAGACAGCCTGTGTCCAGCTAATGGGTGTAAGTGTTTACAAAAGACATGTGCTCCTAATGCATCATAGGTGTGTAGAGGTATTGAACATGTTATACATCTTTGTATTTAGGACTAACTTTGTGTGCAGGTGACAGTTGACAACTTGTGTCCAGTATGTTCTACATAAGTATTTTGGTTCTGCAGAAACATTTTCTAACATTTGCAAAGATTCTAAGTAATAGATACTAAGTATTGTAAGCAATCTTGAGTATTTTGACCGAGTCGTCTCAGCATGACAACATTTACATACAATAGAAGATTGTGTGCACCAGGTACTAACCTATGTCCATGTGCTTGATTAGCTTCAGAAGATGGGCCATCTTTAAAGTTTTCACTGCAGTAAGAAGCCTGCAGGAAGTATGAACTTTAGCACTTTCAGACCTTAGGATTTTTTTAATGCTTAGCGTCTCTTTGGACAAGTTTTGCATAGAGTGAACACTGTTCTTAGTAGATACTTAGTAATACTCTGTGGTATATTTCTCATGAGAGTTTCACTGTCTGCAAACAGTGTGTTACAGAGAGTAAACTCTCTCCATAGAGTAAACTTTGTTTATAGTACCCACTTGTCTACTCAAATCCACTTTATTTCTCACTGTATGTTCGGTGACTATGAAGGGTTTGATACAGGTAAAGGCTGACCGTAGTAGGGCATTAGTTATGTAACAGAAGTCGAGTTTAGTTTATGAAACAGAATTTGAGTATACTACCTGAATGTAGTATACCCATAGTAATTATAATGGCACATTTGATCACACGATTATCAAATGAGCATCTTTTGTGTGTAGTTAGACCTGTCATCCTCAGTGTGGTCTTCCCCTGTACTTTTTGCCTGCTTACCTCCTCTTTTTGCTGATTCTTTTTGTTTGCCTTAGGACTTTGAACACTTTAGCACTGCTGACCAGTGCTAAAGTGCAAGTGCTTCTCCCCTAAACATGGTAAAATTGGTGGATACACAATTGGCATATTTAATTTACTTGTAAGTCCCTTGTAAAGTGGTATACTATATACACAGGGCTGGTCAATCAAATGCCACTAGTGGGCCTGCAGCAGTGGTTGTGCCACACACACAGGTAGCCCTTTAAAACATGTCTCAGGCCTGCCACTGCAGAGCCTGTGTGTGCATTTTTACTGCCACTTCAACTTGGCATTAAAAAACCTATGCCAAGCTTTATACTCCCACCTTTTATTACACACAAGTCACCCCTATGGTATGCCCTAGGTAGTCCATAGAGCAGCGCGCTGGGTAAATAAAAGGTAGGACATGTACTTTTAAGTTTTGCATGTCCTGGTAGGGAAGAATACCTAAATTCATTGTTCACTACTGTGAGGCCTATTCCTCTCATAGGTTAACTTTAGACATTCCTTAATACACATTTAAGCTGTAATTCCTGATTAGAAAGGAGTAGCTGTGTCGTGTTTCATATCTTTGCAATGGTAATGATAAATCCTCTTTACTGGTGATGTTGGATTTAACATTACTATGTTAGAAATGCCACTTTTAGAAGGTGGACATTTCTCTGCTCTTACAGCTCTGTGTGCCTGCAGCGTGTCTCCAATCCAAGTCTGGGGTGGGTGACTGCTACACTTTGTGCATTTCCTCTAGACAGCCTCAAACACAGGAACGTTAGGTGTGTCTGAGTACTCATTTCCATTCTGATGACTCTTCCTGGGTAGGAAGGGAGGGAGGGGCTGACACTTACACCTGAATAGGCAGTGCCCTGTCCATGCACAAAGGGCTGATTACTCACTACTGATAGTCTGGGACCAGGTCTGGGAAGAAAGGACCTTTGTGCACTTCAAAGACCCCTCTTTGAAGTCACCCCCACTTCAAAGGCACAACTAGGTATAAGTACTGGGCCTCTGACCCCATCAAATGAGACACTTCTGGACCTGTAAAGAAACTCTGTCAAAAGAACTGCGGTGCTGCTACAGGAACTGTCACTGTGCTGGACTGCTGCTCTAGAATAACTGCTTTCCTGCTGTGCTGCCTGCCGCTCTCGGACCCTGCTGAGGGAGGGCTGGACTCTGCCTTGAACCCAGAGTGATTACCCAAAGTCTTATTGGCTTGCCTCCTTTTGCTTGAGACTCAGGGATATCAAAGTTTCTACTCCTGCTCCGGTGCCTGGTGAATTGGAAGTGGACCAAGATACTTGTACCAGAGAAATTGATGCATTTCTAGTATGCTTGGACTAGAACTGGCGCATCGACCCTGTTGCAGGAGTAAGATCAGTGCATCACAGTCAGAAATGTTGCATCGCATCCAGAACCACTGCATTGGAACCAACGCATCACCCCTCCAGCGTGGATTAACCCGGTGCATTGCCTTCAGAACAACCCACTTGGAACCGGTGCTTCACTCAACGGACCCAATGCATCACCGCAGCTGCATGGAAAAATCCAGTGCAACACTCCTACTGCGTGGGGATCATAGTCGAATCTTGTGATGCGACTAGGATTAAGGTACTTTGCTCAGCAGGCCCTGTGTGGGTCCTGTAGCTGGCCTGCACTCCATCACAGGTGACCTGAACTCTTGACTTTGTCCCGGTCCAGTGTGACCAGATAACCCCTATTGGCGCTTATTGCTTCTAAGCGCTATTTTTACATTTAATCTTTAAAAAATCATATCTCGACTTCTACTTATTGGATTTTTGCCGTTTTTGTCTTAATTTATTTATAAAATTATAATCTATTTTTTGAACATGGTGTGGATTCTTTTTGTGGTGTTTTCATTGTGTTTCTGTGTGTGTGTGTGTGTTTGTTGCACAAATACTTTACACATTGCCTCTTAAGTTTAGCCTGACTGCTCCAGAGGGTGAGCACAGGTTAACATTTATTGTGTATCTTATTTACCCTGACTAGGATTGTGGTTCCTGCTTGGACAGGGTGCATACCTCTGCCAACCAGAAACCCAATTTTTAGCAGCAGGGTATTCTCCAGACTTTTTGCCTTCAATACCCTATATATCTGAAACCCGTTTTTGTTGGCCATAGGACTTGATGCACTTTACTCCTGCTAATCAGAGGTAAATTGCTGGTGCTCTCCCTTTTAAAAATGGCAAAATTGGGATCCACATAATTTGCACCTTTTATTTCCTTAGAGATCCCGAATATATGGTACTATATGTACGTAGGGTTTGTACATTAAATGCCACAAGGAAGCTGCAACACTCATTGTGCCACTCACTAGAGTAGCACTGAAAAACAAATTTCAGACCTGCCATTGAAGCCTGTAGTGCAGTTTTAAACTGCCACCTCGCCCTGGAAAAATAAGCCTTTTATCAGACCTAAACCTGTTTTTGATTGCCACAGAGTATGTAAGGGCGCCGATGGATATACACTGCTGTGCCTACCCCTCGGCACACTTACACACTCAGAGTATATAAGGCTTATATACTCTGAGTATGTAAGGGCGCCGAGGGGTAGGCACAGCAGTGTAGCCAGTGGTTTTTAAACAGGGCCAGAGGAGGGAGCTGTCCCTCTATTTTTAAAAATGACTGCAGATTAAGTTTTAATCTGCAGTGGTTTTTGACATAGAGGGATTGCTCTCTCTTCCAGCCCTGTTTAAAAAACAAACAGTGCTGATCAATTTCGCTGGCAGAGTGGCTGCATTTATTAGTAATACTGCGTTACAAGAGTCACGCAGAATTATTCAATTCCTCCATTCGGCCAGCGGAATTAGAAATTCCGCCCACCCCTAGTTCTCACCTGTCCCAAGCAATACTCCAATTAATGTCTTTTTGTAGGGCTGCAATATTTTGAAGAGACTTGCACTGTTTTAATAGGGGACTACTAAGGTTAATATGGCTTTGTTTCAATTTTTCTTTGGTGGCAAGATTGGAGTTTCAGGTTGCAATGCCAGGGGAGTGAAGGGTTTTTTAGGTCATAGGTAATGAATTAAGGCTTCAATGCTGTGAAAGAACCTACAATAACCTGGAAATCCAATCAGGGCGGCTGCTCTAAATTGTTCATGGGCATTTCCAATATCTTGCAGTTCACAATTAGGTCTTTATCCTGGTTTTATTAAAAAGCCCATTACAGTGTCTTTACATTTCCAAAATTAAGCATTTACTTTGTTAACAAGGTGGGTAATCACCAGTTTAATTTTTTAGTGCTCGCATGAGATGTCACCTTCAGAAATGGACACAATGTTCCAGAGTTGGCCTACAGAACTGGCCTGTGAAGGAGTGAACACTAGGAATGTCTGCCAAGTGTCTTATTTATGACCTGAAGAAAGAGCAACTCCTCCCATTAGCCATGTTGCTGCTCTGGACTCATGAAAGATGTCAAGTGTCTCCTTATGGAGGCCTCAGTTAGGAGGAGAAAGCAACAAAGGACTTAATAAACTTCCTTGGCAATCTTGTAGTTTTTAATAGGATATGAACGTTTATGAAGGATTTTATAAGTAGGGCACCAAACCATCCCTTGACACAGTGCATAGAGCAGAACCAAGCAAGATCTTTGAGAAGAATTCCAAAGGGAATCTGACTGCAAAGGAGCTAAAATCAGGGATAAAAATAGTAAAAGTGGGCAATGAACCTGACATAAAATAGTAGAATGAATACATTGCGACTCATCCATAACTCCTTAATTCCTAATTATACATAATTCAAACAAGAACTGATATCACAGAAAAATACTTCTTTACATCTTAATTTGGGTACTTTATGCAGTAATCTCTGGTCAGTCCACTTCCTTGGAAAGGGACAACGATAAGGATTAGCCATGTCCGTGTTTTGAAACACATGGCGTTGACTAGGCATGGAAAGAAGAACCTAAAATTTGACAATTTCCTCTGATACGAATTTCTGCTCTTAAATCACCTCCGTTCTCTGCTGACACTATGCACAAGTTGCAAAGCACCCCTCTGAAAGATGAGATTTCTTAATAATCTGTCAATAAGGTGTAGCATATAACCTTAAAATTGAAACGGAAATAACTTAAAATGATCTCCATGTAACTAACTGTATTATGAGGTGAACCTGACATTTCAGAAGCATTTCAATCAATCAATGCATTTGTAGAGCGCGCTACTCACCCGTGAGGGTCTCAAGGCGCTAGTGGGGTGGGGAGTGGAGTGCTGCTACTGGTCGAACAGCCAGGTCTTGAGAAGTCTTCTGAAGGTCAGAAGGTCCTGGGTCTGTCGTAGGTGGTTGGGGAGGGTGTTCCATGTCTTGGCCGCGAGGTGAGAGAATGATCTGCCGCCGGTGGTCGTTCGGCGGATGCGTGGGACGGTGGCGAGGGCAAGGTCAGCGGAGCGAAGCTGGTGGTTCGGGGTGTAGAAGGTGAGTCGTTCATTGAGGTATGCTGGTCCGGCGTTGTGAAGTGCTTTGTGAGCGTGGGTGAGGAGCTTGAAGGTGATCCTCTTGTTGACCGGGAGCCAGTGCAAGTCTCTCAGGTGGGCAGTGATGTGGCTGTGGCGGGGGATTCCGAGGATGAGGCGTGCAGAGGCGTTCTGTATGCGTTGCAGTATTTTCTGGAGTTTGGCCGTGGTTCCAGCGTAGAGGGCGTTGCCGTAGTCCAGCCTGCTGCAGACGAGGGCCTGGGTGACCGTCCTTCTGGTTTCGGTGGGGATCCATCTGTAGATCTTGCAGAGCATGTGGAGGGTGTTGAAGCAGGAGGAGGAGACAGCGTTGACTTGCTGGGTCATAGAGAGCGTTGAGTCCAGGATGAACCCCAGGTTGCGTGCGTGGTTGGTGGGTGTAGGTGTAGCTCCCAGCGCGGCTGGCCACCAGGAGGCGTCCCATGCGGAGGGGGTGGAGCCGAGGATGAGGACCTCCGTCTTGTCAGAGTTCAGTTTCAGACAGCTGGTCCTCATCCACTCTGTGACGGCCTTCATTCCCTCGTGGAGGTTGGATTTGGCGGTGGCCGGGTCCTTGGTGAGGGAGAGGATCAGCTGGGTGTCGTCGGCGTACGAGATGATGTTGAGGTCATGCGATCGGACGATGTTGGTGAGCGGTGCCATGTAGATGTTGAAAAGGGTCGGGCTGAGGGATGATCCTTGGGGTACGCCGCAGGTGATCTTGGTGGCTTCGGAGCAGAATGGGGGGGGGAGGCGGACTCTTTGGGTTCTGCCGGTGAGGAAGGAGGTGATCCAGTCCAGGGTCTTGTCGCGGATCCCTGCGTCGTGGAGGCGTGTGCGCAGGGTGTGGTGGCAGACGGTGTCGAAGGTGGCCGAGAGGTCCAGGAGGATGAGGGCCGCGGTTTTGCCGTTGTCCAGCAGGGCCCTTATGTCGTCGGTGGCGGCGATGAGGGCGGTTTCGGTGCTGTGGTTGCTACGGAAGCCGGATTGGGATGAGTCCAGGATGTTGTTCTCCTCTAGGAAGTGGGTCAGTTGTCTGTTGGCGGTCTTCTCAATGACTTTCGCCGGGAGCGGGAGCAGGGAGATGGGTCGAAAGTTCTTGAGGTCCTTTGGGTCCGCCTTGGGTTTCTTGAGTAGGGCGTTGATCTCGGCGTGTTTCCAGCTCTCCGGGAAGGTGGCGGTCTCGAAGGAGCTGTTGATGATCTTTCGGAGTTGGGGTGCGATGATGGAGCTTGCTTTGTTGAAGATGTGGTGGGGGCAGGGGTCGGAAGGTGAGCCGGAGTGGATGGTGTTCATGATTTTGATGGTGTCTGTGTCGTTGAAGTTGTTCCAGGAGAGTAGGAGGTCGGTGTGTTTGGTGGGCGTTGAGTCGAGGGTGTCGGTGTCTGTTGTCGGTGTCTGGGTGCTGAAGCTGTCGTGGATGTCTGTGATCTTGCGGTGGAAGAAGGTGGCCAGGGAGTCGCAGAGTTCTTGTGACGGCGGGATGTCATTGGAGCTGGAGCTGGGGGTGGCAAGTTCTTTCACGATGTTGAAAAGCTCTTTGCTGTTGTGTGTGTTGTTGTCGATGCGTTCCTTGAAGGAGGTCCTCTTGGCGGTACGGATGAGTTGGTGGTGCTTGCGTCTGGCGTTCTTGAGTGCTGCGTGGTTGTCTTGTGTCTGGTCGCGGCTCCACTGCTTCTCGAGTCTTGGGCAGGTTCGTTTGGAAATCTGGAGGTCGGTGTTGAACCAGACGGCTCTCGTGTCGGTGCGTCTGTTAGAGGGTTTCCTGATCGGGGCGAGGGTGTTGGCGCAGTCGTCGATCCATTGCCTGAAGTTTTGGGCCGCTGCGTTGGTGTCAGTGGGGTCGGATGGAGGGCCTTGGGCGAGGGCGGTGATTAGCTGGTCTTCGGTGACTTTGTTCCAGCTGCGGTGTGCCATTCATTGCGGTTTGTTGTGCGCGGTGTGTTTCTCGAAGGAGAAGTGGATGCAGTGGTGGTCGGTCCAGTGGAGTTCAGTGGTGTGGCTGAAGGTGACGTGGTTGCTGGCGGAGAAAATGGGGTCGAGCGTGTGACCGGCGGAGTGGGTGGGTGTCGTGATGAGCTGTTTGAGTCCGAAGTTGGCGAGGTTGTCAATCAGGGTTGTGGAGTTGCGGTCGTTGGTGTTCTCGAGGTGGAAATTCAGGTCTCCGAGGAGGATGTAGTCTGTGGAGGCAAGGGCGTGCGTGCTGATGATGTCAAGTGATGGAGTCGCTGAACAGCAGTCGGGGCCCGGGGGGTCTGTAGACGAGGGTTCCTCTAAGGGTGGTGTTGTGATCGATGTGAATCTGGAAGTGTAGGTGTTTGGCCATGCTGAGGGAGTCTTCGGTGTTGGTCAAAATTCTGAGGGTGCTCCTGTGGACGATGTCGATTTCTCCTCCTGGTTTGTTGGTTCGGTCCCTGCGGGTGATCTTGTAGCCGTCCAGGATGGCTATGGCTATGTCGGGCGCAGAGGATGCGTTCATCCAGGTCTCCGTCAGGAAGGCGACGTCCGGGGAGGATGAGTCGAGAAGGTCCCAGAGCTCGACGGCGTGCTTGTGGACTGAGCGGGTGTTGAGTAGGATGAATCTGAGATGATTGTGGCCTGCTCTGATATGATGGGCATGGCGTGCTGATGTGCGCTGGCTGGTGAAGCTGCAGGTGAAGCTGCAGGTCCGGCAGGTGAAGGGTCCGTGGGTGAGCTTCGGGATTTTACTAACTACAGAAATGTAAATAATCTTCTTTCTTGATCAGCAAGATAACTACCTTCAACTTCGTAAACATGCACTCTCTGATGATGGTCCACCTAGTTCGCAGACGATCTATTTGTGCAAATGAAAAGTAATTAGCACTCATCATTAATCTGAGGAACTTCAACAGCCGAGAGCACGTGGGGTTGCTTAACTGTGAGGGGTTGTCTTTGCGTATTGTAACAAAATATTACTTGACGTAAAAAATAACCTAGGAATTCACTGAAAAAAACAATGGTTAAAGTGACGTTATAGTTAGGAATTGTAATATCTTAATTTGCAAATTTTTAAAAATTAGAAATTCACTTAAAAATCCAAAGGTTAAAGTAACGTTATAGCTTGATAATAATAATACCTGCATTTGTAAAGCGTGCAGCTACCTTAGATGAGGTGTCCCGGGGCTGGGGGCCGTCGGGAAGGTTAAGCGAGCTATTGCCCAGAGTCACAAGGTGCTGGGCTAACCTGCCGCCGGGGATCGAACCCTGAGCCCCCGTGTTCCGGAGTCAGACGCCCTGGCCGCTGCACCACACCTCTTCAGTGCCAATGTAAGGTTTGGAATTCAAAGAACCACAGAAATTCACCAGTTACATTTAGAATAGCTAACTATAACTTGCACAGCCGCCATGCACTGCTTATGACCTCACATATTATGTCACTCATGACATGTTCTATGACATCATTTATGACATTACTGATGTCATCTCATAGGACATCACTGATGAAAATAATCCAAGCTAGTTTTGTACACATTACTCTATAAAGGAATATGGCATTTGAGGTTTGAAAGTAAGTACCGAAAGGCTCAGAATAATATAAAGCATAATTAATGCCATCATAGATACAACCCCCTTAGGTGAAGCAAGCTTGTGTTATGTACAGCATTGACCCTAAACCATACATATATATTTACCTTCACAATAGTTTTGCTAGGTAATATTTAGGCTACTATATTTTGATAGTACACTATTTTCATGATAGCTTTCTGACACAAAGACATCCCTATAGCATGTCATCCCTCAAGGTCCAAGCGCCTACTTCTTCAACCCAGCACCAGTGTTCAATTGTCATTGCCACAGATTAGCATCCCCAGAAACTGATAGTGCTCCTGGTGCAATCTTGGTGCCCTGGTTTCATTGTTATAGGTAGCTAGGGTCTCTCACAGCAGCAGCATCATGGCTAGGTCCTTCAGATCCTTATACATCATGTTTCAACATAAATTAAAACAAGCATTTGCAATGCATCGGTCTCGCCTTTGGGACCTTATATGTATTTAGCTATGCAGCACGTTAGCCTGGGCGCTGAAACATCTACTGTTGTTTAATATGGAGGGAAAGTAAGCACCAAACTGCGTGACACGCCAGGTATGGGAACACATGGACAGAAATATTGCCTTTCAGCGGGAAATGGTATAGTCCAAAGCTCTGTTTTTAATATAGAATCAGGGCCTTCTGTGGTCATTACTTAAAATACAAGATTTTAAGACAATTTCTATGGATTAATGTCTGTGTGGGCAGAAGGACATGGAGGAGGTAGGTAGTATGGGCAGTGAGTGGAAAGCTGAACACAGGAGACCTTAATAGCACTTAGCATGAATTAATGTACCTCACTAGTTTAATACCGAAATGTAGCAATAAGCAACAGAAAGGTGACCAGTCAACCTTCCCAAAAGGCTTTTTCCACTGCGCGGCAACACATGCTGCTGCGTTTTTAGTAACTTTGAAGCTAGAAACTTTTTGTGTGTGAAAATCTGCAGATTATGTAGCAGATGATGGATTATGTGGCAAATGCAGCAAAATGTACAAGTATGCGAAAATCGCCGCAACTTCACAATCGCATAATTTCAGTGGCCCTGCTAATAGTTTAGGAATGCCGCTCGTGTCATGAGCACATGCTACATTGGGATTTGAGGTCTGATTATGGCCTATCTGGCCAGAAAAGTTTGCAAAAATGTTAGTGGAATAGATCGTGTTCTTTAATCTGCACTTATCAGATCTGTTGGGCAAGGCATAGTCTTGACGGTTTGCAGCGAAGGGGAGTGGCACTCTTTTCTTAAGACACAGGGGAGGGAGGACCAGGTGTGCTGCACAACCCAGCATATAATGTACAGCAGAAAGCAGATTGTTACGCAACATACATCAGCGATGGGTACCAAACTTAGGGGCATATTAGCAAGACCGGCGATAAAATTATCGCCGTTTTAGCGGCAGGAAACTGCCGCTAAAGCGGCGATAATGGGCTTGCTAATATGCGTTATAGAATTCCAATAGAAGCCCAGGTTAGATGTCCTGCACATCTAACCTGGGCTTCTATTGAATTCTATAACGCATATTAGCAAGCCCATTATCGCCGCTTTAGCGGCAGTTTCCTGCCGCTAAAACGGCGATAATTTTATCGCCGGTCTTGCTAATATGCCCCTGAATTTACTCATGGAATTTCCCTACTCCAGGTACACTACATCTGCCTAGCAGCTCTGGGTGCTCCTGTGGTTTTTGGATTGCTACTTTGCCCCCATTGTATCAGCTTGCATACCTAAGCATCAGGGTTATGTCACAATTTTAATAAGTTGGCAAAGGTGAATTTATGTGTGCAGTATATGCGAGGCAGCTCTTATACAGATAACTGTAAAGCAGGCCACATTTCTATCTGCGTTGATTTAAGGGTGTCTCAAATCTTAGGACGGCCATAATGCTCTTATTACAGAAAGCTGCAGATGGAGTTTTTTATTTTATTTATTAAATACAGCTTCATATCGCTTATTAATGCCCATACCCTTGCGCCAGCACAAAAAGCAATTAATAAAAATAAACTAAAATTAACTCCACCACATGAACTCTTCCAAGACACGAGACAAAAGCTCTGGTTTTCGCAGATGGCTGGCACCTGTCATTTTATGCTACTACAACGGGGCTGTGGTTGCCCATATTTGAAACATTTGCTAGGTGGCAAATCCAGTCAGAGCTTGTAATGCTACAAGCTGGAACAATTGCATTCCAGAATATTACCAGCATCCAGTTACAAAACGCTCACGAAGTTTGCCCCCACTACATCAAATGTATGAAGTCCGAAAGGTACACCGTTAGAGGTGCACGCGAGGTGTCAGTCCAGCTGCTTCAGACCCTGGCTTGCAGTGGACAGTTATAATGTTCGCCAGATGAGCTCTGCTGCCGATTTGTGAAGCTGCTTTGACCTTTAACCTCGCCTGCTCCTGTAAACATATAATCCCAGTATACTGGCACAGTAAAACAAATTGCTGACAGCAAGCACAACTAGTGTTCAGCTGGAAACACGCGTGCACGCAATAAGTCTGCATGACAGTTCAGACTCACAGTTGACAACAGCTGGTATGGCACACAAAGGCGCGTTTACATAAAATACCTGCGGAGTAACATGATAAGGCAGGGGCAATTACAACTAATTAAAACTCGTCTGTTTCGTTCACCGTCAATACAGCCAATAATTCCTTATTGTATAATCGAGTTTTTAAGCGCCCAATGTATGTGCATGGAAATTAAATATATTTCCAAGCCAACTTCCGGCGGCTAGTAAATAGGGTGGAGGAACCTCCGCATTTACACGTTATAACGGGCGGGCGGCACTATGTTGAGACGAATTCAGTAATGCGACATGCCACGGGCCACATTTTCCTTCCATATTTATCAAAGGAACATAACGAGTAAAACCTACGCTGTCTAATACATACGCATATGTTCTACAGCGCCGTATACCATTGGAATAAATTCGTGCCGAGGCCACCCGCTCCTTAATCAGGGTTCATCAGCCTTCAAAAACGCTATTTAAATATGACGGTGCATTGAGGGTCAACTGCATATTATCACTAAGAGTAGGAAAATCATTAAACATTGGATAAATTCCGTAATAAGGAGATGTCGGGCGATAACACACAGATGTATTTAATTAACACTGCGTCCGCTTCGCACATCGTCCCAAAAGAAATTTAAGTATGGCGAGATGCATGTAAACAAAGCCATATTTGACACGGTAATTTGACTGGGGCAGTTCGCCATGAAACTGAAAGCAAAACAATAGTGCCCGCAGATGTATTTAATTAACACGGCACCCGCTTTGAGCGTAGTAACAGAAACGAGGCTCGTCACATCCAAGACGTCTCTACACAAGCTCCTATATGTCTGTTTTTAGCCCGACTGCGTCATCTCGGCGCTTTTATTGCATTTTTTTTGTAGGCACAAAAATAACAGCCCTGTAAAGTTGCTTTAAGCTTCTATGTTCACACACGTCGTATCGCTGCAAAAAGTAAACAAAAGTTTAAAAACGAAAGCACTTTGCTTGCTAGTGTACCCCTACCCCTCCAACTAACTTTGAAGTTCAAAACACACCGAAACTTCAGGAATTATGCATGCGCTGCTTCCAGCATTTCAGTAGTAACAGGAGCTGCTGCTGCAAGCCTGTTCTGGCGCGTCTCCGTGCAATGTGGGAGTCTCAAGATGTGTGCAAAGCAACGCCTAGTGCAATAGATCACAATGTTTAAAACAATATTTAAACTTCTGTGTCAGAAGCATCTCGAGCCTTGGCGAAATGACGCTTCCCACCTCTTTCTTCTACCTCCAGGATAGCGCGTTGCTAGGGATCCGGTTTCAGTTGCAGCGCTCAGTTTAGAGAGATAAACACACCGAGGCTTCAGGAATTATGCACGCGCTGCTTCCAGCATTTCAGTAATGACAGGAGCTGAGACGGACGATCGACTTAAAAACGGGAGAGCGGGTGGGCGGGGTGATTAAAGGCACGAACAACGGGAGTGGGGGGCGGGAGAGAAGGCACGGACAGTGGGAGGGGTGGCAGGGGAACAAAGTAGTCCACAGTAAAGGGGCCAATAGCCATGGAAGGAGACATGGCTGTCATAAGGAGGGACTAGCAGCCTCTAAACCAATCGGAAGGCAGCATTTAGAAAGGACAAAGCCACAAGCCAATGAAAAAGTAGGCAGGGGAGTGGGCGGGGCATCCCTCACCTATAGTGTATACTGCATGCCTCGCAAAGCGATGGCAGCACATTCGTGCTGCAACGCTAGGCGAGACCTAAAAAAGGAGTGCATTACCTTTTAGTTCTTTTATATTGCACTGCAGTCTGTTGCAGAGGCATACACTAGCAGTTGAGGGCATCTTCCTAAGCTACAAACCTGGGTTGCAGGTGAGGGGCAGTGGAGAGAGGAACTTTTATAACTTGTGTACCGGAGGTAGAAAGGCTACAATATTAGAACATTCCACCCACTGAGGGTAGAGTGTTTTAGGTTAAACAAGGAGAAATTGAATGACATCAAAAAGAACAAAACGGGGGAGTAAAGAGGTACTACTTATCACAAGCAGTGGAGGTGGATACGTCCTCCTTAAGTCAATAGTTATTAAACCACAAAGATCCACCCTCAGATAGTTTCAAATGCCATGTCCTCCCAGATTGAGTATGTTTCCTACAATGGTGGGAAAAACACACAGTGTTTTTAAATACCCCTGACACACCAAAAGGGCCCTTGGTGTCATGCTTCATCATGGGGGTCTTCCCGCCCCTCTACGGGACGGGGCGTGCTACAACCTACGGTTACGCGGGAGCACTGTTGTCGTGAAAAGACTGTGTCGTGTAGGAATGTGAGTGGAAGGGTCAGGGGTGAATAGAAAAGTGAGGTTAAAAATACCTGGCTCGGCGGTTTAGAAAATAAATTTTTAATATACCTTTGAGCTGGTATTGTTAAAAGAGTGGGGACGGAGGTGTATTTGCCTCAATGAGCTATGCCTCCAAAGTCAACATGTTTCGAAGCCCCCCTGGCTTCTTCTTCAGGACTTAACGGATCCCTTCTACACTCACTTAATATGTGGTGTGTTTTTAACCTAATCCTCTCTAAAAAAGTGTGGGTGAGAGTAAATGAACAGTGCATGCAAATATTTAATGCACATATACGATACCTAAATAGGTATCTGTCATCGTTTGAACACCTTATCCTGTTGAAAAATGTATGGTTCGTTGCGGACAATTAAACCCTGCGGGGCCGCGTTGGCCCTTAGGTACTCAGTCATTAGTAGGCCATGTAGAGCTGTTTTAATCTGTGTTCTCCTTAGGTTGGCCAACTCGTCCCAGTCTGCGTTGTTAGGGCCAGGATCAGTGCTGCTCAATCCTTCAAATGGGTTGATGGCTGCTAGAATTCTATCCACCTCCTCCTCGGCGAAGGTTAGACCTGTATTCTCCATCATGTCAAGATGTTGTTGACAGTAGTGTGTATGGTGTATGGTGAGTGTGTGTATAAACGATCAGTGGTGTGTCTGTGAAATATCAAAATTCCACTAAACTAATACAACTAATGGTACTCCAAAATGGGGTAACCAACCCGGAATTTCCCGGAATTTCCCGAAAGAGACAGAAAACTCCCACAGCTGTGCGCTGTCTGTTAATCAAAAAGAACAAAACGGGGGAGTAAAGAGGTACTACTTATCACAAGCAGTGGAGGTGGATACGTCCTCCTTAAGTCAATAGTTATTAAACCACAAAGATCACCCTCAGATAGTTTCAAATGCCATGTCCTCCCAGATTGAGTATGTTTCCTACAATGGTGGGAAAAACACACAGTGTTTTTAAATACCCCTGACACACCAAAAGGGCCCTTGGTGTCATGCTTCATCATGGGGGTCTTCCCGCCCCTCTACGGGACGGGGCGTGCTACAACCTACGGTTACGCGGGAGCACTGTTGTCGTGAAAAGACTGTGTCGTGTAGGAATGTGAGTGGAAGGGTCAGGGGTGAATAGAAAAGTGAGGTTAAAAAATACCTGGCTCGGCGGTTTAGAAAATAAAATTTTAATATACCTTTGAGAGGTATTCTCTCTAGGTTGCTACTATAGGCACCCCTCCCACCCGTTACAGGCTCATGGGTCGCGTTTACTTTTGAAATCAAGTAGGTTATCTTTTTCCTACCGAGATACACTTTTTCCTTAGATAACTCTATATAACCACGAGTTTCTTTTGGACAGACATGACAATACCTTATGGACCGATTAGACCGGGTCCTTGTTCATAGAGTGTGTGTTTTATGTTTAATGTGTGTGAGTCTGTGTTTAAATGTCTTTTTCCTCTGATCAATAGCGGGACACATCACCATCAAACTGCACTATGAATTAACGATAAGGAGTAAATGTTCACTCATTTCATTTCCTTTTAGGTCACTACCTTATCACGATGGATGGTGTTTTTCCGCTTTTTAATTTTTAATATATATGTATAATGCCGTTTTTCTTCCAGATGACGATGACAGATACCTATTTAGGTATCGTATATGTGCATTAAATATTTGCATGCACTGTTCATTTACTCTCACCCACACTTTTTTAGAGAGGATTAGGTTAAAAACACACCACATATTAAGTGAGTGTAGAAGGGATCCGTTAAGTCCTGAAGAAGAAGCCAGGGGGCTTGAAACATGTTGACTTTGGAGGCATAGCTCATTGAGGCAAATACACCTCCGTCCCCACTCTTTTAACAATACCAGCTCAAAGGTATATTAAAAATTTATTTTCTAAACCGCCGAGCCAGGTATTTTTTAACCTCACTTTTCTATTCACCCCTGACCCTTCCACTCACATTCCTACACGACACAGTCTTTTCACGACAACAGTGCTCCCGCGTAACCGTAGGTTGTAGCACGCCCGTCCCATAGAGGGGCGGGAAGACCCCATGATGAAGCATGACACCAAGGGCCCTTTTGGTGTGTGAGGGGTATTTAAAAACACTGTGTGTTTTTCCCACCATTGTAGGAAACATACTCAATCTGGGAGGACATGGCATTTGAAACTATCTGGGGGTTAGAAATTGAATGACAAGCTTTGGAATTTTTGAAGTGGAGGTGCATCAAAGCCAGTGCTAGCCCACTGCCACTCCATTGTTTTGAATGGAGCTCCCCACATCCCAATACTCTAATGTACATCGAGGCCTTTTGAATTTTACACCATAAAAGAAAAGCTTGCTCTAGTTCTTTTTAGAGGTTTGAATGCTGGAACTCCTCAGTTCTTCTTTCATTCACCCAAAATATATAACATCAGTACAAGTGGGCTTGTTAATGCTAACAGATATTATTCTAATGCCTAATACTAAATACACTAATTTGTGCTTCACAGTCAGCACCCAGCACAAACTGGTACCATCTACCCGGTTACAAAATAGTGGTCTCTCTAGCTCTTTCACTAAACTTCTGGGTATTCACAAGTGGAGAGAGCATGTCAGAGAAAGACAGAGTGAAGAACAGAGGAGTGGTTGAAACGGTCCTTCCATCATTCCCTGCAGGAGGACACGTCTGCCGTTGGAGGGGGAATTAGGAACTCTCGCCCTCACCCATGACTCCAAAGGAAAATATTTTCAAGGTGGATAACAAACTGAAAAAAAGTTAAAAGAACAAATTCATACTTCTGTAACGCTTGCGAAAATTGTCACCTAGGAATAGGTGTTTGACAATTGCAGTATACATATAAATCTATTATTTGTATAGTGTTTTATTCATAGGTTTTGCTAGTCCCTTAAAAATGAGCAATCAACACAACCAGTAGGAAGAAATATATGACATTAATATTTCTTAACTCTAAATTCTTTGTGAATCAATCCCCATAGTTGATTTGATTTGTAAAGTGCCCACATGCGGACAAAGCCAATTCGCAGCACAATTACAAAAGGGTAGAACGACATGGTCTATACATAGCATAGCTCAGGGATTGTTACTCAGGGACGACATTTAAAGAAGTTAGGAGCTAAGAAAGATGGGGCCCTATCCAAACAATGTTGTTATAAGAGTTTGTCCCATGAATCTCCGTTCCTTGAAAAGTTTTGTCTTCAATGCTTTTTAAAGGACTGTAAGATGGATGGAGCTTGTAATAGAGGGCCCAAAGGGTTCCGAAAAGCAGTGCCCTGAACCCTCATTGTTTTCCTTGAGCTAGCCATCTTCACTTCATTCTATTATTTATCCATTACAAACGATAGTGTACAGCCCAAATTTGTCGTAAACAATTTAAAGCAAACCTCCTTTTTCTGATATTGTGTTCCTAAAATATTCAATAACACACATTGGCAAGGTCAATACATCTGGCAAATTAAATCCCATCTCTCCAAAGAGAGTCTGAAAAGGATTCTTGTAATGTAAGTCTTCTATGCTCAAGTTTGTCAGATGGGGTTACCAACAGCAAAACCCTTGCCTACTACGGTAATCTGTGAGATTCTGTGTAACACAAAGCCTGCCTATAGGCTTGAGCACAGTGTAATAACAATCCATGCTTAAAATTCTTTGGCCTATAACACAATAAGAAAGTCAGGCCTACTAACTTTGTCATAACATTTCATAATAAACGGATAAAAGCTATAAAATTTGTCATAACTTTTCCCAATGAACCGAAAAGGCCTATAGCCTTTACCATTGGGGTGAACCAACCCAGGCCTGTTCAAGTGCACATAAATTGTCAACCATCATGCATACAGTTACAAATATGTACAAAATACAATTTGAAAGACAATATACAACTCCTCTTAATAGGATCTAACAAGAACCATCAATGTGAAAACCCCCAGGGTTTGTCAGAAATTGTGTCCAAAACCAAAATCTTTGCCTACTATGGTAACCTCTGAGATTACATGTTACAGCCTTATAGCACACTTCCGAGGGCTATACCGGTTGATAAAGGCCCTGAACCCAAGTTATAGGCCAGAACCACAGGCGAGGACCTAAAACGAGAGAGAGGGCCTTTAACAACTGGGATAGTCCAAAGCAGAAGGGCTACAAGGGTTAGAGCATTCTACCCACTGAGAGTAGAATGTTGTAAAGTAAAAAGGGAGACACAGAAACGCAAACATTAGAATGTTGAAGCAGAAGACTTATACCACCTATTATGAGGCCTGAACCACATCATTGTCTTCAATGGAGCTCCAAACATTCCAGTGTCTAACATAATGCCTACCTATACACTGTAATACAATATGATATCTAAATACTATTGAATGCCTCCAGGTTTTTAGAAAAACGTTTCATGATAAATAAGCCAGGTCTACTGCCTTTGTCATAACTTTCCATAATAAGCAGACCTGACCTATGCCATCAGACTTAGTTTTTCCCAGTGAACCATTCAGGCCTATAGCTTGCACCATAACCAACTCATGCCTTCTCTTTCAAACATAAGATTTCCTGCAAGGCAACCATCAGGCATGCAGTCATAAAATTACATTGCTATCCAAAATTACAGTTGGCTAAGCAAAATACTATCTTTTCTAAGAGGGCCTAACAAAGATTCCCACGGAACAAATCTTCTGTGTTCACAGTTTGTCAAGGGGGTAACACCAAACCTGTTGCCTACTACAATAATCTGTGATATTCCATGTAAAAAAATCCCCCTGTACATGCTTTCATACATAGTAATAAAATCCACCCTCAAATAGCTTGATGTTAACAATGTATTTGACTAAATTAAATCCTGTACTTTAAGAAACCAACATGTGGTTAGAGCATAAGACCCTCTCTCAATAGTATTCTGAAAGCTCTTCTGTTAGAAATGGGGTTTCTGGTTGGCAGAGGTAAGCACCTTGTACAAGCACTAACCATCACTCTAGTCAGGGTAAGCTAGATAGACACTAAAAGGTAACCTGTGCTCACCTGTGCTTGGCACGGAGCAGTCAGGCTTATCTAAAGAGGCAATGTGTAAAGTATTTGTGCAACACACATACACAGTAACACTATGAAAACACCACAAAAATACTCCACACAGGGTTAGAAATATAGAGATTATTTTTACGAGTAAAACAAGACCAACATGACAAAAATCCAATGAGTAGAACCAGAGTTATGAATTTATAAATATTAAATCAAATTATACTGCTTAATGTCGTAATGCGCAAACCAGGGACATATAGTTGCGATGGACCACAGTAAATCCAAAGTTCAGGCCGACCGTGATCGAGGACAGGCCGACTATAAGATTCACGCAGGTCCCACTGAAAAAGTAACTTAGATGGAGGACGCTTCGACGTCGAAGACTCAATGAGAGGAAGAAGAGGAGGCACCACATCGTCGTATTGATCACAAGGATAAAGGCGATGCTTTAACTCCAATCTGTGCAGTTAGCAGGACTTCGTCGACGAACCCCTTGGCAATGATATGATATGATGATATGATAAGCTATTTATATTGCGCACACCTACTCCAAAGAGTGTTCCGGTGCAGTACTAGCTGAAAGTCGGGGAGGAAGAAGTTAGGCCTGCACGAAGAACAAGGTTTTCAGTGTGTTCTTTAAAAAGCCCTGGGTCACTCATAGAATGTATTTCCAAGGGGAGCTGATTCCAGGCCGATGAACTCAAAAAAGTTAGCAATCTGCCACCCGCTCTCTGTCTCCTGATCCTGGGGATGCATGCCAGATATTTATTGGTGGATCTTAGCTTTCTTGGAGGGTTATAAAAGCTGAATCTGGACTAAGATAAGTAGGTTCTATATAATAGAGGACTGCATGTACCAAAACCATAGCCTTGAATTTCACTCTCTCCCTGATGGGCAGCCAATGGAGATCCCGTAGGTGAGACCTAATACGTGTCCGCCTTGGTAGATTAAGCAACAATCGGGCTGCCGCATTCTGGATCACCTGAAGTTTAATCTAAACAACAAAAGAGTGTAACCCTTGAACAAGAGAGCAGGCAAAAGGGGGGGAATCAAAATTTGATTCTATAAAAGCCCTCACTCACCAACCTGGTTGGTGACATGCTTCATCATAGGGCCCCACCCGGAAGGTCGAATACCTCCCAGGTGTGCTTCGACGCCAGAATTACTGCGGAGCTGGTAAAAAATTGTTGTGACGTGATAGGGAAAAGTGAGTGTTAAAAATGCCTTGGATGTAACCAATAACTTTATTCGCCGGCCAACCAGGCACGGATAAAAACAAAGTAAGTGATGAAAAGCTGAAATAGGTATAAACAGCTAAATCTCACTACTAGTGAATGGTCAACATGTTTCTGCCACTGTCAAGCAAATAGCTGGGCATTCGTCAGGACCGAGGTGCGTAGACCCCGGTGGTATGAACACGCTAAGGCTCACCCAACCGTGAGTCAAATGTAAAAACAAAGAAACAGGGTGTATGGTTACAACCTGCTGTCAACGAAGGAATCCAACCTCATTTCGGAGGATTCCACATGTATCTGCGAAAAAAGAAGACACGAACAAACACATAACTCAGAAACTCGTATCATGTTTTAGCCATCATGCTCTCTTAGTAGTGCACTATAACACCCCTTCCACCAATTACCATGCTGATACCAAAATGGCATACATAGATGCACTCCTTGTGTTTACATTACTTCAGTGATACTATCCACAAGTATTGTAATTGTACCATGGTTTGTGGAAAAAGTATAGCGCACTATTTCACCTGCACGCCCTCTATGACGTCTATCAGTATCTATAGATCAATCGTACTTAGAAAATTGAAAAATTAAAAACCTTAATTACTAAGGTGTCGTGATAGCCCACCATCATGCGGTCCCACATACTCAATCGTAAAGAACCACTTTTCTTACACACTGGGTGAAAGCTCATCACACCATGGGTCTCGGGAGGGGGTGGTGGCTAGTAGGCACACCCTGTCGGAAACAAAAAAATTAAATCTATTTAGATAAAGAAAAAGCTACTTATCTGCCTCGATTACTGCCTACTGGTTTAGGATTACTCACGCCAGCAAAGCCAAGCACCCGCTTGGTACCTGTACAACCCTCTGATCACCGGACCCCGTCGATAGGCGGTTCGGTGACTCTGCCGGTTAAAAGCCTCACCCCGGCAGCCTCGATTGGACCTGCCCCTTGCGTCGCAACGTGCGGCGTCTCACAGGTGTCCAATCAGGGCGTCGGCAGCACATATGACTGCGGAAGTAAGGCGTTACAACTAGAACGCTTGCCGCTGTCCCGACAAAATTATTTCAACAAAGCTTTATAGAATCCTTGTAATCAACAGTAATGTGGCAGAAAAAGTAATGTAGCAAAAGAGGAAATGCACGTGCTATTTAGCACGAAAAACAACCAGTGATGAAAAACTGCTAAAAACAGTCTCCCAACCGGAAAAATCAGCAGAAGAAACAATCATGGATGCTATTTAAAAGGGGCCAGATATTCCAAAATGCAGGGAAAATCTGGAATAATAAACCCAATTTGATGATAAGGGATGGCAGGACGGTGTTGACCTGCAAAAGGTGGGGGCCCCTCTGTATTGCAGAGACAACTAGATAATCATGAATAAACACGAGGAATGGTGGAAATCACCTCATGAAATCATGATCTACATACAATAACCCAGGAGGAAGAAATCCATAATATTGGGGAATTTATGCTCTTAAGACAGTAGCCCAAGGGATGGAATCATTTAACCCCTCCTTATGCGTGCCAAGGCGATAAACCCACCTCTGTTCTTTTTCAAAGAGGGATTGTTGTATGTTTCTGCCATGGTACACCTGTTCAATCACAGTCCACCTTATATCATTAGGAGTGTGGTTGAATAAGAGGTAGTGTTCACTAAGTTTGGTCGTAATCTTTTTGCACCGGATGTTACTTCGGTGTTCAGTGATACGTTGTTTAACTTTTCGCGTCGTCATGCCGACATAACGCAGCCCACACGGACAAGTGATCAAATAGACCACATTGGTTGAATTACAATTAGTGTGGCTGCGCTGTGTCCATGTTTTGCCTGGTTCCAAACTTAGTATCTTAGTTGGTGTCGTGAGATGGCAGATACTGCAATTTGAGCAGGGGAAATGACCCACTATTTTCGGAAGACCCCATGCCTCAGTAATAGATATGGGTTCATTAGGTGGTAGGGTCCTCGGTCGAGTATGGACTAATGAATCTTTTAAACTGCGTCCCTTTTTAAAAGAAAAAGGGGTTTTTTCCACTTCCTGTTGTTACTGTTGATAATACGCCAATGTTTGTTTATCGCTTTCTTAACCATTGTGGATGCAGTACTAAAAGTGGTGACACAGGTTAAGGGAATATCCTTAATTACTTTAGGAGTTTCTTCCAAAAGAGACTCTCTAGGTTGATTACGAGCTCTTTTGTATCCCTTACTGAGGATTTTAGCTGGGTACCCCCGAAATTTCAGTTTCTGGGTAAGGTCAGTTGATTGATTGCGAAATTCCTGGAGTTCACTACAGTTTCTTCTTAAACGGAGGAACTGGCCATAGGGAAGATTTTCTCGAAGGGGCCTTGGATGAAAGCTAGAGAATTCCAACAAGTTATTTTTAGCTGTCGGTTTATAGTGAGTTTTTGTAGTCAAGATTGTCAAACCTGAAGTTTATCCATAAGATATTCCGGAAGGACCAGGTAAAGGGCATTGCCGTAGTCGATTTGGGACATAATCAGTGCCTGGATAACCGTTTTCGTTGGATGGAAGGACAAGAGAGGCAGAAATCTCTTTAGGGATCTCATGATCCCAAAGCAGGTCCCAGCCAGCCTATTAATTTGGGGGCTAAATGACAGCTTGTTATCAAACAAAATCCCCAATTTTTTACCGAATCTCTTTGAAAATCAGGCGGGGTGCATCATCTGGCCAAAAACTTTGCCAGAACTGTGGCAGGAACTACCCAAAGAGGAGAATTTCAGTTTTTTCCTCATTACATTTCAATTGCGCCTTTGCTAGACAGTGAAAAACTGCAGTAAGACAACATTTTATATGAGTGCTCTTCAATTCTGTTCCCTTGTTCCAGGAGAAAAGCAAATGTTTATCATCCACATAGGAGATCACTTTTGCTCCGAAGGTCCTGAAGGTGATGCGTCATCGTCGAGCCATGCAGTCCGTCGTTGTGCCACGCAGTCTGTCATCGTCAAGCCGTGAAGTCCATTCAAGTGATGTTGTCGAGTAGCAGCTATGTCGGCGCAGAATGGAAATGCGTCAGTTCCGATCAGCGCAGTCATCAATGCATGGGTTCTGCTGGATCAGTACAGATAAAGGCATTTCCAGGGGCCCAGGACTGGATAGGCAGCACTTGGCAAGGCAGGACTCACAGATGGCAGAGTCCAGGTGCTGTTGCAGAGTTGAAGGAAGTCTTTGATGGCCCTGAGGCTTCAGAACAGGGGGCAAGCCAGCAAGCCCTTGAAGTGACTCTGGATTCAAGTGAGATGGATCCAGTCCTTTTCCCAGCATAGCAGAGGGTAGCAGCAGCAGGCAGCACCGCAGAGTAGAAAAGCAGTTCTTCCAGAGCAGCCGTACCTCCCACAGAGATGTGGTCCTTGTAACAGCACAGAAGTCCTTCTTCCTGGTAGAGTTCTTTACAGGTCCAGCAGTGTACTGGCTTGATAGGGTCAGAGACCCAGTAATTATACCCAGCTGTGTGGTAACTTCAAAGAAGGTTCTTTGAAGTGCAAACAGGCCTTTTCTTCCCAGCCCATGCTCCAGACTATCAGTAGGGGGTAATCAGCCCTTTGTGTGGGCACAGGACAATACCTATTCAGTTGCAAGTATCATCCCCTTCCTGCCCCAGAATAGCCATCAGACTGCAGACGACTCCCTAGACACACCTAACCTTTATGTGTTTGAGGCTGTCTAGACGGAATGCACAAAGTGAAGCTGTCACCCACCCCAGACGTGTATTGGAGCCAGGCTGCAGGCACACAGAGCAGTAAGAGCAGAGAAATGCCCACTTTCTAAAAGTGGCATTACTAAAATAGCCTAATCAACCTAACCAGTAAAGAGGATTTATCACTACCATTCCAAAGATAAGAAACCTGACACAGCCACTCCTTTCCAATCAGGAATTACAGCGTAAAGGTGTATTAAGAAATTCCAAATGCTAGCCTATGAGAGGAGTAGTCCTCACAGTAGGGGAAAAATAATTTAGGGGTTTTTCAATACCAGGACATGCAAAACTTAAAAGTACATGTTCTACCTTTTACTTACACAGCACCCTGCCACAATGGGCTACCTAGGGTCTACCTTACGGGTGGCTTATGTGTAATAAAAGGGGTGTTTAAGGCTTGGCAAATAGTTTTAAATCTTCACACACAGGCCTTGCAATGGCAGGCCTGAGACACATTTGAAAGGATACTAGTATGGGTGGCACAATTAGTGCTGCAGGCCGACTAGTAGCATTTAATTTACAGGCCCTAGGTATATGGTATACCACTTTACGAGATCCCCGCATGGCCCAGCAGTGCAGCTGCAGCTAGGAGTCCGGGTCCTTGATGCTGGTTCCTCCATTTGGGGGCCCGCGCTAGGTCTGGCCACGGGAGGCGACTATAGGAGATCTGACGGATTCCCTGGGACTGAGATCTGGGTCCGGGAGCTCTTAGTCGGATCCCCCGCGCCTGCTGATCGCAGGGGGCTGATCAACGGAGCAGTGAGGCCGGGAGTCGACATTCACAGCACCGGTGAGTCCCAGATAGCTGCCCATGCGGATTGGCGCCTGCCACCCGAGGGGGGGGCGACTCCCGGGGGCACGATTCTTGGGCAGGGCGCTGGTCCCCGAGAGTGCAGAGGACGTCGACACATCGTCGGCCGATTGAGGGAGCGATTTGTTGTCCCTGTCGCAGCAGAGAACTGGCCGCTTGTGTGATCACGCACAGGATCCAACTTAGAGGCTGGACTATATCTTCGTAAAGGGACCGCTTAGGAGGGCACAGATATTTTTATCTTTGTTGTTCTGCCGTTTCTGATCGTGTGAGCCTCTGCAGCGTGGTATTCTCCAGCGCTCGTCTTTTGGAATCACGCACCGGATCTAACGTAGAGGCTGGACGATATCTTCTTAAAGGGACCGCGCACGACCAAACAGTCCCAGCTGCATTTACTTTCCTCTCGGCTGTGTCTCTACTTAGGAGGGCACAGATATTTTTAACTTTGTTGTTCTGCAGTTTCTGAGCTATTATGAAGCCCTGTAACTTTCCTCTCGGTTTTGTTCCTTTGTGTTGAGGACACAGATAATTTTCTCTGTTGCTCCGATATCTCTAAGCTCTTTCCGAAGTCCTGACGCCATTTGAGAAAATCCCCTATTTTGTTTCTCTTAGCCCTTAATTATCTTCTAGTGATCTTCAAAATGGTGGCTATCCTGTAGCCCTGAGGGGAAGACCACCATGGCAGCATCACCCGTAAACCAAGGCCTCGACATGGAGAAAGGTCTCGGTCTGTAGACTGTGCACTAAAACTAAAAAGGACTACAAAAAAAGGACTACTATGAATAGAGGAGCAAACCTCGACTTACGTGGCGGCCATCTTGGAATGGCTTTTTCCACTCATTCTGCCCACTGAATGTTATGAAGGATGGATTTGGTTACTGGGAATTTTTTAGTATACATTCGCCCTTGACAAAGCTGGTGTGACCGGTTTCCTCCCTTGCCATCGCTGTTCTCCTCGGTTTACGTTCACCATGGCGGCCAACACCAGCATCCCGATTGAAGGATCGCTTGCTAAAGTGGGCTTCAGTGCCTTTAAGATCACTTATCCACCTAACCTCACTAAGAACGCATCAAAAAAACTCAAACACAGCTTAATAAAAAAAAACGGAAACACTTATATCAGATACATATTTCAGTATGTACAATGGCAACACCTTGTCCGACCTAATCTTCTTCACGAATAAGAGAGCCCAATGGAGGAAAACTCTCATATCATTTTTCCAGTGCAAACAGATAAGGAAAACACCCCATGGATTTAGTCTTTCTATCACTTCCTCTCCTATCCATAAAATAGATCTCACCATTACCATCTATAACAATGGGATCGTTCTCATTCAAGCTTCTAACCGATACCTAGAGCAGTTCGACAAACTCTTTTGAAGATCAAAAGCTTAGTAGCTAACAACTCAACCACAGGGCGACTAGATACAACACTAACCACCTCAAGTACACTCCAAATCATTGCTCCCAGTCCCCCTCAGATTTACATCCCTCCTCTCTCACCACCCTTCCCTTGCCCCTGCCGGTTGCTGAACTGTTCGAATTACATATTTCACGACCATTAACCCTATCACCACTTCCAACCTCCTTATCAATACTTCCTGGAACACCTCTAACACTCAGTGACCAACCTCCTCCTCGGGAATCTCCCATTATCGCCTCTGACCCCTCTAACGCACATCGGCACCCTACCCCCTCGGCAGTTCTCCACACTCAAGCAACCTCCTGGTCTATGCATCCTGGAACACCGCTCATATTCAGGGACCTACCTTCTCGCAGGGTATCCCCCATTACTGCCCTGGACCCCTCTAACACACTTAATCACTCTTCCCCCTCTCCAGATCTCCACACTCAATTTCCTTCCCTTTCCCAACACCCAGACATGGTGGCACGTTTGGACGATATCTCCCGCCAGCTGCACCTTCTCTCCCTCGAACTCCACGGTTTGAAAGCCCTCACACTTGAATATCTCCCCTTGTTAAGCCCCCTCCTCTCTAGTCCGAACTGGCCCAGAGCCCCCGCCAGCGCCACTGTCACAGCTCCACGTGACCATCCCCTGTCACCTACCATCTCCAACTCTGTTCCCCTACCTAATGTAGCCTCTCGCCCAAGAAGCGCGTCCTGTCTCACGCCCAATGAAATTGACCGCCTTCTCAAGTCTTACTCGTCCAACACGGACTTCAACACGAGTCCAAAGGGAATAATTCAAACCATTCATTCTAACCCTAACATAGAACCCCACCACAACCTCAGAGCCATAAACAACGATAACCTCAAAAGAGTGAACATCACTCAGACTTCTCCCCCCCATACTCCGGCTCCACTCAAATGCATACTACTCAACTGTAGGTCTGCTAGCAAACACGCCTCCGAGATCTTCGACCTCATACAACAGAATGAGACAGATATCATGATCCTCACAGAAACTTGGCTCAACCCTTCGTCCACTCCAATTCTTGACCTCTTGGTGCCCCCCACCCACGACATAATTCGTCTTGACAGAATTAAGAAGCTGGGTGGTGGCCTAGCTTGTATACATCGGAGCACGCTTGCGGTCTCCCTTTCAGAGTCCTCTTCTCCAGTAACTTGCGAATACCTTTGTCTCAACATCTCTAGTAACAATCATCTGGTTTGCAAACTACACACATTCTATCACCCCCAGGCGACAATCTCCCCTTCATTGAACAATTAATGGAAATCATCTCCGGCAATGTTGACTCAGTCCAGTCCCACATCTACCTTGGGGACTTTAACCTTCACTGGTCTAACACTAATGACCAAGCAGTCTCATGCCTCAATTCCTTCTTGGATGACCACGAACTGATTCAACATTGTGACCAGCCTACTCACATTAAAGGGGAAACTTTAGACCTCATCATCTCCAAAGGTCATACCATCTCATTGGATTCCATCATACCATGTGATTGGTCGGACCATCACATCATTTCCTTCCATATTAACTCTGAGGTCTATAAGAGTAAGGCTCAAAAAACCAAACCAAAGATTTGGAAAAGGGACCTCCGAGATACAGCTGACCTAGCAACCCGCTGTAATCAGGCCCTCTCTCCCCAATTGGACATACTTGAGGTCCATGCTCTCACAGACTTCTACAACTCTTCTATTTCCAACATCTTGGATTCTATGGCCCCACTCCAACAAAAAAATGCACCTGCAAAAATATCTAAACCTTGGTTCAATGGCAACCTAAACTCGGAACGTCGCAAGCTAAGGGCCATAGAACGTTCCTGGAGAACCACTCCATCTGCGGACCATCTAAAAAACCTTAGAGCAGCCAGAAGTTCGTATAACAAACAAATCAAGACAGCGAAGGCGGAGTATTTCAGATCCCAACTTAACCAAGCGGCTAATCGACCCAAGAAACTGTTTGAACTGGTTAAACAACAATCGGTGGTAGCCCCTAACCGATCGGCCTCGGAAGTCAGACCTCCCTCTTGTGATGATCTGGCTGCCTTCTTTACTGAGAAAACTAGACTTATTAACATGGATCTGGAAACCAGGAGGGCTCTACTGCTACCTAATGAACCTGCACTCCCACTGGCCGTACTAGACAAGACAGCACCATGTAGCTGGGGTATCAAGAACAACGCTTCCTGGGACACCTTTACCCCCTTCAATGAAAATGATATCAAAAAGGTTCTTCGGAGTATCAACCCATCTAATCACTTCAGTGACCCGTTACCACCTACCATCTTCAAAGTGATTAAGGATGAAATCTCCCTTTCTGGACAAAGATCGTCAATGCATCTCTGTCACAAGGCACGATCCCAGAATGCCTAAAAGAGGCTCAGGTAACACCTATATTAAAAAAACCCACAGCTGACAGTACAGATCTTAACAACTTCCGACCTATCTCCAGCATCCCCACTCTAGCCAAACTCCTTGAAAAATGCGTCCAGTCACAACTATGTGCGCACATCGAAAATTTCCATCTCCTGGACCAACACCAATCTGGCTTTCGTAGTGGGCACAGCACAGAATCGGCTCTTACCCACGTGATGGATGACATCTTAATAATGCTTGACCGAAATGAATCCTGCCTCCTTATCCTACTTGACCTTTCCTCCGCATTTGACACTGTCAATCACGACAACCTCCTATTCATTCTGGAGCATAGGATGGGCCTTTCTGGTCAGGTGCTGCATTGGTTCTCGTCCTTCCTGCAGCTCAGGACCCAAAGAGTTAAAGCGAACCACTCTCTCTCCCAGCCATCCCCAGTCAGCATGGGGGTTCCCCAAGGGTCCTCCTTATCTCCCATTCTCTTCAATTTGTTCCTGGAACCATTAGCTAATGTTCTAAAATCATTGGACATTCGCTTCCATATGTACGCAGACGACACCCAACTCTATCTGAAAATCTCCTCCCCGGATGATATCACTTCACTTTACTCCACCATACTGAAGACCCAAAACTGGTTAACTGAGAACCACCTACTGCTAAACACCTCCAAAACAGAATTCCTCCTCATTTCTCCCCCGAAACATACTCCTAAAATCGACCTATGGATGAACCAACTCACCGCCTTCAACTGCTCCCCCTGCATTATCGACTCAGCCAAATCTCTAGGAATTACCCTGGACAAGCATCTGAATATGAAGACTCACATTAGCAACGTGTGCAAGGGCGCTAATCACCTTCTGAGAACACTCAGGAATCTCAAACCTTTCCTACCTCAAGCAGATTTCAAGCAAGTGGTCCAAGCGCTTGTCTTGCCGAGACTTGACTATGGCAGTGCTACGCTATGTGGCCTCCCCAAATACACTTTGGCCCCCTAAAGGCTTCACAGATTGATTACGGGCACTAAGCGAAAGGCACACATCTCCCCGGTTTTAAAATCTCTAAACTGGCTACCTTACGAAGCTAGAATTCAACTGAAGATTGCCTGCCTATCACACAAAGCCCTCCACTTCAGAACCCCCATCTACCTTGCACAAAAACTAGAACTATCCGGAGGGGGTAGACTGTCAAGGAGTGCAAATTCCCTCCTCTTAAAACCACAGATCTTCCGCAAAAAGAGTACATGCCAACAAGCCTTCTCTGGCGCTGCTCCAAAAATATGGAACTCTCTTCCACCTGAAATTCGGAGGATCTCTTCCAAGGATGCTTTCAAACTGGAAGCAAAAAGATTCCTCATGAATAAGTTCTTACCTTAACATGAGGGACATTTGTTAGCTCTAAGCGCATCGGACATACCATAGCATTTGTCATTATCCCTGTATATGTTTATTATTCTGTTTTGGTTATTATTCCGGTACATGATTATTGTAGTTACTCCCCTTAAGTCATTATGCCCCATCGTCTAGCCCATTCTTCGTTCACCCAGGTGTATAAATGATCTGGTAGGTGTTCACCTTCTGATTTTAGACTCCCCATTTGACTCATGTTTTGATTATTGTTTTGGTATTGGTTTTTAATCCTGTATATGATTATTGTACTTACTCCCCTTATGACACTGTGCTCTCGTCTAGCCATCGTCTAGCCCATTCTTCGTTCACTCAGGTTTATAAATGATCTGTTATGTGGGCACTATTTGATTCAATGCCTATTAGATTCACCATATTAGACTCATGTTTTGATTTGTTACCTCCTTTTCCCTCAAATTGTAAAGCTCTCTGATATCCTTCGGGATCAAGTTCGCGCTATATAAAACTTTATAAATAAATAAATAAATACAAGGGACTTACAAGTAAATTAAATATGCCAATTGTGTATATTCACCATGCTTAGGGAGGAAGCACATGCACTTTAGCACTGGTCAGCAGCTGTAAAGTGGTCAGAGTCATAAGGCCAAAAAAAGATACAGCAAAAACAGGAGGTAAGCAGGCAAAAAGTTTGGGGGAAGACCACCCTAAGGCTAATAGGTCTAATATCTTCTTTTGTTGATAACCTAAGGTATGGGGACAGCTGCGCTGTCAAGGCAGACCTAAAACCAAAGAAGAGGTAAATCAGAGGCCTTAGTTCCATTACTTCAATATGGCCTTGCTTGAGGAGCCATGCTGCCATCCCTTCTTCAACTCATGTGATTCCGACATGCTACTGTTTCCGATTTGTAGATGTTCAGCCTAAGACCCTCAAATCTGATGCACGGTTTTTGTTATGACCCGTCACCATGTCTGCTTTTTATTTTGTCATGGAGCTGTGTATGATTCAAGCCTACTGTGCCAGCTCCAATAAAGGTTTACGCAGATGCAGAGTAGTATGTGATTTGCAGTGGTGTGTGCACCAGTCTGTAGTCTAACCATAACCAGCTGGTTTACAAGGAGTCGACAAGGGTGTGGAACAGGCATAGAGTACTCACTATGAATTACATACATTAACATTAAACAGGGATCATTTACACCCCTATGGCATCCTTGAATTTGCAGTCTTTAAATAGTAGTCCCCTGATAGAATTACTCTATAAATGTGGCGCACCAAAGCCGCGACTATAAAATGATATGTAATCATCCAGTTCCGAGGTCGGAGTTCCTACATGACAGTTCCCACACAATGCAGCTATGGAAAGTAATGCTGTTTCACAATTCTTTGAAAGAAGCCCATTTTACATTTTCTTACAAAAACACTACCGTTGCCTCCATTAGCAGTTGGCCGGACCTGTCTGCCCCCTCAGGGGAGACTGCTTTGGCTAACTCTAAGTTGTCTGGAGTTTCTCAGCTTGGGATTTTTAGGTTTTGAAACATCAGACTGGTTTTATCAGGTATGGATCCGTGGCCAGCAGGGGCGGCCGGTAAGTTTTGGAGGGAGGGGGGCAGATGGGACACACACACACGCACACAAAACACTCACAACCATGCATTCACACACGCGCGCACACACACACACACATTCATTCACAACACTCTTTACCAAACATTCATACATGCACGCACCAAACAATTTAAAAAGAAAACAAAACACACTTACCTGCAGCCAGCTCTGTGCTGCTTCGGCGGTTCTAGAAGGCTTGGGACTGCTGCCTTCCCTCATTGGCTGACCTAAGTCAGCCAATGAGGGAAGGCAGCAGTCCCAACGTCATCACAGAGTGGGATGGGGTCAGTGAGACTACTGACCCCACCCCACTCTGTGATGAAGTGTCACTGATTGACACTCGACCCTGGGCGCTTCAGGTCTTAAAACTGAAGCACCCAGGTGCGAGGCAATCAGTGACGCCACCCCTCGTCACTGAGGGGAGGGCCTCAGGAACCTTTGCTCAGCTGAGAACGTCACGCCCACAGGAGCTGTGACTTTCTCAGCCCAGCAGAGCTCAGTTCAGGCAGCCAGGAGCCAGCGCTAAATGTGCATGCCTGGCTCCTGGCTGCTTGAACTGAAAGTGATCAGTGTCTGTCAGGCTGACCTTTGTTCAGCCTGACAGACACTGTTCCTACGGGGCAAAAGGTAGAGGGGTGTGGCCCCTCCGCCCAAATGGATCAGCCACGCCTGGTAACATGGCTGGGAGTGGGGCAGGATGTGCTGTCAGGGCACAGCCCAGCCCCACCTTCCTTCTCCAGCACAAAGGGAGGGGGGCACACAATGCTCCCACCTGAGGGTTTACAGTTTCCCTACTCCTCCAGATGCCCTCCCCGACCCCGAACCTGCACCGCCTCCCCCACAGACGTTTGCCATCTGCACAATGCAGCTAATACATTTCTACACTAAACACCCCAAAATCAGGAAAACCTGCACTGAGGAACCTGGTAATCCCGGATATATATATATATCTCCGTTTAATTCCTGCAGTTGCACGCTGTACACCAAAGCGAAGGGCACGCCGTCGCGGGGATTTTGCAGGAAAATCCAAACAATTACTGTAGTCCTTTTTACAAGGAAGACGACGCCATGTGCGATTTCAACACTTATTTATTGTTCAAACCGCCTTCGGACGCGTTTCGGCTGATCCCAGCCTTGCTCACCAATATATATATATATATATATATATATATATATATATATATATATATATATATATATATATATATATATATATATATATATATATATATATAAAGCTTTGGTGTAATGCAGTGTGCATGGGGCGAGGGGGAGATATGATTAAGTTAACTTTATGTGAATACGTTTATGATGTATGGTGAAGGAAAAGTGAGTTAGCAGCACTTTACCAGCTATTTCCCTTCAGCACTATGTTGTGTGTGTGAAAGTGTCAATGTTCTGTTAGTAGTCCTCTGCTTGGGACAGGCAAATTACTTGTGTAATTGAATTTTGTTTTCCAGTGGGTATTGCAGAGTGGAAAGTATATAATGACAGACTTTTATGGCGTATCGGAGTTGTGATGGTTGCAAGTGAAGATGTCTGTCAACTGTGTCCTGACTGGGTGGATGTGTGGTGTAACTCAGGACTGCAGGAGACTTGGGCCTGATTTAGAGTCTGAGGGGCTTATTTACAAGCCTCTTGTACAAACAACAACGTGGGGTAGCCATGGGTGCCACCTTCTCCCCCAGCTATGCCTGTCTGCATATGGGATGGTGGGAGGAGCTGGTACTCATGAAGGAATACACCACAACAGTTATGACCAAGATCAAATGCTGGTTGCGTTTTATTGATGACTTGTTTTTAATTTGGCAAGGTAATGTGGAAACAGCAGAGCAGTTTATTGCAGAACTAAACAAGAATAATCTCAATCTACATTTTACGGCAGTTATCAGTCCAACATCTATTACTTTTCTTGATGTAGAAGTCTATATCAAAGAAGGCAAACTTGAAACCAAGTTGCACAGAAAGCCCACTGCTGGCAATGCGATATTGCACGCAAGCAGCTTCCATCCGCGCCATTTGATACAAAGCATCCCCTACGGGGAGATGCTACGCCTAAAAAGAATATGCAGCCTAGAGAGGGATCTAAATATGGCACAACAAGCTTGTGCAAGTAGATTCCGGGCAAGGGGCTACTCTAACAAATGTATAGAACTGGCCATACAGAAAAGTAGAGATGTGACAAGGGAAAATCTGATTGGGAAGAATAGTAAAGAGGAGAAACAGATCCAAAAATCCTCTACATTTAGATTTATCCTAAAATACAGCAAACAGGATAGACAGATCAGACAAATCATCAGAAAAAACTGGCCACTGATCGTAGACGACCCGATTATTGGCCATACTCTTCCAAAAAGAGCTTCTATAACATATACCAGGGCCACATCGATGAAGGATGCCCTGGTCAAAAACGATCCCTTTTTGCAAACTAAAAACAACTGGCTGTCACAGAGAAAGGGCTTTTTCCGCTGCAAAACGTGCAAAGCGTGCCAGTTTGGAGTAAACAAAACGTCTTATGATACTCCTTTCAGTGATATAGAAAGACCAATTGGGAAAGCTCTAACTTGCAAATCGGATTTTGTAATATATGTGTTGGAATGTCCCTGTACCCTTAGATATGTAGGGAGTACAATACTAGAGGGACACAAACGCATACTACAACATATCAGAGCTATTAAAAACAAGGACACAACCTACCCCGTAGCGAGACACTTTGGGGAAAAACATAATGCGGACCCCAAAGAACTTAAATATTTTTTAATTGATGCTATTCCACCCTACAAACGGGGTGGAGACAGGGAAAGGGCACTCCGGAGGTTGGAAACCAGGTATATTTTAGATCTGGACAGTAAACACCCAGGAGGCCTTAATATTACTGAGGAGCTGTATACCTGCTTGTAAATCAAGGGGTCCAAAAGAACAAAAACCTAGCAGATTACCCAATCTCAAAAAAGAGTACAGTCAAAAAAATGAAGGAGATTGAATGGGAAATCTAGCTGAGAGAAATGACATGAAAATTATTGTACAACTATAAGGTTGCTAGCTAACATGTTATGCTGCTAAAAAAATCCCATCTGTATATTACATATAAAAATACTTTTTTACACATTTTTACACGGTTTTTAGAAGGGATCTTAGTAAATCTTTTTATACACTATTTTTATATTATTCTCACGGGTTTTAGATAAGATAGTTTGGTTGAGCAAAGCCACATTTTAAACATATTCATGTTGGTTTGCATTAGTACTGTAGATTGCACTAGCACTTTATGTAATCTATTGCAAAATGGTTAAAACATGTATGACAGGGTTTTTAAACCTGGACGCAATAAGAACTAATAATTATAACATGACAGTAATGTTACATAATTTTAAGGTATTTAAACCTGAACAGATAAATTATTGTAAACATTTGAAATGAATTTTGAATAGTATGTTGTTTATGTCTATGCCAATCTGTGCACTTTAGGCACCTGTCACTTTAAGGATGGACAGAGAAAAAGTCAAAAAAAGTTTTTAAAAAATGTGTGTATAAAAACAAGATTCTGACTGTTACTGCGCATCATGTGATCAAGGCACTTTGAGTGCTGAAACGCGTTATGCTGCTAGTGCTGATGTGAAACCCAATAAATTGAAAATCTGCACTTACTTGAGGTCCGTGCTCCGTTGTCTTTTCTAAGAGGAGTGAAGAGTTGGAGTTATTCGGCTTGCCCCATGTGAAAGGACACATTGCTGGAATTACGTCTGTTTCAAGACACACTCCAGCAATGCGGCAATTTTGTGCGTACAGATACATCAGGAATACTGACGTATCTGTAAATCCTTGCGACATGGAGCGCCATACAGTAAATACGGCACATCCATGGTGTCGCAAGGATGGCGCTATGAAAAGTGTTGCATCGCTGTTTTCACACAGCGATGTGACACTTTTCATAAATGAGGCCCTAAGTATGAATTGTACTCCTTCAGGGGGACACAGCACAATACTTTGTTGTTCTGACAGAGTACTTGTACTCCAAATTTAGAGATGTGCGCCAGCCCAGCAGACAACTCTAATCATTAAAAGAAACCTACATCACAGCAGTTCTTATCAATGAGTTAAAGGTTTGACGGTGCTGTCAAAACATTGTTTTTTTTTTTTAAACAAATTGACACCCGAAAAATTGGCATCAGTGACAAATGTGATAGTAAAGCTATTATTCTTCACGTAATTCGTCATATGCAGACAGCATTACAAGATATTTTAGGGCTAAGGCAACTTCGTAAATGTTAGTGTATCCAGCAAGATTCAAGGCTTAATAGTAATAGGATAACTGTAGAAATTCGTGAAAATACTGCAGATATCTATCTATCCGTGTAGCCTGGTCACAAGTTCGACTCAGGTTTAACTTACTATAAAATAGAAGTATAGAGCACAGCGTGTAACATGCAGTACAAAGTTTGATGGAGGTATGGGATTAAAAAAGGAACAGGTAATCATCATATTGCCACACACGATCATATACCCAAACACAGACACAATCTTGAACCTGCACTAATAAATCATACACCTACACACACTAATCACACACTCACATACACCATTAGAACAATATAAAGCCCACACACTCCACTCAGCATCAAGCACCCATGCACTCTCCAATAGAAAGCCACACACATCACCCACTTGATGAAGGCATAGCCCTAAGACATTCCCAGAAGTCACCTAGGAAACCTGCACAAAGAGCATCTCTCCCGCCATATTTCTAAGAATGTTTGAGAATCCCAAAACGGAGTACACCTGCATGGCACGCAGATGTATATCAATGATGTAAATTCACTACTTTTATCCTGAATTGTGAAACACTTGGCTTTTAAAAGTAGCTTTGTAATCCGTGTCAATACACTGAGTTGAGCTCTAGTTTATAGACTGTTAGAGGCCAAAGGGCACAATTATTCTATGCTGGTCAATACCATATTACTCCCCACACAATACACGTTGCATTGACGGTGGCGCCACTCTCCGTGCAACAGGCTAACACTATCAGATGCACTTCCTTGCTATGTTCCAAGATTGTTTCTTCTCTTGCTCAACACTTAATTGAGAAAATTAACACCCAGTTCAGCTCTTCGACTGATCTTTCAGTGATGTCTCCTTTTATTTCCTTGTATTTCTTTTTTTTTGCTCAAACTAGTTCCTGAAAATGAGTTAGAGGAAATTGCAGGTTTGACAAATTGTTTTTGTATTAAGTGTTCCTTTCACCCTTTTAATGGAAAACTGAAAGGTTCTTGCACAGTTAATTTTTTCAGTCCTACAAGGAATAGCGGCCCCATAATCACAGCAGATGCTCCTGTAAAATTGTATTTTGTGCAGGGAGCAGCGCTGCTTCTTGTCTGCCAGTTTGATGGCCATCATTATTTTTGCAAACATAAACTGCTCTGTTTATCTAACAAGCCAACACCTGGAGACAGGCAAATTTGAATCAAATCGTTAAAAATCGCCTTTATGTCAGCACAAAGCAATAACAATCTACTGTTAAACATAAAAATGTGGTGCATATTAAATAATTAAACAGACAGTCTTGAAAAAACATGCTAGTGAACAAGCTTGGCACATTAACAACATTAGAGAGATTTCTACTGCCAGAGCTGTTGATGAGGGTAAGTGTGTTTTAGTGCTGAGTGTAGAATCCACATTGACAGTAATAAAACTTGTGTCACGCAAACAAAACTTTTCTTCAAAGTATTTGTATTAACCCCTTAACTGCTGGGACTCCCACCTCAAACCAAGCCACCCCTCCCCAGTGCTGAGACCTTTTTTGGCTATTTGGGTAGGTTTGCACTTAGGGCTTTATAACGTTTTCCACATAATGTATCCATGCCAAATTTGCAGCCATTTATTCCAACATTTTGAGGATTATAAACATATCCAGGGTTTGTGGATTTCCCTGGAGGGAACTGAGAAAATAGGCAAAACATAGCAAACATTTGAGTTTTTTTGGAAAAAATGCTACGGTTAAAATTGTCTTTTTGTTTACTAAAAATGGCATCAACTAATGGTTTGATGTGCTAAAGTCAAACTCTTCACAGCTATCAGGAACTTACAGAGCTGAATCAGAAAAAGCAATTTTTTTAACCACATTGTGGGCATTTTTCAAAGAGGTAGCACATTTTTACTATTTTTTGTGCTTTCAGCCTACTTCCAGTTTGCAGTGGAAACCAGTGTGAAACCCATGGGTGATCCAGGAAAGTTTTAGGTCTCTACAAAGCAGACAAAATTCCAAATTCAGCAAGGGGTCATATTTGTAGATCCTCAAGGCTTTCCCAAAGAAACTAACTGTTGAAGTAAAGAAATATTGAAAATGAGTAGGAAAAAACACTCATTTGTGGCAATGTTTTAATCTATACATTTTGTCACAATGGCCGATTTACAAAAGCAATATACCATTAAGTCCGCTAGACCCTTTTAGTTGTGGGGATACATAGGTTTTGTAGATTCTCCAAGAACCTGAAGTACCCAGAGCCAACAACTGAGCTGCACCTTGCAATGGTTTTTCATTGTGTACCGAGTATCAACCAATGCATATTGTGAAGTATGTAGACTGAAAAATGTACACCAAGGTAGTCTATGAATTTCTGAAGTGGACACAAGATATGGAGTGTAGGAGCAGTGGTTATTTTTTTCATCTCTGAATTTGTGCGTACCCACCCTAGCATATGATTTAGAGGATATTTTTCAAACTGGTTTCTTTCTTACACACTGGCTTACATTTGGAAGGCACAAAAGCAGTGAAATCTAAATGGTAATTTCAAATGCTCTACTATTCTATGCTCCCACATGTCTTCTGATTAAAATGGTACCTGACTTGTGTGGGTAGACCTAGTGCTGGCATCCGGAAATTAGCCAACATACAACTTGGACGCATCACATTTTTCCACTGAAAACTGACACTAAGGGGTCGATTCCGATGTCGGCCGGAAGCGCACCTAACAGTATTCGTCCGGAAAAAATACGAGCCGAACGTGTGTTTTTCGACCGACTCGAACACTCTACCGAACGAACAAGTACGATGCGTATAACAGCCCAGATTCCGAGCGAGCCGTACTTACCCATTCCAGCTCCTGTTCCCCGCCCGAGCCGGATCCGTAAACGCCGAATCGAGTCGCACGGAACCAAATACACAGCACCTTCCGGCCGGACTAGTACGATGCGTCTTCCGTACGCGCCGAACTCGTCGCTACGTCCGGCACGTTTGAGCATCCGGGAGAGCTGCACATAAGCTCCGATTCGCGCCACAAGACGAACCACGGCGACGAGACGAACAAGCCAGCGACGAGTACGAGTCGAAGACACAAGAAACCCGAACGAGACGAACCAACCATGAATCCCATCGCGCAGGTCCTACCAATACTCTACATCTATTACCGGGACCGGCACGGACGCGTACGGCGCAGACGGTAAGTCAAACACCCACAACACAAACAAACGACACGTACCCGAAATATGTCACACACACATAGGGATGCACAAATGACGTACACTAGCAACAGCAGAACCATAGGGGTGGGATGGCCAACACCAATGCCATACACACCCATAGGGGGATGGATGCCTACCACCAACACCACCCCACAACTATCCCTACTCATGGGTGGCTAGATGCCTGCCACCACCACCCCCCCACTCATGGGGGCTGGATGGCTGCCACTACTACCATCCCCACTTATGGGGGCTGGATGCCTGTCACTACTGCCAACCCCACCCATAGGGGGATGGATGCCTACCACTAACACCACCCCCACTCATGGGGGGCTGGATGGCTGCCACTACTACCATCCCCACTCATGGGGGGCTGGATGCCTGTCACTACTGCCATCCCCACTCATGGGGGGCTGGATGCCTGTCACTACTGCCATCCCCACTCATGGGGGGCTGGATGGCTGCCACTACTACCATCCCCACTCATGGGGGGCTGGATGCCTGTCACTACTGCCATCCCCACCCATAGGGGGATGGATGCCTACCACTAACACCACCCCCACTCATGGGGGGCTGGATGGCTGCCACTACTACCATCCCCACTCATGGGGGGCTGGATGCCTGTCACTACTGCCATCCCCACTCATGGGGGGCTGGATGCCTGTCACTACTGCCATCCCCACTCATGGGGGATGGATGCCTGCCACTACTGCCATCCCCACCCATAGGGGGATGGATGCCTACCACTAACACCACCCCCACTCATGGGGGCTGGATGCCTACCACTACTGCCATCCCCACTCATGGGGGATGGATGCCTGCCACTACTGCCATCCCCACCCATAGGGGGATGGATGCCTACCACTAACACCACCCCCACTCATGGGGGCTGGATGGCTGCCACTACTACCATCCCCACTCATGTGGGGATGGATGCCTACCACCAACACCACCCTACAACTACCCCTACTCATGGGTGGCTAGATGCCTGCCACCACCCCCACCCCCACTCATGGGGGCTGGATGCCTGTCACTACTGCCATCCCCACCCATAGGGGGATGGATGCCTACCACTACTACCATCCCCACTCATGGGGGGCTGGATGCCTACCACTACTACCATCCCCACTCATGGGGGCTGGATGCCTGTCACTACTGCCATCCCCACTCATGGGGGATGGATGCCTGTCACTACTGCCATCCCCACCCATAGGGGGATGGATGCCTACCACCAACACCACCCTACAACTACCCCTACTCATGGGTGGCTAGATGCCTGCCACCACCCCCACCCCCACTCATGGGGGGCTGGATTCCTGTCACTACTGCCATCCCCACCCATAGGGGGATGGATGCCTGCCACTACTGCCATCCCCACCCATAGGGGGATGGATGCCTACCACTAACACCACCCCCACTCATGGGGGCTGGATGGCTGCCACTACTACCATCCCCACTCATGGGGGCTGGATGCCTGTCACTACTGCCATCCCCACTCATGGGGGCTGGATGCCTGTCACTACTGCCATCCCCACTCATGGGGGGCTGGATGGCTGCCACTACTACCATCCCCACTCATGGGGGGCTGGATGCCTGTCACTACTGCCATACCCACCCATAGGGGGATGGATACCTACCACTAACACCACCCCCACTCATGGGGGGCTGGATGGCTGCCACTACTACCATCCCCACTCATGGGGGGCTGGATGCCTGTCACTACTGCCATCCCCACTCATGGGGGGCTGGATGCCTGTCACTACTGCCATCCCCACTCATGGGGGGATGGATGCCTGTCACTACTGCCATCCCCACCCATAGGGGGATGGATGCTTACCACCAACACCACCCTACAACTACCCCTACTCATGGGTGCCTAGATGACTGCCACCACCCCCACCCCCACTCATGGGGGGCTGGATGCCTGTCACTACTGCCATCCCCACCCATAGGGGGATGGATGCCTGCCACTAGCGCCATCCCCACCCATAGGGGGATGGATGCCTACCACCAACACCACCCTACAACTACCCCTACTCATGGGTGGCTAGATGCCTGCCACCACCCCCACCCCCACTCACGGGGGGCTGGATGCCTGTCACTACTGCCATCCCCACCCATAGGGGGATGGATGCCTACCACTACTGCCATCCCCACTCATGGGGGGCTGGATGCCTACCACTACTACCATCCCCACTCATGGGGGGCTGGATGCCTGTCAGTACTGCCATCCCCACTCATGGGGGGATGGATGCCTGCCACTACTGCCATCCCCACCCATAGGGGGATGGATGCCTACCACCAACACCACCCTACAACTACCTCTACTCATGGGTGGCTAGATGCCTGCCACCACCCCCACCCCCACTCATGGGAGGATGGATGCCTGCCACTACTGCCATCCCCACCCATAGGGGGATGGATGCCTACCACTAACACCACCCCCACTCATGGGGGGCTGGATGCCTACCACTACTGCCATCCCCACTCATGGGGGGATGGATGCCTGCCGCTACTGCCATCCCCACCCATAGGGGGATGGATGCCTACCACTAACACCACCCCCACTCATGGGGGGCTGGATGGCTGCCACTACTACCATCCCCACTCATGTGGGGATGGATGCCTACCACCAACACCACCCTACAACTACCCCTACTCCTGGGTGGCTAGATGCCTGCCACCATCCCCACCCCCACTCATGGGGGGCTGGATGCCTGTCACTACTGCCATCCCCACCCATAGGGGGATGGATGCCTACCACTACTACCATCCCCACTCATGGGGGCTGGATGCCTACCACTACTACCATCCCCACTCATGGGGGCTGGATGCCTGTCACTACTGCCATCCCCACTCATGGGGGATGGATGCCTGTCACTACTGCCATCCCCACCCATAGGGGGATGGATGCCTACCACCAACACCACCCTACAACTACCCCTACTCATGGGTGGCTAGATGCCTGCCACCCCCCCCACCCCACTCAAGGGTGGCTGGATGCCTGTCACTACTGCCATCCCCACCCATAGGGGGATGGATGCCTGCCACTACTGCCATCCCCACCCATAGGGGGATGGATGCCTACCACCAACACCACCCTACAACTACCCCTACTCATGGGTGGCTAGATGCCTGCCACCACCCCCACCCCCACTCATGGGGGGCTGGATGCCTGTCACTACTGCCATCCCCACCCATAGGGGGATGGATGCCTACCACTACTACCATCCCCACTCATGGGGGCTGGATGCCTACCACTACTACCATCCCCACTCATGGGGGCTGGATGCCTGTCACTACTGCCATCCCCACTCATGGGGGATGGATGCCTGCCACTACTGCCATCCCCTCCCATAGGGGGATGAATGCCTACCACCAACACCACCCTACAACTACCCCTACTCATGGGTGGCTAGATGCCTGCCACCACCACCACCCCCACTCATGGGGGGCTGGATGGCTGCCACTACTACCATCCCCACTCATGGGGGGCTGGATGCCTGACACTACTGCCATCCCCACTCATGGGTGGCTGGATGCCTACCACTACTACCATCCCCACTCATGGGGGGCTGGATGCCTACCACTACTACCATCCCCACTCATGGGGGCTGGATGCCTGTCACTACTGCCATCCCCACTCATGGGGGATGGATGCCTGCCACTACTGCCATCCCCACCCACAGGGGGATGGATGTCTACCACTAACACCACCCCCACTCATGGGGGGATGGATGCCTGCCACTACTGCCATCCCCACCCATAGGGGGATGGATGCCTACCACCACCCCCACCCCCACTCATGGGGGGCTGGATGCCTGTCACTACTGCCATCCCCACCCATAGGGGGATGGATGCCTACCACTACTACCATCCCCACTCATGGGGGGCTGGATGCCTACCACTACTACCATCCCCACTCATGGGGGCTGGATGCCTGTCACTACTGCCATCCCCACTCATGGGGGATGGATGCCTGCCACTACTGCCATCCCCACCCATAGGGGGATGGATGCCTACCACCAACACCACCCTACAACTACCCCTACTCATGGGTGGCTAGATGCCTGCCACCACCACCACCCCCACTCATGGGGGGCTGGATGGCTGCCACTACTACCATCCCCACTCATGGGGGGCTGGATGCCTGTCACTACTGCCATCCCCACTCATGGGTGGCTGGATGCCTACCACTGCTACCACCCCCACTCATGGGGGGCTGGATGCCTACCACTACTACCATCCCCACTCATGGGGGGCTGGATGCCTGTCACTACTGCCATCCCCACTCATGGGGGATGGATGCCTGCCACTACTGCCATCCCCACCCATAGGGGGATGGATGCCTACCACTAACACCACCCCCACTCATGGGGGATGGATGCCTGCCACTACTGCCATCCCCACCCATAGGGGGATGGATGCCTACCACTAACACCACCCCCACTCATGGGGGCTGGATGGCTGCCACTACTACCATCCCCACTCATGGGGGCTGGATGCCTGTCACTACTGCCATCCCCACTCATGGGGGATGGATGCCTACCACTACCACCACCCCTACTCATAGGACGTGTAATGCATGACACAACTAGCATACTCCCACATAAGGACTGTCTGTAAATTACATCCCACCCCCAACACCATGACAAGCGTGTGTGGTCTGTGTCAAATGCATACAACACTGCACATGACATTGAACATACAATGTGACCCCCTAACACATGTGTCACACATAATTGTGTGTGTGGCCTACACAATGCAAGCAGACCATGACCACTGTGGCAATGGGGCCCAAAGCCCCATCACCACAGTGCCCAAAAGGTAAGTGTGTGCACCATAGCTGAAGCACATTTTGAACAGTGTGGCAATGGGGCCCTAAGCACCATCACCACAGTGCCCAAAAGGTAAGTGTGTGCACCATAGATGAAGCACATTTTGAACAGTGTGGCAATGGGGCCCTAAGCACCATCACCACAGTGCCCAAAAGGTAAGTGTGCGCACCATAGCTGAAGCACATTTTGAACAGTGTGGCAATGGGGCCCTAAGCACCATCACCACAGTGACCAAAAGGTAAGTGTGCGCACCATAGCTGAAGCACATTTTGAACAGTGTGGCAATGGGGCCCTAAGCACCATCACCACAGTGCCCAAAAGGTAAGTGTGTGCACCATAGCTGAAGCACATTTTGAACAGTGTGGCAATGGGGCCCTAAGCACCATCACCACAGTGCCCAAAAGGTAAGTGTGTGCACCATAGCTGAAGCACATTTTGAACAGTGTGGCAATGGGGCCCTAAGCACCATCACCACAGTGCCCAAAGGGGAAGTGTGTGCACCATAGCTGAAGCACATTTTGAACAGTGTGGCAATGGGGCCCTAAGCACCATCACACAGTGACCAAAAGGTAAGTGTGTGCACCATAGCTGAAGCACATTTTGAACAGTGTGGCAATGGGGCCCTAAGCACCATCACCACAGTGACCAAAAGGTAAGTGTGTGCACCATAGCTGAAGCACATTTTGAACAGTGTGGCAATGGGGCCCTAAGCACCATCACCACAGTGCCCAAAAGGTAAGTGTAGTCCTGGTAAAAGCTGCTAAACCAAAAATGCAGGGATAATTCCTGGCCACACAACACCAAACACTACAGTGGCATTGTAGTGCTTGTATCCCATAGCAACATAGATTGTGTGAGGCAAGCAGTGCAGTGCCAATGACACATCGTTCTAGCCATGTGCACACAAACATCAGCCATGGGGGCCCACATTGTCTACATTCACAAATAACACAATGACAGAAGTGAGCATCATAATGCAGACCCACATATCTGCAGCAATGGACACACAAATGTAGACATCCTGTGGAGACTGTAGATGTCATGTGAACAAATACCATACCATGGCAGCAATGGGACATACTAACCATGATCAATGTGCTGACTGATGACCTAGCAGTCCCAGGGCCAGCAGGGGAAAGCCAACAAACAACATACAGCCAATGGCAAACTAAAGATATGCCAATGCAGTGGTGCAAATGCACAAACACAAACAGGCAGACTCACACTGCATATCATACACAACAGGTGAGGGGGTTGTGTGCCAGTGTCCCCAGGCAAACACACAACACATGAGGAGGCCGGATTCACTAATACACAGATGTCAACACAGTCACATACAAAACTAACTCAGGGATTGGATTCCCCTATGTGGGCAAACAGGCATTGTGAGATGAGAGGGAGCCCAAATTACACATGTCACACAAGCTTGTAGGAACAGCAACAAACACAGCAAGAGACAGAACCACCACAGCACTCCCCCAGGGACCCCACATTGTGGTGACACTAGCCTGCATGACAATCACACTGTGATGGCAAAGGTAGATGTCATCCACACTGTGAACCACAGCCATGTGTCCTGAGCAACAAACTACCATCACACCTATACAAGCACAAAGCACTCAGCATGGCCTGCCAGCCAAGGACAATATGGAGGTAGTGCCCCAGCCGTGCAACAACTCACATTTGCACACACTCAACGCCACACACCTTGAACTCCACCAATGTGCAGCAGTGAAGCTCACATGGACTGCTGACATTGCACATGCACCCATGAAAATCCATGGGGTGGTGGGGGGAAATAAGGTGCAGAAACCCATCACACATGGCCAGTCAACAATACTTGTGAATGTCTGACACACTGCACAGTGTGCCGTACATGGGCATGACGTGAAATCCACCCCAAACAATGGGATCCTGGCCATAGTCACACACCAATGAAGAAGCCAAGCTGACCCACAAAGGACACACATAGACAACTTCCAACATTGCAGCTCTGACCCTGAGGAGTGGCAGCAGTCACACACACAACGTGTCACAATCACTGAAAGCATACACAAACAGAAAATCACATTACTCGTGTAACCAACAAGTGCCAAGATCAATCTTGACTGTGTCCCATCTGCGTTTGCCCACATCCCCAGCCCTGACAACAAAGACAACTAGGGATGACAACCTCATTAACATTAGTTTGCCATGCACCCACATCCCGGAGAAACCAGGTCCAAGATGCCGGATGAACACAGAACAACTCAGCAAGCATCACAAACAGGAACATCCCTAGGGACACAGCCTGTGTAGGAAAAGGGAAGGGAACACGCACAGACATGCCTACACAACACACAACACGGGCACAGCCTATATCACGGAATCACGCACTGCCATGAGGGCACTCCACTCCTGTGGAAGGTCAGCTGTGCCAAACCTTGTCTGTGCACGACTCAAACATGTCAGCAGAACACTCGGTCAGTGAGTCAACAACTACAACACACTGAAGGCTCTGCTCATATCAGCCTGGGCACGGGAGTGTCACGTCAGTCATCTGCATACACCCAAGACATGTGTCAAGCAACTTGCACTGTGTACACAGATGAGTCCTCCAAATTTGATGTGCTAAACTGCATGTCCATTGGAGACGGGCACACAGTCAGGGTACTAGGAACATTGGACAGTGGTAAGCCCACCAGATGTGCATCATTGTAGGACAAAGATGGTCATCTACAAAAGCTAAACGTACATCCCTGTGTCAAATGCTGAACATTACACCCTCAGACTGCAGCAAAGGATGCTATAGATCAAGACTAGATTAGGACACATATCCCATGGACCACATGGAGCCCATCACAGCAAAACTTCATTTACCTGATCTGAACACTATTACAACAGCAAATGCATGATTCTACACATCTACACCATGGACCTCCAAAGATTAACCACAAGTAAACAAAAAGAGGCTTTATTCAGCAAGTGTGCAACTCAAATCAAAAGTCCAAAATAAACTAAGGCCAATGGCCAGTCCAAATATACAGTCCCAACAGGGTGATGTGTGACAACTTGTCAACAATTGCTTGCCTGCACAGGTACGGACAGGGGACATCCCCTTGGAGGGACATACGAGGGGCAGGCCAGGCACCGCAGGGACAGGATCAGGGGATGCCAGAAGGAGGCAGTGAAGGGGAGGTGGGTGCAGGAGTGTCACCGGCAACTGCAGTGGAGGTGTCTGACTCAGGGGGCTGGCACCACCGCAGGGCTCAAGTCTGATGGTGTTGGTGCTGCAACCACTGCAGTGGGCTGGTCAGATGGAGTGGACTGGGTCCCCAATGCAGTGCCCGAGTCAGACGGGGTTGTTGTGGACTCCACCGCAGTGCATGACTCCAAGGTAGTGGAAGGGGGGCAGAAGAGCTGGGCAGGACAGAGGGGGGACACGGTCTCCACACCAGTGGCACAAACAGGCAGAGCGTCTGGTTTGGGGGTGGAAGAGCAAGTGGCAGGGGGAGGGCCTAAGCAGTCTGGGGATGCGGTATCGGTGTGTGGGGGAACCTGGGGCAGGGTGTGGCGGGGGAACCTGTGCAGTGGTAGCCTGGGGGATGGAGGTGAGAGACTGGGTGGTTGACTTGCAGGGCGGTGGCGGGTCTTGCTCTTCCGGGACCGGGGGGACTTGCGGGTGGGGGGCTCACTCTGCCTGCGCCTGGGGGAGGGTGTCCGGGGGCGAGGGGCACTCCCCTCTGTGTGGCTGGACTTCCTCTTCCCGGTATGCTGGATCAGCAGGATTGGAGGGGAAGAGGCCGAGGTCACACAGGAAGATCTGCTGTGTAGGTGTGGTAGCAGGCGAGGCAAGGGAAGGGGTCTTGGAGGGAGAGGATTTGGAGGACTGCGGAGTTAATGTGGATGCCTGTGTGTGTGTGTGTGTTCCCCGTCCCCTGTGTCTGTGGTATCAGTCCCCTGAGGATGCTTGTGTGCACGTCTTGACTTTCTCTTGGGTGTGTCTGTGCTGCTCGTGTCTGTGTGTTTGGGTGACTGTGCAGGTGTGCATGTGCTTTGGACAGGTAGGGGGGCAGGAAGTGTGGATGGGGCAGAGGTGGGAGGGGTGAGGGACTGTTGGAGGAGGGACACTGCTGCTGTCAGGGAGGAGTCTATGGACTTATTGCTCCTCTGTAGGGCAGACATACTCGTCGAGATGCCCTCCATGAACGACACCAGCTGTGTCAACAGAGTGGTGTGTGCATGGAGGACACTCAGCATTGCTGTCTGCCCTACATGGAGCTGCCGAAGGAGGTACACAGACTCCTCACTCAGGGCAGCAGGGGACACAGGGGCAGGGGCTGCGGTGCCTGGCACAAAGGAGACACGCTCCAGAGTACGGGAGCCTCCACGGACCTCAGGAATGGGAGCCAATGGGAGGGCGGTGGTGGTGGTGGCGGGGCCAGACAGACTAGCTGGCCTTTGGTGGCTGCTGACACCCGCCTCCACAAGGGAGTCATCCTCCGAGCTGCTGTGGTCCTCAGCTGAGGTGGATGGTGCTGAGGACTCCTCGGTGTGGCTCCCCTCGCCCTCCGTGCCACTGGGTCCCTCTGACCACTCGACCGATGCTGACCCAGTCTGGCTCCGCTGCTCCTCCTGGTCCGTGGAGCTGTCCCCTCCTGTGGCAGTGGATGTATCTGCAAACAATTAGGGAAACAGACAAACATCAGTCACCTGCACTGACCGCACACACCACAGTAAGTACAGCACATTACAGAGCAAGCCCTGGCATCCTTAGTTGAACATTGCCTAAAGTCCTCACACAGATTCGGGAAGCCAATTGTCAGTCTGATGGTCAACCATGGGACTCACACCCCTCCTGCCCTTGCACCCATCTGTCTGGTGCCTGTCTGATGGTAAGACCCCAGTGTGGACACATGCACCACCTACACAGTTGTTGGACATTGCAGGGAACACGGTGAAGTATGTGAACATGCACACATCACATCTCTTGCCACTGAGTCAGTGCAGGTGTCCGGATTAAGGGATGGCCAGAGTCTAAATAGAAATGCATGTGATGCATACCAGCATACACCATGATGCACCCATGTCCGGATAGTCAATGCCACAATGGGGTGCATGTTGCACATGTCACTCCCCTGCAGGATCATTCTCAGGAAGTTTAATGCCATGACACAGGAATGCGTGCAAAGTCATACATTACTGTCTCAAGTCACATGGCCATGGCAGCCAGCCAACAACAGTCTGCACTGTGTCACAATCCGAGGGCATGGGGAATGCAAGGTATGTGACTGACAAGTGCACATGTCCATCCCCCAAATACCACATCATCTGTACTACTATTTGTCCACGTCATACCAACTGGACATATGGGGGACTTGAAACACAACTCTCTGAACATGAGCACCTCACAGTGTGCTGTGAATGACAATACAGCTGCCTGAAAGTCACAGTCGCAAACACCTGTGTGCACAGTCAAGTGATCAGACACCTATAAGTCACAGAAGTATCGTCTATCATGGTCACATCTCAGATGGCATGCTGAGCCCTAACCGATAAACATCCCAGTAGTCCTGACAACGAAGACACAGCACAATGAGACAGAGGCAGACACCTGAGGGTACATTACACTGATCACAACATGCCAGATGATACACGGGAGTGGGAGTACAGAGTGCATTGCATGACCTGGAGTAGGTATTACTGTCCAGCTCCACCTGTAAGAGGGATGAGTCCTGGACAGTAGGCAGGTGGCTAAGCATGTGTGACACACTGGATACACATACTCCTGAGGCCCAAACATTGTTCCCACCAGCAGCATGGGTGTGTGCCATATTCCCCAGGGACATGTGGTGAGTCAGAGCAGCAAGCGGACCACATATCAAAGTTACACCCAGATTACATGTCAGAACTTAGGCATTGTGTAAGCAATTGACCCACCCATGAATCACACAACATAGTCACGGGAACAAATGCTGTCCCCCAGCTTGAGCAAAGCTAAATGCAATGACACAGTCCCCAAATGACACAATATCCTGACTATAAGGGCCACACATATGCATATCAGAGGAGAAGTGGGCATGTCACAAATGAGGGACATGGGTCCTGGACCACATGACTGATGTACTGTGGAAGTTTAACCAGGCCAGAGGAGGGCACATAGCATGTCAGACAAAGTGCACAGTGCAGTCATGGACTCACCCCCTCCTTGCTGCTGTCTCTCTTTCAGCTGCCCATCCATGTCAGGGAAGACCACTGCCAGGATCCGGAGCATGTGGGGGGTCAGAGTCCGGTGTCCGCCCCTCCTGCGAGGAGGCGACAGCTTCAGCTGGACCCTTGCAATCCTCCGGGTCCAGCCACGAAGGTCCTGCCACCTCTTCTGGCAGTTGCGGATCCTGCGCCTGTAGACCCCCACGGATCTTACTTTCCGGGCGATGGTCAGCCATATTTCCTGCTTCTGGTGGGCATCAACCTGTGAGGATGAAAAAGTGAAAAGGCCATTACTACACATGCAACATATACGTGCATCACACAGTTGGATATACATGTCTCAATCACAGGGGCATATGATGTACACAGGCCGTGCAACAATGGCTATGAACAGTTTGCCAGCAGTCACTACATGGTATCATTGCATGGGAAGTAAACCTAGTTGGAATGCACTGTTACTGCACTGTACCAGTTCAGTGCATGTGACTACACACTTTGGGGTGTGACAACTACTCAGTGGGCATGCTAGCCAGTGGTGTGCACACTGAAAGCCCTGCTAGTCAGACAACATGCACAATTAGTGAGGCAGTGGACAGCACACTCACCTGCTCCCCTGGTTTCCCATACAGCTTGCTGTACTGTGGAAGGAGGCTGTCCAGCAGGGCCTGGTTCTCCTCAAGGCTGAAGGCTGGGGCTCTCTCCACAGTACGTGCCATTGCAGGAGCCAGAGGATGCATAAACAGCAGCAGTGTTGGTGGCAGAAGTCGTCCTGGAGCATGTAGTGCAGGCAAGTGAGCTCTCAGGGGAACAGCCAGCCTTATATGTGTGCTGCAGAGGCAGATACTGTCCCATGTGTCCAAAGTGATAGGTCCAAGTCGTTTGCATCTTCTGAATCTGACCAATCCATGGAATAGCAGCACTAATACACGCCCACAGCATCCTTCAAATCTTCAACTTCATGACACCCATGATTTTGCAACATTGTTGTGGCTGGCCAACTGAATTCACTGCATCAGACTCGTTGGAGCTTCGAAAACGCGTCCGTTGCCATGCCAGGCCCCAGCCAATGTGTGCACACCGATCGGTCCATTGCTGTACAACGCGTACCCGGGATACAACGCGTACCCGCTCACATACAATGCAATGGGCCGGCCGGGCACACCGATCGGTCCATTGCTGTTCAACGCGTACCCGGGATACAACGCGTACCCGCTCACATACAATGCAATGGGCCGGCCGGGCACACCGATCGGTCCATTGCTGTACAACGCGTACCCGGGATACAATGCGTACCCGCTCACATACAATGCAATGGGCCGGCCGGGCACACCGATCGGTCCATTGCTGTTCAACGCGTACCCGGGATACAACGCGTACCCGCTCACATACAATGTAATGGGCCGGCCGGGCACACCGATCGGTCCATTGCTGTACAACGCGTACCCGCTCACATACAATGCAATGGGCCAGCCGGGCACACCGATCGGTCCATTGCTCTACAACGCGTACCCGGGATACAACGCGTACCTGCTCACATACAATGCAATGGGCCGGCCGGGCACACCGATCGGTCCATTGCTGTACAACGCATACCCGCTCACATACAATGCAATGGGCCGGCCGGGCACACTGATCGGTCCATTGCTGTACAACGCGTACCCGGGATACAAATCGCGTACCCGCTCACATACAATGCAATGGGCCGGCCGGGCACACCGATCGGCCCATTGCTCTACAACGCGTCCCTGGACAGGTCACACGCATATGTCACCATGCTGGTCACTGGTGAACCTATGCCAGCCACATTTACTTTCCATGGACTCAGGGGCACACCTACAACACCACACCCAGTCCACACTGTATCTAAGGCATGTGTGGCAGCATTACCTTATCTGTGTATGGGGGTGAACATGTGGTTTTTGGGGTGGCACTTGGGGGCAGACACACCCAGGCTGTGCACGTGTTCATGGGGACAGGGTCCTTTGTGGGTTGTGCAACTGACCAATGTGGTGTGCAACTTTTCATTTCTGAGCATGTGTCATGGTTACATTTCCAGGTTGTGTATGTGTATGACATGTCACATACCCCCAGGCTCACATGTGGGAAGGCATGTACGTCACAGGGTGGCCCATTCCAACAATAGTGATGTCCCTCCACAGTCTGTGTGCATGTTGTGTATCACATGTCTCTGACTCCATGTGCACAATGGGAGACAGTCTCCACATCCACGTGGTTTGTGCATGAACTTTGATGTTGTGTGTGTGTGTGTCACAGACGTCCATGTCTGTCCTGCAGAGGCTACAGGGGCCAATACCTGTGGGTGTCATGTTTGTTTTTCTGACGTGTACATGATACGCCATGTCATGCCAGTGTCCATGTGGCAAGACAGGGTCCCTGGGAATCTACCTGTCAATGAGCTGTGATGCCTGTGGAGCATCTGTCCAGACATGTCACTGTGGTATGTGTATGGAACGTGAGAGCAGTAAATGGGTACTGTGACACAGCCTAATGGTTTCCCATAGCACACCCTGGAACCTGTTGTCAACACTTGTTGAACAGAGATGTTAGATGATGTCCATGTAGGTGCCATATATGTCCAAACGGAACGACACACACATCAAGTACTTGTGTTTGTTAATGATGTATCATGTGAAATTGAGTATGGTGAACGGCACATAGGTGATGTGACTGACAATCTTTCTTTCTTCACCTATGCACTGCAGGGCTCCTGCTGTCCATCGACCATTCCCAGACCTGGCAACGATGGTGGAATGTGACAGCATCCGATGGTACCGCTTCACCAGGCAGCTGATTGAGGATTTGGCAGTGCGGTTGGACCCACATTTGCAGCCTGGCCGTATCCTACAGCGCTGACCCCCAAGGTGAAGGTGATGGCAGCCCTACACTTCTTTGCCACCGGTACCTTTCAACACACTGTGGCAACTACTGGTGGGATGTCACAGACTATGTTCAGCCGTGTACTACGCGATGTATTGGGGGCAATGTTGAGATACCTGAACCAGTACATCTATTTCCCAACACGTCAACGACTCACTGACGTCAAGAGTGACTTCTATGCCCTGGGGAGGATGCCACATGTAATTGGCTCCATTGATGGGACACATGTGGCTTTGATACCACCACAGGCACATGAGCAGGCATACCGGAACCGTAAACATTACCATTCGATCAATGCTCTGGTGGTATGTCTTGCAGATATGACCATCACACATGTGTGTGCCCGTTTCCCCGGTTCAGCACACGATGCCTACGCGATGAGGAGTAGTCGCATCCCGAGGATGATGTCACTGATGCCGAACCAGCGTGCCTGGCTTGTTGGTGTGTACTGACTTTGTACCATTGTGTGTGTTCTGCTATGTTGTTTTCCGCACACATTTTCAAATCGGCTAATGTGCAATTGTCTGTCTGTAGGTGACTTGGGATACCCCAACATGCCGTGGTTGCTGACACCCCTCAGGAACCCTGTGACACCAGCCCAGATGCGCTACAATGAGGCACCTGGTCGGACGAGGAGGGTGATCGAGCGGACCTTTGATCTCCTGAAGAACCGCTTCCGCTGCCTGGACAAGACAGGAGGGGCCCTCCCATATGCCCCAGCAAAGGTGTGCAAGATTGTCATCGTCTGCTGCATGCTACACAACCTGGCAGTGCGGAAGGAGTTGCCTCTCATCCTGGATGACGATGACCAATGTCCCCCACCTGTGGAAGATCCTGGCCTGGGTCACGATGCCAGTGAAGATGATGATGATGAGGATGGTGATGTCCGCACACAGCTCATCACCAACTTCTTCAGCTGAATGTGAGTCTCCAGAGGGTTGTAATGTCAATGATTTGAGTTTGCATGATATGTGTGTGTGGTGCTCTGCTGCTGTTTGAGTGTGGCCATGTGCTATTTGACTGCATGCGTGCAGCGATGTGTCCTTGCAGGTGGTCTGTACTGCCCAACAGTGTTGACATGCTAACTTGGTTTTGTGTAGTTATCTCGTGACATGTATTAGACATGAGTATTGCCGTTCTGTGCTGTTCTTCAGTGGTTTTGACTGTGTGTCATGTCTGTCCTTCACAGGGTTCTGCCGGAGTTGTCTGATCAACTTGGATCCCCCGAATCCATGATTCAACTTCCAAAGTGGAAGCAGTCGTTTCCCTACAGGTGATGTGCCACACACCCCTGGACTTTCTATCTTCTGCACTTTTTGACTTTGTGGCCACAGCCAGGTTGGATTAGCTTGCATTTGTAGTGGAAACAACATGTTGCAAATGTGTAATAAACCTGTGCTTCACTTTGGGATGTGCGTTGTCTGTAGTCACACATCTGACTGACATTTGCTTACTGCACCTGTAGTCTAGTTGACAGTGACTGTGAATAGGTGGCGTGTCTGTGCATTCCACTGTATTTCGTTGCAACATCAGTATAGGTGATGAGTCTGATGGCCCTGGTGTGTATGTGTTGTGTGGCCCTAGTGGTGTGTCTCCCTCATATGTGTCACGTCGCCATGACTGACATGACAGTGTTGGACTTGCTGTAGCAGTTAGCATGCACAGTGTCATTTAGCAGATCACCATCTACATGACAAAAACCACGTTGGAATCACAACAGAGGCAGATATGGTGTATTGGTGAGTTTATTTACATACAGGTGTGAGGATGGTGCACAGGATGGTGGGTGCTGTACATAGAAATTGGAATCCAAAGTTCCCACGTGAATTGGAAGTCTTGGTAGCTGAAATGTCCAGAGTAAAGTCCACAGTCATCTGATACATTTGGTCAACTATAGCTCCCCATGTCATGTGGGAGAGTTGGGTTGGCTTCGACAGGGCGTGCAATTTGCACACAGAGGAAAAGTTCCAGAACAGGTGTTGGCTTCCTGGGGGATGTAGATGGCCATCGGCCTCTCAGTTTGGCCTCCTCGGATGGCCCCTCTTCTTGGGGGGACCCTCAGGTGCAGGCTGCGGCGGTGCAGGGGACTCTCTGCCAGAGTCCTCCTCCCTCCCTGTGGCATTTGCAGTTGTTTCAGCAGCAGATGTTGTGGGCACACAGGGAGGTGAGGCCATGTTGGTGCTGATCTGGCGGAGGCATGTCAGTATGTCCCTATGCACCGCTGTCAGTTGTTCCAATGTGTCCCACTTGGACTCCATGCCAGACATGTGTGTCTCGACACGTGACATGTGTGTTTCGACACGGGACATGTGGGAGTCCAAGCGGGCATGATGGGCAGCCTGCTGCTGTTGTATGTCCTTGAGGATCCCCACTACCTGGCTGACCTCTCCGGTGCTAGTCTGGTACGCATCCACGATGCGTGCCAGTTGTGGGTCATCATGCAGTCCAGACCCCTCTGCAAGGAGTGACCTATGTCTACCACCCCTCCCACCACCCCTGGCGACACGTGCAGGACCAGCAGTGGCACGCACAGGTGACCGTGGGCCCACTTGGGTGTTGTTCCTGGGCTCGTTGTCACCAGCTCCAGTTTGGGCCTGGGTCCCTGCGCTGTTGTCATCTGTGGTCCTTGGTGTGTCCATGTTGGCAGGGGTGGCCTGTGTGTTGGCAGTTGTTGGAGGGGTGGGTGCAGGGGTGCAGATGTTGGTCCTGCTGGTGCTGCATGATGACTCACACCGGAGGGTCCAGCTTGTTCTTCGCCATCCGAGGAGTGCAGAGGCTGATCCACACCAGTGAGCTCAGTGTTCCCCGGAGCCTGGGACAGGGACTCCTCCTGGTCTGCTGCTGTGTCCCCATCATCACCTGTTTTGGGGAGAGACACAGATTGTATGTTATGTTTCTACTGGCATCAATTGTTCAAACACCTGACAGTTGTGACTGTACCTCTGGATGTGGGCCAGGACATTGCATTCTCCTAAATTGTGACAGTCAGAGAGTGATATTGGTGTAGCACATTGTCCTGCCAACCTGTGGCATGTTAATGTGAATGTTGAGGTGTGTGCATGACCAGCATTGGTGGTATTTGGTTGCCATCCAGGCCTCCTTCTCCCCCAGCCCAGTTATCCCACCATGAAGCATGCTTCCATTGCAGGGAGTGCAAGTTGTCTTTCAGGATGTCAGTCAGTGGTGTCCTACTGTTGGTTGTTGCACAGTTCCCAGCAGGGCCTTGTGCTCCCCCCAGCAGTACCCAGTGTCAGCCATCTTGTGAGTCCTTTTCCACTCCCTGTGATGTGAGCATGGTTCAGAGTGGTGTTGATGGGCCAATTGTGAGGGTGACCAATATCTGTGCCTACAACTCCCATCATGCTATTGTCTCCACCCCCCTTCCCAGCATGCCCATCCTTCCTTCCTTTTGACTCTGCTTCCCTGTGGGGTGGGGTGCCTGTGCTGACAGGATGGCTGGGAGTGTTGTCCTGGCCGTTGTTTGGCTACAAGTCCCAAGAGTGTCCCTGTGGTTCACACAGCATAACCCAGGGTGGTGGTTCTTTGTGGGATCTTCAGTTAGGATGTGAGGCATTGCATTCTCCCAGGTGGGTTATGTGGAGTTAGTGTTGAGGGGGTGTGTGAGGGGAGGTGCTTGGAACTATGGTCAGTGCTGTGAGTCCTCCTTCCCACCCAGGCAGATATCCCACCATGGAACGTGCTTCCATTGCAGGGAGTGCAAGTTGTCTTTCAGGATGTCAGTCAGTGGTATCCTGCTGTTGGTTGTTGCACAGTTCCCAGCAGGGCCTTGTTCTCCCCCCAGCAGTACCCAGTGTCAGCCATCTTGTGAGTGATTTTACCCTCACTGTGATGTGAGCATGGTTCAGAGTGGTGTTGATGGGCCAATTGTGGGTGTGACCAATATCTGTGCCTACAACTCCCATCCTGCTATTGCCTGCACCCCTCTTCCCAGCATGCCCATCCTTCCTTCCTTTTGAGTGGACTTCACTGTGTGTGAGTGTCACAGCAATGGGAAGATGGCTGACAGTGTGGTCCTGTTGTTTGTTGGTGCCCAGTTCCCAGCAGGGCCTTGTGCTCCCCACAGCAGTAGCCAGTGTCAGCCATCTTGTCAGTTGTTTTCCACTCCCTGTGATGTGAGCATGGTTCAGAGTGGTGTTGATGGGCCAATTGTGGGTGTGACCAATATCTGTGACTACCACTCCCATCATGCTATTGGCTACACTGACTTGACCAGCATACACAGAATTCCTTCCTTTGAGTGAGCTTCCCTGTGAGGTGGTGTTCTAGTGGTGGGTAAATATCTGGGAGTGTTTGTTGGTTCTATTTGTGCCACTGCCTTGCTGTATTTGTTGTTAGGTTTGTAGATGTCATGACACAGTTACATTTCACTATGAGATGGCAGGTATTGTGTTTGTCTGACTAGCATTCACATCTTGGGATGAATATCTTTTGGTTGCTGTGTATTTGCTAAGGGTGCATGGTTTGCCTATCCCCTTGACTGTGATGTGTGTGTGTTGTCACACCATATTGTGTATATTAGTTGTGTACTCACCAGGCTCTGGGATGTCTGTTAGTCCGTATACGCTCACTGGTGGTAGGATGGCCCGCACCTTCTCCTCCCAGGGCCTGAGGTATACTGGTTTTGCAGGAGGGCCACTGCCGGTGTGCTGGCTGAGGAGGTAGTCCTTTTTTAGTAGGTCCCGGACCCTCCTGCGCACATCATACCACCTGTTCTGGATGTCTTCCTTTGTGCGCAAACATGGTGATTGTGCGTTCACCCTGTCAACAATCCTCGCCCACATCTTGGTTTTCTGCGACATGGGGGTCTGTTGTACCAATGTACTAAACAACTGTGGCTCTACCCTCAGGATCTCGTCTACCAGGACTTCCAATTCACAATCTAGGAACTTATGGTTCTTCTTTGGGGGCCTGGTGATGGGTGGTGGTGGTGATTGATGTGTGTGTGTGTGCAAGTGGGGGGTGTGAGTGTAGGTTTAGCTGGGTGTGTGTGAGGGTGCTATTTGTAGGTGTTAATGGTGTATGGCTTGTGTGATGTATGAGCTGTGAGTGTGTCTGTGGTTGCTGTGTGAAGGTGTTCTGTCTGGCAGGTCAGTGGAATTTGCAAAGGATCATGGTAGGGATTTGTGGCCTTTATGTAGGTGGAGTTGGAGGTGTGTCCTTGTTCCATTTTTTTTCCTCCCTGTATTTATTGGCTTAGTGGTTGCTTGTTTGGCCCTTTTTTTCTGATTTTTCCTTGGTGTTTTTGGTGCATGTAGGAGTCGTTCTTGTGTCCGAGTAGGACGCTGCAGTTGTCTGGTGCGATCTTGTCCGACTCGTTCCCGCTGTGTGTCAGCTAGGTTTCATATGCGGCGTACGAGTCGGTCGCGTAGTATTGGGTTGCTTCGGCTGGGTTTTGTATGCGTGTCGGTCGTACGGCTTGTGCTCCGGGCGAGTCGGTCGTGTTTTGCATGCACAGCATCGTAGTATGCAGGTCGGAGTTCGCGGGTACGTTTCGTTCGGGTTCAATCCGAGTGCGTGTCGGTCGGTTCGTTTCGCGTGATTTCCCGGCCGGATGGCTTGTTTCCGTCCGGCTCGGTCGTTTTGTATTCCGTCCGAGTCGGTCGGATTTTACATGCATTTCATCGTACTACCCGGGTCGTACGGCGCCGGTCCGAGTCGGTCGGACTAAATTCCCGTACCGAGTCGGTCGGTATTTTTTCCGGCCCGAATCGGAATCGGCCCCTTAGTTTTCCAGTGTGGGTAGCTGTGGATTTTGGGCCCTAAATCAGAGGGGCACCTAAGGAAACTTGCAAACCTGAACATTTTTTACAACTAGATATCTTGGGGAATTCAGTGTGGGGTGACTTGTGCAGGTCTCACCAGATTTATTTTTACCAGAATCTCTTGCAAACCTCAAACATTGACTAAAAACCACATTTTCCTCACATTTGTGGGATGGAAAGTTCCAGAATCTGTGTGGAGCCACAAACTTCCTTCCAATTAGCATTCCCTCAAGTCTCCCGATAAACATGGTACCTCACTTGCATGGGTAGGCCTAGTGCCCGCGACAAGAAACAGCCCAAAATGCAACATCGACACATCACATTTTTCCACTGGAATATGATCCTTTTTTTGCATTGTTGGTAGCTGTAGATTTTAGCCATATCTCAGCCGGCACATAGGGATACCTAGAAAACCTGTACATTTTTTAAAATCAGACACCTGCGGGAATCAAGGTTGGGTGACCTGCATGGCTCCCACCAGCTTTTTGCACCCACAATACCTTGCAGAGCTAACCTTTGACTAAAAACACATTTTCCTCATATTTCTGTGATGGAAAGTTCTGGAATCTGTGGGAGGTCACAAACCTCCTTCTACCTAGCATTCTCCCAAGTCTCCTGATAAAAATGGTACCTCACTTCTGTGGGTAGGCCTAGTGCCCATGAGAGGAAATAGCCCAAAACGTAACATGGACACATCACATTTTCCCCACAGAAAACTGACCTTTTTTTACAAAGTGGATAGCTGTGGATTTTGGGTCCAAGCTCAACCATCACCTCAGGAAACTTAGCAAAGCTACACATTTTTTAAAACTAGACAACTAGTGGAATCCAGAGTGGGGTGACTTGCATGGTTTTCATCAGGTTTCTTTACCCAAAATCCCTTGCAAACCTCAAATTTGACTAAAATAACACATTTTCCTTACATTTCTGTGATGGAAAGTTCTAGAATCTGCGGGAAGCCACAAACCTCCTTCCACCCAGCATTCCTCCAAGTTTCCAGATAAAAAATGGTACCTCAATTGTATGGGTAGCAGTAGTGTCTGCGACATAAAACGTCCCAAAATGCTACATAGATACATCACATATTTCCGCTCAAAACTGACCCTTTTTTTACAAAGTGGGTAGCTGTGGATTGTGGGCCCTACTTCAGGCGGCACCTAGGGAAACCAAGCAAACCTGCCCATTTTGTAAAACAAGACACCTGGGAGAATCCAGGATGGGGTGACTTGCATGGCTCTCACCATGTATTTTTTAACCAGAATCCCCTGCAAACCTCAAACTTTGGCAACAAAAAACACACATTTTCCTCACATTTCTATGATGGAAAGCTCTGGAATCTGCGGAGAGCCAAAAAACCTCCTTCCACTCAGCATTTCCCTAAGTCTCCCAATATAAATGGTAGCTCACTTGTGTGGGTAGGCCTTGTGCCACGACAGGGAACGGCCCAAATCGCAACATGGATCATCAGTTTTTCCACTCAAAAACTGATCCCTTTTTCTGCACAGTGGGTAGCTTTGGAGTTTGGGCCCTAGCTCGGTCGGCACCTAGAAAACCTAGCAAACCTGCATATTTTTGAAAACTAGACACCTTGCGAAGACAGGATGGAGTGACTTGTGTGGCTCTCACCAGGTGTTTTGACTCAGAATCCCTTGCAAATCTCAAACTTTGACTCACATTTCTGTGATGAAAGTTCTTGAATTTGCGTGGAGCCACAAACATCCTTCCACCCAGCATTTCCCTAAGTCTCCCCATAAATATGGCACCTCACTTGTGTGGGTAGGTCTAGTTCCAGTGACAGTAAACAGCCCAAAACGCAGCACGGACACATTACATTTTTCCATTCAAAACTGATCCTTTTTTGAAAAGCGGGTAGCTGAGGATTTTGAGCCCTAGCTCAGCCAGCACTCAGTGGCAGCTCCTCTGCTACGGTGGAGGAGCATCGCCCCACTACTATTTCAGCAGTGTAAAACAGAGAATGCTAATAACAGGATGTTATTATCATTTTATTTTTCTATGTGGGAGTCGAGGCGGGGCTGGGCTCTGTTACGCCAGAGCAGAGAGGAGTGAGTGGTTTGCACTCCATTCGCACTTGGCATGTTCTGGAGAACATGCCCAGGCTCCCAGGCATTGCCTGAGTGTCCAAACAGGACGCTCAGACCAATCACAACGCTGATCCTGCAGCGTCGTGATTGGCTGGGAGAGTCTGGAAGCCTGGGTGCTTCCGGTGCGGCGGCGGAGGTAAGTTCATTTTTTTACATTTTTTTTTTAATCCATCCCCCCTTTCCGAGGCCGCTGCCAGCTCTTAGGGAAACCTATTAAACCTGACTACTTTTGAAAACTAGACACGTTGGGGAATCCAGGATGGGCTGTCACCAGGTTATTTTACCTAGAATCCGTTGCAAACCTCAAACTTTGACTAAAAAAACACATTTTCCTCACATTTCTGTGATGGAAAGCTCTGGAATCTGCGAGAAGCCACAAACCTTCTTCCACCCAGCATTTACCTACATCTGCCAATATAAATGGTAGCTCACTTGTGTGGTTAGGCTTTGTGCCCACGACAGGAAATGGCCCTAAATGCAATATAGACACATCACATTTTTGCACTGAAAACTGACACTTTTTTAAGTGGGTAGCTGTGGGTTTTGGACCCTAGCTCAGTCGGAACCCAGGTAAACCTAGCAAACCTGCAGATTTTTAAAATGCAGACAACTAGGGACGTCCAAGGGTGCATGACTTGTGTGGCTCTCACTAGGTCATTTTACCCAAAAGCCTTTCCAAACATCAAACTTTGGTTAATAACACACATTTTCGTCACATTTCTATGGTGGAAAGCTCTGGAATCTAAGGGGCACCACAAATTTCCTACTACCCTGACACATTTAGCCTGATAAGAACGGCCATGCCCATGATTGGCATCCCCCAAGCCTATATATTTTTAATAATATGCCCTGGTGTCTAGTAGGCTTTCTTCCTGCTGAGGGTAGGCAGATCGGGGTAAGTGTCCCATCCACTTCCCCAGGAGGGCAGAAAGACTGTTGCCACATTGTTTGGGGCAGGGGCCATGGCCATGGTGGGCAGCCCCCACCTCTATACATGTTTTAACAAAATTTCTCTGGTGTCTAATAGGCTTTCTGCTGCCACGGAGGGGGCAGATTTGGCTAATCACCCCATCTGCCCCCAGGGGGGTAGAAAGACTTACCACATTTTGTGGGGGTGGGGGACATGGCCATGCCCTGCCCATTGTAGGCAGTCTATACCCCTACATTTTCTGTATTAAAATTTCCCCTGATGTCTAGTGGGCTTTCTCCCCCTCCAAGCATAATGCAAAGTATATATGAAGAACACAAACAAGTAATAAAGTGACACAACACAAGAAAATTTCCACACCAATTAAAAACAATAGAGTAAATTAAAATAAATTATTTGACACCAAAATAACAAAAATCCAATTAGTAGAACCAGAGTTATACATGTTTAAAGTTTATGGTAAAAACTAGCACCTAAAAGATCAAAGCCCCAACCGCGGACACCTAGTTGCGCGAGACCGGGTCAAAGTAGAAAAATTTGGCTGACTGCGATGGTTTGCGACTTGTATACAAAGAGTGGAATGGGCCCGGTCGGCGCATACCTTCGGATTCAAAAGAAATATGAAGAAAAATTTTCTGAGAAGGTAATGTTCAGCGGGGCATGGCTGCAGGGCCAGACTGGCCATAGCAGGCATAGGGCGTTTCTCTGGGAGGCTGGAACGGTGGGGGCTGATTTTCAGCAGTAGAGGCTGTTTTTGTTTCTGGGGGCAGGTTTTGCAGCGGTGCTGCTATATCGGCCCCCAGTAACAAAAGCAACAGGGGGGCTGGTCCGTCAAAATTGCCAGGGATGATTTGGATTCCCAGTCCAGCCCTGCATGGCTGCAGACAGTGTCCGAGGAGGAAGCGTTGTCGTCGGGGAGCCGGTGGATGAAGTGGCGGTGAAGATGTCTTGTTCAGGCTTAGTCACTTTTTTGAAAGTTGAAAGTCTCCAGCGAGACGAGGCTGTAGGCTATAGCCAACGAGAACTCTAAGAAGCTGATACCCCTCTGGCAAAGGCCCGCTGAACAGGATTTGCTGCTGCAGAGAAGAGTGTAGTCGGAGGTGCCGCGAATTCAGGCTGCTGGCGATGCACCTTGGGCGGAAAGACGAGCAGGTTGGTCCAGGTCTACTCTCAGTTCTCAGAGCAGTTATTAGCCAAACAATTTTAAGTCCCAAGTTTTGGATCTTGGCTATCTGGGCTCTTTTAGCACCACCACCAAAGGTCCAGGATTGAAGGGGCCCACTTGGGGCTTAGGACTCACTCACACTGCATCCAGGTGCGGGTTCAAGATGTTTGGAGCCTTTTCTTTCCCTGAGGCTCTGATCAGGAGGCCAGCTAACTAGCGCTTGGAGTCACTCTGATAGTCCTGGGTTCTGCAGTAGAACAGGGCTCAAACTTCAGGGCAGGTGTCTGAGGGTTCAAGGCAGGCTTCAGGCTGCAAAACAGTCTTTCCAGGGGCAACAAAGCAGCCCTCTGAAGTACACAGCAGGCCACAGCACCAGGCATTCCTCTGAGAGTCCTTCCGCAGGTCTAGAAAGTGAACTCAAGAGTTGATCTGAGGGTCCTATTTTTATACATGTTGCCTCCTTTGAAGTAGCAGTTACTAGAGAATATGTTTTGAAGTGCTTGAGGTTTCCTCCTTCCCCTCCCTGGCTGCAAGATAGCTGCATGAACAATGCAGGGGTGTTAAGTCCATTGTGTGAAGGCAGAGCACAGCCTATTCAGTTGCAAGTGGGGCTGTGCCAAGCTCTTCCTCCCCTATCCTGCCAGTGATGGCTCATCCAGGTACACCTAATTCCTCTATTGTGCGACTGTCTGAAAGGAATAAAAAAGTGCCAACTTTCTGAAAATGTGGCAATTTCAAAATTGTAACTTAAAATCTGACTTTACCGGGGGCGTGGGCAAGATGGTGACCTGGTGAGTCACACAGTGCAGAGCTCTGCAACCCTAAGGGCCGAATTGCGATATGCTGAAATCCATAGGTGGCTCCCTGCCGTGTGTGGCACCGTCTGCTGGTCTTGGGACCGATGGAGCGATACGGGAGCCCTCTAATCCCCCAACCAGATTAAAATACATGCAGCAGTGGCCCATGACCTCTGAAGAAGACACAGCGGACAGCTGAGCCTCGACCCCTCTAAAACGCTGTGAGGCACACCCAAAGTGCAGATGTCCTCCCGGGCTGCCAGGAAGGGGCCCCTTGGCATACACCCCACTTGACTCCCTGAAGGGGAAAAGAAATTGTGGGGACCACGCCTAGCAGCCCTTGCTCCATTCCCCCGCCGTGACAATAAGGCACCACCATTACGAGGGTGAGGCCACCTGCAACCTGCAATCCCTGGCAGTACCAGGAGCGGATGCTGAGACTTTGCAGCCACACAACACACAAACTGGTACACCAGCGGGTGAGTGAGTTTACTGGGGCCCCATCGGTATGCAGACTGGCTGCCTCTCTCTGGGGGGATCAAGATGACCCTGGACATATAGAGATGCCATGCTGGTCTCTTCCTTTACCCGGAACCCTGAAATGCAACAGGCCACCCTGCACAACTCCTTAGGAGGCTTGGGCATGGTTGGAACGCAAAGAAATTGCCACTCCCCCTACAGAGATGACGGACCTCCCCACTGAGTGGAAGGTGCGATGACGTTGCAAGCCCTGCAACAGGCATCGTGCAGTGGGTCCATCGAAGGAACAGGCTGCTAAGGAAAGGGCCCAGGTGGTTGAAGAGGTAGAGCAACGTGTGGTGACCCCTTCTCCCACTGGCTCAGTGGAGGGGAGACTTGACGTCAAACCATCGGACATGGACCTGACATTGGTGGACACATTGCTGAGGGGGCCCTGTAGTCACCTATCAAACCGCTAAAGATATGATATGAGTGCCTATAACAGACTGAGTCAAATCTGTTCCCCTATGACTCCGTGAGTACCATGCTGCGTAAGTTGGGCAGGGGGGCATACAACTGGCAGTGGTCAAGGGTTGCACGCAACATTATCCAGGTTGCGGTTATTGACAGACTACCACTACTCCAGATCCCATTAGGGATATGGAAACTGACTGATATATGTTTTTATTTGCATTACAGTGCTATTGGCCAGATACCTGACGGTGTGCTGGCCTGGGAGGGGGTGTTCGATGACGATTGTTCGCTTATTTTAGTCCCTAATTTCTCTTTTGTTCAATGTTTTTAAAGGTGTGTGATCTGATGAGTTGTGGGGGTGCTGGATCGGGGAGGGATGGAACATCATGGAGCTGTACCATGAGTATTTACCTCTCGCCTAATGTTCATTTGCAGCTAATGGTGAAATGGCTGGGACCCAATACCTTATTCTGACCTGGAATGTTAGAGGGCTGGTTAGTTATGTAAAAAGGTATCGAGTACATCTATATTTACGCTGATGCAAGATTCATGCGGCACTCCTCCAGGAGACCCATCTTAACGCCCCAGCTCTGGAGGGTATGAGTAGGTGGTGGTGAGGCACATTGGTGGGAACTGCATACTCCCGATAAGCTAATCTCACCCTCATCTGGGTGGCCCCAAATGTGCCACTGGAGGTGTTACATACTAAAACCAGTCCAGAAAGATGGTATGTGGTTCTCGAGGGGACATTGGATGGACTCCCTACACCAAACAGGACCTATTTCACATTCCCTCACCCCGTCAGTGCTACACGGTGCACTAGCCCCTTGCTAATGGGGCAAGTATTTTAATTGTGTCCCCAACTTGGTCTAGGACCGTTGTCACCCACCAGTACCAGGGGCACAATCCACAGCTCTCATTCATCACCTAAGACGCTGGGCCTCCCACACTCAAGTACTAGATGCTTGGCGCAGCTTGCACCCCACGACTAGGCAATACTTCTTTTATTCTGGTTTACATGACCTCCACACTAGAATCAACCTCTTTTATTGGAGCCCAGAGGAGCTCTTGAGGGTCTCATGGGCTGAATACCTGGGGCGCACCATCTCAGATCATTGCCCCTTACAATTCCAATTAACATGGGGCCAAGGTCACCCGTGCATACCTACCTGGTGTCTCCCCGCGGATAGGGTGTTTCACGCCACTCTATCTGACAATATCACCCTATATTTCAAAGACAACAAGGGCACGGCATAGAACACTGGCATAGAGTGGAACACATTCAAAATTGTCCTCTGTGAACACACAATCAAGATGGTGTATGGCACAAACTAACGTTGCATAGGAAACTTCATACACTAGAAACAGATATTCGGAGATATGAGCAGATGTTGCCCACAGACCGGACAGCCGCTGAACCACTGGCTCAACCTAGTTTCCAGTACAAGACCACACTAGAGGCATTGGGCAAAGTGGATTACAGGGAGTACCTGATGAAAAGACACGTGGAAGGCGATAAGGCGGGCAGGCTTTCCGCCTGGCTCCTTCGTTCTACTTCCCCTAGGGCCAAAATTACAGCCATTAGTGATGAGGTGGGTCTTCTGCTCAATACCCAAGATGACATCAATAATGCTTTTAGTATCTAACTATGCCAGGCTGTATACCACACGCGGCTTGGAGACTCAACCTTGATTGGGTTGTTCCTGGACAATATATGCCTACCACAGTTGCAGGCTTCCCAGCGGGCAAATCATGAGGCACCCCTATCTGAAGCTGAAATTTCTGAAGCAGTCAAACAGATGGCATGTGTCAGGACTCCCGGTGTGGATGGTTAGCCGGTCAAATGCTCGTCTGCTTTTAACTCCCAACTCCCCCTGCACTTGTTGAAGGTCTTCAACTCTGCCTACCAGAGGGTGTCCTTCTTTCCTCTCTTTGGGAGCTGGTACTGGTGTTTCTGCCTAAACAAGACAGGGATGCCCTACAACTGGGATCATATCTATTCTATTCTGTTCTATTCTATTCTACTCTATGCTATTCTATTCTTGGGAATTTCTAGAGAGCATGGCTACCCAGAAGAGCCTCCCAGGGCCAGGGCAGGACTGGGAACGCAAACCGGCCCTAGCAATTGAGTCTGACCAGCAAGAATACAACTACACAATTGTGCACCGCCCAGGGAAAGATCAAAACCCTGCCAACTACTTCTCACAAGTGGTTCTACAGTGCCATGGTACCCTTTCTAAGACAGCAGAAGCCTACATAAATTTAATTGTGAAATCCAGCACACCAGCTGCCATTTTGTTCGAACAAATTGTCACTGCCACAAGTCAAGATAGTGACATGTTAAAATTGAAAGACATTATTGCACATCAGGCTTGGAACCAGCACACTCGACCTCTTACCAGTGACAGTGAATACCCGATTTTTAAAAATGTCAAAGATGAACTGTCTGTTACTCAAGGAGGCATTATCCTGAGAGGTTCGAGGATTATTATTCTGGAGAGTCTGCGACAACAGATAATTGAAGTTGCTCATGAAGGGCATCGTGAAATTGTTGCCACATAAAAATCTCTCCGAGAGCAAGTCTGATTTCCCCATCTCGATGAGAGAGTTGAAAGAGAATTGAAGGCCTGTAATCTAAGCACCTGCCTTTCATCGAAAACCACTCAAGACACCTTAAACATGTAAGAGTTGCCAAAGCATGCATGGGAAGGAAATGCCGTTGACTTTTTCAGTCCTTTTGAAAATGGGCATTCCCTGATGGTGATTGTTGATTAATACTCCCGTTTTCCATTGATAGAAGATCTCTCATCCACCACTCAAGAATGAGTCACCAAGAGATTAGACAGCATTTTCGAGACATGGGGTGTTTCTGCGATCCTAAAATCTGACAATGGCCCTTCTTTCATCAGTTGAGAATTCAGAGACTTTCTAAGTCATCTTAATGTGAAGCATCAGAAGAGCACACCTCTTTGGCCACAGAACTTGTCGAACTTTTAATGAGTACTCTCAAGAAAGCTGTTCAGCATGCAGCATTGGAAAAACTCGACCTTAAAGCGGTCTATAATTCTACTCTTCAAGCTTACCATTTGACCCCTCACTCGACCACAAGTGAAAGCCTTGCAACCTTGATGTTTGGGTGAGCCATGACCACCAAGTTACCTCAATGGACCAACAGAAGATCAAGAACTAAGGAAGAAGCCTGTGGAAGAGACTGGGATCGTGAACGAAAAATGAAAGCCTATGCTGATAAGCACTGACTTGCAAAGGACATTAAGTTCACCAGAGGAGATCAAGTGCTTGCCCATCAGCCTAGAAAACGGAAATCTGATGCTCCTTTTGATGCTGAGCCATTTCATGTTGCGACCAGCAAAGGACACATGGTGACTGTCCAACATCCTGGGATGTCTATCACACGTGATTCCTTGCAGCTCTGACATGTGGCTCATTGCTCGTCAGGCAGTGATATCAATATAGAGACTGGGTCTGAAAGGACAATTGCAGGCCCCCTAACTGATGTTGTTCCTACATCGCCAATGTAGACCATGAACACTTCGACTGCCTGTCCCCAGTTTCCGAAGACACAGTCGGGACGTGTGATCAGAGAGCCATGAAGACTCATTGAAGAGTTATAATTGTATATATTTGTAAAAATTTTAATTTTTCATTTAACAGAGGGGGAAATGTAGTGTCGTGTGAGTTAGCAATGACGAAACCCTTTCTGCTCCTGATGGACTCTGTAGAACAATGATGTAAGCATTAAAGCGTAGTGAAGTGAATGTAGGTTTAGAATGTTGAGTTTGTGTTTATAGGCAGAAGAATAAAGAAGTGTTATACTAACCTCCTCGTGTGGCGTAGTCATTAGTGGGTACCCAGGCTTGGGAGGATGCTACACTATGTATAACCTTTCACGGGCCCTGTAGCTACCTATTGTTGGCTTGTGCATTCTAAACCCCCCCAAATAAAATAAAATAAAAATAAATGCCTACACACATTTTCATAAAACGATATTAAGCACTGCAAACGCTGGTCAATTTTATAGTGCCACTCTGCTCTATAGTAAAGAAGAATGATTTTTTTTTTACTGTGGAAAACTTCACTGGTGTTAATTTTCACAGACGTAAAAAACTTGATGTAAAGGGGATTGTTCGTTTAACACTACCACAGGAATAGTTGCTCCAAAAGCAAGCGAGATCAGTGGAGCCGGAACGATTTTCAGAGCGGTGGTGCTGCCAATAGTATTACATAATTGAAGTAATATGGATTGTGAAAAATCCAAGCTTCACACAAAGAACATGTGTGGCGAATGTATTCAGCAGGAGAGTGGTAAGGGTGCGGAATGGAGCCAATGGTTCAGTTTAGTGCACACTATTGTAAATATATTACTAAAGCATGGTGTGGCAGCACACTGCCATTTACAGACAGCACATTTTCCATTTAAATTACTGCTAAATTTGCACAGACATGCAAATCTACTGGTAAAACTATATAGTGTGCAAACAATAATGTGTGGAAATTGTGTTTCAGTGAGTATTTACAATTGCCCAACACCAAGTATAGTTTCTAGATTTGTTCGGATCCTATTAAAATCTTTGTTTCCATCACACTTCAGAATTACAAAAAATGTGTTTCATTTGTGTTTTCTTTCTGCTAATATATTTTGACATGCTTGTATAGTTCATTTACAGGTATTTATATTGTGTTGTGTGTTACAAAATGACATCCTGTAGCTTTTTCTTTCACACTTCTTGTGCCCTAGCAACATTGTCCAATTGTTCACTTTAAAGAAATGCTCTCAATTTGCGGTGAGAGAAAGAAGAAGAAAAGTAAACACAAATCTCCATGTTAAAAGAATAAGCATCAATTTGTCAGAGGACACAGCCTGACATTTGACCTCTATCTTCGAAGCACAGCAAATGTGACAAAATAAAAAAACATTTGAAGGCATCTTTATTACTTCTTCACCTTCTTACCTCCAGCGTGGTTATTTTGAGGGTGCTCCAGGACCCCAGCAGGCCTACATCCAGTGCCTATGGTAATACTAGGAAATTTGTGTCTTAACAAACAATGGTGTGACCAAGGAAAACAGCTGACAGTCAGGTAGACAAGTTAGAGACTAGCATGACTAATCCTTCACAAATATATTTCACACTTCCATCATGCTGACCTTACTATGGGCCACAGTTCTGTGAACGCTTCCCTGGAACAATTTTGCACCATTGCATGATGGGCGCTACCCTTGCTTCAGTAAAACAGGAGTTTGCGACTGAAGCGGGATTCCAGGTCTGGAGGTAAATATGCAGTGTCTGCTATATGCCTAAAACATTTCAGTGGGTAAAGTCTGGTGAAAGTCTTGAGAAATTGTAAAAAAGTCTGGTTTCTGGTGGAAAAGAATTCCGGTGGAAAAGAATTCCGATATAGAATTCCGCTTCGCCTGATCATGACTGGCCTGGTGTTCCCACACCTGGTTTTCCTGGGTGCAGGAACACCGGATCCAGTTTTACCAGTCGGTAATTCCAGGTGGTAAAATGATAAAATCTCATGAGCATTTTCCTGCTACATCAACCAAGCCTAGTCTCCTGCTCCACATAACCTTTCTGGCAAGGGGAGAACATACAATGCTCCGCCCTGCCAGAACTAATGTTCCCCTTACCTACCCACCTCTTCCTCTCCCCTCCTTCCACCATCACCCAAGACAGAAGCCCACACACATGTAACACCTGCTCAGTCTCAACCTTTTTTCAAACTTGACAAGATTTCAAGACCACATGACTTCTTTTGAGGATAGGTATGTATCCCCTCAAATCGCATTTGATGAACACATGAAGGGCGGACTTATCAACACTTTGCATAAATGCAAAGTCACAAAAATTCATGTAAATCTCTGCACATTGTGGATTTGGGTATCTGAATTCGATGGTGCTGTTAGGATTGCTTGTGGTGTGTGAGCAAACTGAAGGCGGTCAACGTGTTGTGTCAATGAGTATTGAGCCAGACATAAGATACAGAGACCTGATCCTCACATGGAAAGCAATTCACAGTCTATATCCTGCATATAAACCTGGTTTAGTGCACTTCACTCAGCATGCCAACACTGCTCAGCCACTGACCCTATACTAAAGATCTAGAGATGTTAAGAGACAATACTGAGACTCTAATGGTGTTCTGCCAATTCCACAAGAGCATTCTCGCATTCTGCTCCTGACTTTTCAACTTCTGGGCTAAGTATTGGTTTTTGGTGTCCTTATGACTAATATGTACAGTTTTATACTTTTATTTCACTGGTAGTTACATTTATGCTGCTGTTTGCATAATCTTTGAAATTGATATTTAAATGTAACTTTAACATTAAATGTAGGCCACAGACTCTCTCTATGGCAGTAGACTACATCCAGCTCCACATCCCTGGCACAATTCATAAATGGTTTTGCATCTTATGCCTGCAAAAGAACAAGGATCTTCTGGGATTTATGCCTATAGATGGAATGCTTCATTAGAGCATACACATCAAAGGTGATTAGGAGGCTCTGAGATGGATATGCTATTGGTAGACTATATTCCATGTATAGTTGCTTTCATACCTAAAACAAGTACGAGCAGCGCATGCACAGTAGGGTTGGGTCCATGCCAGATTTCCAGGTTCACCAAAGAAGTTATCCATTGTCTGTAAAGTTAGAGTAAGTTGATATCCTGAGAATCTTCCATGGATCGGGACTTATGTTGAACAACCCTGGCCTATACATCCAAAAGCTTTTTTATAACATGACCCATCTAGATTTTATAGACTATATTTCAACTCTCAGCATTGTCATGGCTACAACTCAATACTGAAAGGCACAGCTCCTACTGGTCCAATCAAGTGCAAAGACGTTTCTTCTTTATAGCACCCTCGGGCCCCACTAAATATGCAGATTTACACTACACATATACATGGAAACATGAAATAAAAAGAAACTAATGAGAAGCTTTAGCCCACCCCATCAGAAAAATGTGTCACTATCTCTTGTGATTTGTCAGACTCCTGTTAATTAACAGTCTTTGCAACAACATTACAAACCTAAATTTAGCCAGGTTACAGGCCGAGACACATTTTGCTCCGTGTCATCAGTGGTGCTCAACATTTAAAAAACGATATTTCACATCATCCATAAGCTAAATGTTGGGGAAAATGGGGATCAGGAGAAAAACGAGAATAAAGAATGCATGCGAACACTAGGAAATAATTTTAAATTGCTTTCCTGGTAGAAGAAAGTTGTGTTGATCTCTCACTCAAGAATAACTAGAGAACCTGTGTAGGTGGTGGCCACAATATTCATTGCCCCAGCAGATAAGGCTTATGTGTTTCACTTGCAGGATCCATGCAACAAATTTGACAGATTTTTCAAAACATGTAGTTTCAATCGAAGGGACAAACATTGCAATGATTGATGATCCAAATGTTTTAACCAATCAGCCAGATACGTCAATAGCAACCCTCAAAGCTTAAAGTGCTCCAGATCAATGAAGTAGAAGACTCCCTAAGAAAAGCAAAACTTGCACACTGTGCATATGATGCAGCGTCTGGATTGTGTTCGCTGTCTTCCAGAAGATATTGTCACATTGCATGCAGTCTATAATCAATACTTCGTTGTAGCAAAGATCTCTCTCTGCCTCTATAAAGGAAGTTATCACTAACCCTCATATAGCTCTCATCTAAAAAAAAGCCTGGATGCAGAGATGCTCAGTATGTTCCACCCTATTTCATGACTTTCTGTGCTAATTAAAGTTTAAGTGAAGGTTTTCGATAAACAACTGAAGGAGCACCTTGACCTGCACTTACTCTTATACATTTGACGTTAGACGTATCATGGAATCTGAGTATAAAATATAGAAATATAGATGGGAAATAGTGGGTAATTGGGAATGTGTTTCATTGAGCGGTTCTGGTTGGCATCAAATAAAAAAGAAGAGCAAAACACTAGCTATCTATGAGTTCCTAAGGTGAAAAACATCCCCATTATTCACTTTTTACCTATGTATAATTTTATGTTATGTTATGTATTGTCCTCAAAATCCTCTACCCCTTCTTTCCACTGAAAGGTGGGGCAGAGGAGTGGAGGGGGTGAGGGGGTCATACAACAAATAGCCTCTTCTTTCTGCTCCATATGTAACAAAAATACAAGGCCTGTCACAACAGCCTGGAATTCCTTAATGACACAGTAAATCTGGTGAATAACATATGTTTCTCTAACTTCCATGCTTGGCACACACAGGCACGGAAGAACACGGTGGACATAGCATCAAAAGAACAACACTAAAGGCCTAATTACAATGTCGGGCAGACTTACATCTGCCTGACACCGTTGTGGTCTAGAGACCGACCGTTGTTGCGGTGTCGGCAGCCCCGACACCGCGATTACAATGCAACAGCAAATGGTGCAGTCGCATACTCCAGGAGGCCTTTGTTCCGGCAGCATGGAAACAGGCCAAGATTTTGCCACTTTTAAAAAAACCGTCACTGGATCCGCTGAACCCTGCGAGCTATCGTCCCATCTCCCTTCTACCTAGTGTGGCTAAAATCTGTGAGAAGGTTGTCAATAAACAACTTACAGACTTCATTGAAAGCTCGGGCCTACTCCATCCGGCACAATCCGGGTTCAGAGCCTCTTATAGTACTGAGTCTGCTTTAGTAGAAGTCTCTGAAGCGATTCGGGATTGCTTGGACTCTGGCGGAAGGGCAGCTCTGATTTTGCTGGACCTTTCGGCAGCATTTGATACCGTTCCCCACTCTCTGCTGCTTGCTTGCCTTACGGACATAGGAATTTCAGGCACTGCCTGGAGTTGGCTGAAATCATTTTTGGAAGGTCGGACGCAACAGGTTTGGATCCCCCCGTTTGCGTCCCCTCCGCAGTCGGTGAATACTGGGGTGCCGCAGGGGTCTTCTTTGGCCCCCTTCTTTTTAACATTTATGTCACTCCCTTGATTCGGTTGGCAGGAGAGCTTGGAGCCAAAATTATTGCATACGCCGATGATACTCAGCTTCTGTTTACGTGGGGTAAATCCGAGTACTCCACCTCTGAGGCAAAAAACTGTCTGACAGCAGTCTTTCATTGGCTTTCCTCCGCCCAACTAAAGTGCAATGAGGACAAATCGGAAATCCTCCTTTATGGGAAGTCCCCCCCCCCAGTTTAGAGAAGCACTCTGGCCAGCTAATTATCCCTTGTCTGCTTCAACGGGACAACCCGCTAAGAATCTTGGGATTTGGTTTGAAGAGAACCTGTCTTTTTCCACCCAGATCAAGAAGCTGGCTGGGAACTGTTTCGGGATACTCAAATCCCTCAGAAAATTATTTCTCCCGCTCCTCCCTAGGGCAGCCAAGGAAACGGTCACTCGGGCCTTGATACTCTCCCGTATTGACTATGCCAACGCGTTGTACGTTGGCTTACCGGGCCACCTGCTTAACAGACTGCAGGTAGTCCAGAATGCTGCTGCCAGGCTTCTTTTTAACATCCCAATTAGAAGCAGTGTAAGACAACATCTGCGCATACTTCACTGGCTGCCTGTTGCTGAACGTGTCAAGTTTAAAGCCCTGGTCCTGGCGCATCGCGCCCTTTATGCTCCCGGTCCAATTTACTTAAGGAAACGTTTTATGTTCTACACCCCAGCTAGACAGCTTCGTTCCGCTTCTCAGCTCCTAGCCTATATACCTCGCTTTCGTCTCCAAAGAATGGGTGGCAGCTCTCTTGCCTTTAGGGCTGCTTCAGCCTGGAACTCGCTTCCATTTGCTCTTCGCAGCATCCAGGACCCCACTCTTTTTAAAAAAGGCGGAAAACGTTTCTTTTTATTTAACGGGTCCTTCTTCACTTCTCAAGGTTCGCGCCGGGACACTCCTTGGAGTATCCGTGCGCGTTACAAGCCTCAATAACATAACAGAACATAACATACTCCCATTTGTCTATGGGAGCTTGTGCTGCGGCCGTAAACGGGCCATAGCACAAGCTTCCATAGACACATGGGAGAATCTGTTCATCCCTGCACTGCGCTGCAGACATCTCAGGGTGCCTGCCACACAGTGCAGGGATTAACAGGGGGGCACAGGGTGCCCTGCTAGGGGCCCCCAATGTTGCTTTTGACAGGCTTTTCATGTCGGAAAGCCAGACATTGAAAGCCTGTTGGAAACCGACATCGTAATCCCTACAGCAGAAACGCCATCCATAGGGATCATGAGCAGGCCTCCGACTGGCATATGAAGTGTCTGGGGGTGGTGCCTTGCTAGTTTATAGGTTTGAATAGTAAGCGTAGAACTCCTGGAGAACTGTAGCCCAACCTCCTGTTAACTCCCCAGTATCCAGCTTGAGGGAATGGACTGTGTTGTTGACTCGTGTTTTCCGCACATCAGTTGCTTACTCCATACAGCCTGGCTTCGGTGTCTCTGGCCAAGAATAGCATCTCGCTATCTAGTAGATCCCTACACTCCAGTATGATGTAACCTAGTTGGGAAAGCGTTTGTGGGCCCTTGGTCCAGGCATAAGTGTTCTCCAATCATGCCATTTCCGTCTCTAGGCGGAGTAATCGTGCCCTAATCGACTGTAGAACTCCCACATATTTGCTCAGTGTAAACCCCCTAATTTATGCCTTGAATGTTTCCCATATTATCGCAAATCAGGGGACAGGACCAATATTAATTAAAAAAATTTGGTAATGGAATCTTGTAAATCTTTGATGATGGCCGCATCTCCCAGCGTGCCATCGGGAAAGCAACATGATCGAGAAAAAGGAGCATCCTTAGGAATCTCAAGCATACATTTCACTTAAGAGTGGTCGGAGAGTGTGCAAGATAGATGCTGGATCTCTGGGATTCATGGGAGGAAAGTCAGAAATCTATGCAGAAGCATGTGTCATGCACCATTGAATAGTAAGAGTATATTCTATCTTTCCCATATTTAGCCCTCCAGACATCTTGTATGTCATCCATATCTAGTATGTGTCTTAGCACCACTGTGTGAGGTTGGTGCTGTCAAGTGTAGGGTTAAGGGCCATGTTGAAATTCCCCCCTTAAAGGATTCTTTGAGCAGATCGCTGGCGGCAGATGGTGATTATGGATTCAAAGAACTTGGGAGAGTCAACATTAGGGGCATTAAGTTGATCAGAATGAGATATGTACCGTTCAGAGTAATGTACCTTCTGGGTCTGCATGAAGAAATAGCAAATGGAAATATCGATTTTTTTTTATGAGTATGGTATCACCCCTAGAGTATGTACTGTAGGATAAATAGTGAATGAAGCGTCCCCATGCACGTGCAAATGGAGGGGCCGCAGTTGGGGCCAAGTGTGTCTCCTGTAGGAATCCCACTTCCATGCCGTGCCTATCCATGTATGTCAAGACCTGGTGTTTCTTCTTCCGGTTGACAAGACCTCAGATGTTCCATGTAATTGCTTTAATATTGCCAATCAATGGACTTGCAAGTCATAGATTTTAAATAATGGTTTGCTTCATCTAAAGACCAAGCAGTAAGTAGGAATAACATGTGCATCTCCATTAACAAACACTAACATAAACAAAATATCCCCAATCCCCTCTCCCCCACCCACACTGAATTCTCCAGGCATCAGCGAAATGCCTCTTATGATCAAACAGTTTCATAACAAAACAACAGGCATGTTGTTCAGGGGGGTCCTAATGCCGACAATTCCCCGCTCCTAGTTTAATAAAATATATCTCGGGATAATGATGTGATTTGAAAGTGTTGCCGGTGCTGCAGTGCATTCAGAAGTTGGACAATACAGTTCACAAGCCACAAGGGTTGCCTACAGATCTCATGGCAGAGGGTTGCCCAAAGTGCAGCATGGAAAGAAGGATATCGTCCAAATCTAATGGCCCATTAAGGTTGAGTCCTCTGAAGTAGGATCACGGCTGAGACTGCGTTTTACAGAAGCGGGGTCATTCTGCTCCGCTCCTCTGGGGTCTCCTGTGTTATTCAACCGAGTGCTGGCAGATCTTTTAACACACTTAAGCACCTCCTTAGAATTGGTGAAGCCACGTAGACCATCCGGCAGCTGGACATGTAGACGGCTAGATATAGCATGGCATATTTGAAATTTTTTGTTCAAAGAAGTTTTTTCATGTCTCTGTGGTCCTCCTGGAATAATGGTGTGAGGTCATGGTAGATGGAGATAGTAGATCCTTGATATGTCAAGGGGCCTTTCTCCAATGGCAGGCTCAACCCAGTATCATTGAGGGAATTCAGCAATCTGACAATGATTGGTCTGGGGGCGGGGGCCCAGAGAACTGTGTGCCCTTTCCACAACCAGGAAGTAAGAGAAATTGTATGTGCCCAAAAGTTTAGTAAGAAAGGATTCAATAAAGGTCTTAGGCTTACCCATGGCAGTAGTTTCTGGGAGGCCCATGATGCGCAAGTTATTTCTACACGATGTGGATTCAAAGTCTTTATTTTTTGCCATTACCTTGACGAGGTCTTGCTCAAGCCTTTGTACAGTATCTTTAACAATGGGGTTCTCATCTTCTAAAGTCGAGATCCAGACTCAGCCATCTTTATGCATTCATGCTGCCTATCCAGCCTGTCTTTCATTAGGTCCATTCTAACATTGAGATGGCCTATTTTACTGTGAATTCCCTTAAGGTTGGATTTCATCTCCAAGAGGATTGATTTAATGTCCCCACCTACACTTAAGCAAATGTCTGGCAGCACCTGAGATGCCTGTCTAGACCTTGTCCTGGTCCGCCATTTCTTCTCAAAGTAGAGTTTACCCTGTTAGAGGTCCAATTTTCCCATACCGACAGTGGCGTGAGATTGTGCAGATGCTGTATATGGCAGGGGTGATACTAAGTCACCAGTCACCAGATGGGGTTGCAAACCTCACCGCCTAGGGCGCCAGATCGTCCCACAGATGGGGCTGCACTAATCTCTGCCTAGCTCCCCTAAGATCCAGAGGTATGCCTCGTGTCTCTCTGAGTGGCTCAACACTGTGACAAGTCCACAGTCAGGTTGCTGGGTTCCGGGTTCGCAGTGGAACACCTCTCCAAGATCTCAGGGTACGTCAGGGGGTCTTGCAGGAAGAACCAGAGTGAGGATTAAGCCTTGAGTGGCTAGAATGCGGGCATCAGTCAGCACAATCCCTGGTGCCAGCCTATCAGTACTTCCATGCAGTGGAGCAGGGCTCTGCAGTACCTGGTGGATTGTTGTGCTACCCCACAGCCTATGCCTGCAGGGGGACATTGTGCCAGTGTGCGACATAGGGACTGCCGCTCTGGCTTGGGGGGTTTTGCAGAGGGCTCAGATGTGTAGTACTAGGTTGCTTTTGCCAAAGCACAGGACGTTCATGGTGTAGGCTCTTCAGTGTCTCCTCCTCAAGGTAATGAGCTCCGCTGCGCCCAGTAGGATTTAGGCTATGCTCCTGCCCATGGTCCTGAGCAGCTACTGGAGCCTCCAGGAGTTATGTGGGGCACAGCCAGCCATGAGGGGGTAGCAACCGCAACCCTTCACCACCCTCAAGGGCAGAGCCGCCCCATCACCAGCATCACAGCCCCCATCAAGTGACTGGTAAGGCATTAGAGAAGTTGCAGGCCAAACTGGCGGCAGCCACGCAGGACAGCAGCATGTTAGATCCCAAGCCTCATGCACAGTTAGTGGGTGCCCTTGAGATACATTAGTGCCTGTTCTGCGGAAAGAAAGAGCTCTTTTAAAAGATCCCCTTACCTGCTGTGGGAGAGGTGGAATTTATACACGCTCCCTTCACTTTAAATACAGGCCAACCGATGAAGCCATTGCTTGGCTTTCGGTTCCTGACCTGACCTCACGCCCCTTTCTTCCCGGCATCCTGACTACCACTTCGCAGCGTTGGTGGCATCCTGAGACTCCCTCTTTAGCGTTTGTGAATTGAAGGTTGCGACGCTTCCCGCTTTGCCTCGCTGGTTTCCTCTGAGCAGCTGATTTCTGAAGTAACTGACTCGCGGCCGCGCTCACTTTTGTTACCTCTCGCGGCCGCGTTCTATCTCCCATGCTCCCCATTTAGTTACCCTGGCCTTGCCTAGTCTCCTTGTGTTCTCCCGAAGGCTTGCATTTATTTACTCGCTGCCTTTCCCGTCACTAAATAAATACAGACGAAACTGACTCGCGGCCGCATCCTACTTCCCTGACAATACGCGGCCGCGTTTATATTCGATCCCTGACTGCCTCGTACAGATACATTGTATCAGACCACACGCGCGGTGCGCGTTTAACTACATTGTTTATTTTATACGCGCGGTGCGCGTTTGACATCCCTGAGTTCTAGGATTTGGTCGACAGCGTTATTTTTTGTTTTCTTTTTTTTAACCATTACTTACACACAATTCGAGGACTGTTTCTTAAGCTGCCCCCCAGACCTTAATTGTGTTTCTTCATGGATCTCAACCATAACTGCTGGTGCTAGTAAAGAGCCATTTACCTGCACTTCTTTTCAGCAGTTTGGATCCCCTACAAGGCATCACGAGATGTCCAGCCAGTAGGGGATTACTTTGTTTCTGTGGAACAGGCACTGAGCAGGATTCTATGTTCTTAGTGTTGTCACATGGGGGATGGGTAGTTTTTCATAGCTGTTTGTTTTCTTCTCCCTGTAGGTTTCCATTCTTCCTGTTTTCTGCCCTCCCCTGACTCTGTGGGAATCGGCTGGGGGATTGAGAAGTGGTTACTTCTTGGCATCTAATCCCCACATCTCCTTGGGCCAGTTTCCTTGTATGATAGTTTCTCATCGTCATATTGGCACTGTCTTAAGGAGTGATGGGAACTCCTCTTCGTTCCTGTGGATTGAGCCTTGTACCAGGTTAGTGACATCGGCAACAGAAAGCCAAGCCCACGAGTGATTTCCACCCGAACGAAGATGAATACGGAAGGAGCTTGTTCTTCATTGGATGCCTCTCTCCAGAGTCCTTCTTTGGAAGAACTTGCAGCGGCTATAATGGATCTACAAAACGAAGTCGGAAGACTTTGTGTAGAAAACCAGCGTCTCCATACGGAACTAGTTCAAGCTAGACATCAGACAGCACCTGATGTTAGTGTTACAGCGACAGCGCACAAGAATAAACAAACCTATGTACAGCCGGCCCGTTTTACTGCTCCCACTTCTACTATAAGTTCTGTCCCCCTTGGCACAGAAAATCCCCAACCTGTTCATGTAACGGTTCATACACCTAACCCAGTTCCTTTGGCTATGCCTGAAAGATTCAATGGGGATAGTTCGAAGTACAGTGTATTCATAAACCAATGCCATCTTCATTTTTTGTGCAAGGCTTCTTCGTTTCCTGATGATGCTGCCAAAGTGACTTTTGTGATTTCCTATTTGGGGGGTAATGCTGCCAAGTGGACTGTTCCCTTGGTAGAAAACGATGATCCTCTCCTGTATGATTTTGTCTTGTTCAAAGAAAAGAGGCAAAGCTTGTCTGCGAAACATACGTTTGTTCAAGCCAGCGACAATGAGCTGTTGAACCTAAAACAAGGGTCCAAAAACCTTCTTTCGAACCTCACTGAATTCAATAGATTGGTAGTAGAGACACAATGGCCAGAAGAGAAGAGGACTTCTTTGTTTTATAGGGGATTAAGTGATGACCTAAAAGACCTCCTTTCTCAAATAGTAGACCCACCTGAAGACTGTCATGCCTTTATAGATCTTGTCGTAAAATTAGATCACCGACTAAGCGAAAGGAAAGGAGAAAAATCTCGTAGTGGTATGGCTCGTTTTCTAGTGGTTTGAGGGGATAAGAAGGAGAGTAGGGAAGGCAAGGATACCAGCGAACCTATGCAGATAGGTGGTACGAGAGCCCCCTTATCCTTTGAGGAAAAAGACAAACACATGAAAAAACAATCTCTGTCTCTATTGGGGGAAAGGTGGGCATTATGCAAGGGCCTGCCCCGTAAAACCTAATACCGCTCCCAAGACAGCAGCTGGTAGTCAATGTTATACCTCGCTGTCGGAAAACTAGAGAACTTGAAGAAACAGGAGACCAATTCTTCAAGTTGTTGGACCCTTCAGGTCTCCCAAAATATAGCAAGCATAACCGCTCCAGAGGCCAGACATTTTACCTTATCTGTCACCTTGATTGTCTCTACTCAACGTAGAAAAGCCTTATCAATACTTTTGGATTCTGGTGCTACCGGCAATTTTCTAGATATTCACCTCGCTCATACTTTAGGAATCCCTTTTCTACCTAAAACCAAACCAGAGCCTGTGAGGGCAGTGGATGGGACGGAATTGTCTTCTGGCCTAATAACTTACCACACTCCTGAACTAACCATGGTTTGTAGCAATGGACATTCGGAATCGCTTGTCTTTGATTTGATTGATACACCTAATTTTGGTGCTATCCTTGGAGTCCCCTGGTTACAGGTTCATAACCCTCATTTCGATTGGAATTCGCGTAAAGTCACCTTGAAGTCTCCTCATTGTCTGTTGCATTGTTATAGTGAAGCCAATGAGTGGGAAAGATCGTTGTGCTGTGCAATTGATACTGTAGGAGAAACACTTCAAGTCCCCTATCTCTATGAGGAGTATAAAGAAGTGTTTGATGAAGCCAGAGCCACTGCTCTGCCTCCTCACAGGAGTTATGATTGTCGTATCGATCTAATCCCGGGGGCAGAACTGCCTGTGAGCAGAGTTTACGCCCTGACCGAACCCGAGACTGAATACTTACAAAAGTATATAACCGATATGTTAGAAAAAGGGTTTATCAGACATTCTACTTCACGTGTGTCTTCACCCATCTTCTTCATACCTAAGCGGGAAGGAGGATTACGCGTGTGTCTGGACTATCGTGCTTTGAATAAAGTCACTATTAAGAACAAGTACCCTCTTCCTCTTATCTCGGTCCTGTTAGATCAAGTGCGTGGGGCCAAAATATTTACTAAACTAGATCTCAGAGGGGCCTACCATCTAATAAGGATAAAGGAAGGAGACGAATGGAAGACCGCCTTCCGGACTAAGTTTGGATTGTACGAATACTGTGTCATGCCATTCGGTCTCTGTAATGCCCCTGCGGCATTCCAGTTTTTTATCAATGAAATCTTAAGGGAATACCTTGACTTATTCGTCATTGTCTACATAGACGATATCCTGATTTTCTCACACTCCGAACATGAACACGTTGAGCATGTCAAGAAGATATTGCAAAAACTAAAGGACAATCAGCTATTTGCTAAATTGGATAAGAGTACCTTCCATACCAATAAAGTGGAATTCTTGGGATTTGTTATCTCCCCTGAGGGCATCCACATGGACCCCAAGAAAATCGAAGCTTTGGTACAGTGGCCCAGTCCTAGCTGCGTAAAAGAGGTGCAATCTTTTATAGGTTTCACTAACTTTTACAGGCGGTTCATTGATCATTTCTCGGACCTCATTGCTCCTATTACGCGGTTGCTCTGCAAAGGAGTTGCCTTTGTGTGGTCCCCAGAAGCAGAGAAATCTTTCTCACAACTAAAGAAAAGGTTTACCACAGCACCCATCATCCGACATGCGGACAACACTCAACCATACTATGTGGAAGCGGATGCTTCCCAATATGCCGTGGTTTTTTTTTTTATCCCAACGCAATCCAGCTACTGGCTGTTTACATCCAGTGGCATACTTCTCTAAGACGCTTCTACCAGCTGAACAAAATTACACAATAGGAGTACGGGAGCTCTAAGCAATAAAGCTCGCCTTCCAGGAATGGAGGCATTACCTCTTGGGGTCCCCTCACACTATTACCATTTATACAGATCATCGGAATCTACAGTTCTTTAAATCCGCAAAGGCATTGACACCCCATCAGATGAGATGGGTCTTGTTTTTTAGCGAATTCGATTTTATCATTACCTATCGACCCGGCACCCAACAAGGGAAAGCTGATGCACTGTCCAGGCTGGGACCGGAAAGAAGAATCCGATTGGATGAATGCCCTCCAGTCATACCCTGCCACAAGATCATAGGAGTAGGAGACATGGGGAATAAACCGCCTCCCTTTTTGGACCAATTGACAAATGCTTGTTCTGCTCTTTCTCCCCTTGACTTGGTTAAAAGATCCCCAGATGCTATTATTGATGGGTTGTACTATCATGACAATAGACTGTACGTGCCTCTGGTCGACATACAACAACAAATAATCAGATGGTGTCATAACACATTAGCTGTACACCCCGGTGGGGAAAAGACAGTACAAACATGTCAAAGATGGTTCTGGTGGGGAGGTATGAATAAAGATATTCTGGCCTATGTTAACTCTTGTCCTGTTTGTGCTAGACAGAAGTCCTTACACATTGCTCCTGCAGGATTGCTACAACCTACTGCAGTGCCTTCGATCCCATGGCATTCAGTCAGTATGGACTTTATTACCGATCTCCCTCGAACGCAAGGTTTCAGTACCATATTAGTGGTCATAGACATGTTCACTAAAATGGCTCACTTTGTCCCCTTAAAGAAGCTCCCTTCGTCCAAAGAATTAGTGCAGATTTTCATGGACCACATTGTTCGCTTACATGGCATCCCCTCTGTAATAATAACAGATAGAGGGACTCAATTCATTTCCCGATTTTGGCAGGGTATGTGTACCACGCTGGGGATAGATCATAGGCTGTCCACTGCTTATCATCCGCAAACAGATGGACAAACTGAAAGAACCAACCAGACACTGGAACAATATTTACGCTGTTTGATATCAACCATCACTTCTTATTGGGTACAAGCTCTGCCATTAGCGGAATTTGCATATAATAACACCACCCATTCATCCACTGGGGTCTCTCCCTTTTTCTTTTCTTATGCACAACACCCAAGGTTCTTACCCTTTCCCTTGCCTTCCCACTTAGCGGATAACCCTGCTGTCCAAACCCATCATGCTGTCCTCTTAGACATTTGGGAAAAGGCCAAACATGAATTACAGAAGGCTAAAGAGGCCATGAAACAGCAAGCAGATAAACACCGTCGTCCTGCCCCTGTATATGAAGTAGGTGACAAGGTCTGGCTAGCCACCAAGAATCTAAGACTAGAGGGACCCCGAAAATTACAGCCCCGCTACATAGGGCCCTATGCTATAACCAAGGTCATCACTCCTGTCACCCTGAAATTGGATTTACCAGCGGAAATGCATGTCCATCCTGTGTTCCACACCTCTCTACTCCAGAAGTACATTCCCTCCCTCGACCCAGAAGTCCCTCCTCCGCCTGTCCCTGTGGGAGGTGAAATGGAATACGAAGTAAAACGTATCTTGGATTCACGTAGATACAAAGGCAAACTACAGTACCTAATAGATTGGGTGGGGTATGCTCCAGAAGACAGATCCTGAGAACCTGCTGAAAATCTACATGCCCCTGTCCTAGTCCGTAGATTCCATGCCCTACACCCTTCAAAACCCCGTCCTGTGAATAGGCCTTTGGGTGGGAGAACTGTTAGATCCCAAGCCTCATGCACAGTTAGTGGGTGCCCTTGAGATACATTAGTGCCTGTTCTGCGGAAAGAAAGAGCTCTTTTAAAAGATCCCCTTACCTGATGTGGGAGAGGTGGAATTTATACACGCTCCCTTCACTTTAAATACAGGCCAACCGATGAAGCCATTGCTTGGCTTTCGGTTCCTGACCTGACCTCACGCCCCTTTCTTCCCGGCATCCTGACTACCACTTCGCAGCGTTGGTGGCATCCTGAGACTCCCTCTTTAGCGTTTGTGAATTGAAGGTTGCAACGCTTCCCGCTTTGCCTCGCTGGTTTCCTCTGAGCAGCTGATTTCTGAAGTAACTGACTCGCGGCCGCGCTCACTTTTGTTACCTCTTGCGGCCGCGTTCTATCTCCCGTGCTCCCCATTCAGTTACCCTGGCCTTGCCTAGTCTCCTTGTGTTGTCCCGGAGGCTTGCATTTATTTACTCGCTGCCTTTCCCGTCACTAAATAAATACAGACGAAACTGACTCGTGGCCGCATTCTACTTCCCTGACAATACGCAGCCGCGTTTATATTCGATCCCTGACTGCCTCGTACAGATACATTGTATCAGACCACACGCGCGGTGCGGGTTTAACTACATTGTTTATTTTATCCGCACGCTGCGCGTTTGACATCCCTGAGTTCTAGGATTTGGTCGACAGCGTTATTTTTTTGTTTTCTTTTTTTTAACCATTACTTACACACAATTCGAGGACTGTTTCTTAAGCTGCCCCCCAGACCTTAATTGTGTTTCTTCATGGATCTCAACCATAACTGCTGGTACTAGTAAAGAGACATTTACCTGCACTTCTTTTCAGCAGTTTGGATCCGCTACAAGGCATCACGAGATGTCCAGCCGGTAGGTGATTACTTTGTTTCTGTGGAACAGGCACTGAGCAGGATTCTATGTTCTTAGTGTTGTCACATGGGGGATGGGTAGTTTTTCATAGCTGTTTGTTTTCTTCTCCCTGTAGGTTTACATTCTTCCGGTTTTCTGCCCTACCCTGACTCTGTGGGAATCGGCTGGGGGATTGAGAAGTGGTTACTTCTTGGCATCTAATCCCCACATCTCCTTGGGCCAGTTTCCTTGTATGATAGTTTCTCATCGTCATATTGGCACTGTCTTAAGGAGTGTGGGGAACTCCTCTTCATTCCTGTGGATTGAGCCTTGTACCAGGCTAGTGACATCGGCAACACAGGAGACTGGAACACCTCACATGTGCTTTCCTTAGGTATGCGGCAGGCGGGGCACACCAAAATAGTTTCCGGGCACTGATGGTTAGGTTTTATAGCATATTTAGCACAGTGGGTAAGGAAGAGCTCTGATCTATGCAACCATCTTGGCCAGTACCTACCCATACCCCCCATGTGGCAATTTGCCTGTGCTCTGCTAGAGTACATATCCTTACTTAGTCTATCTCACCGTTTGATTGCTGCTTACTTGCTTGAGATTTATAATTAATGCCATACCTTTACACTAGCAACCTTTCATAAATGTCTCTTCTGACCATACTTTCTGAGAATGCTGGGAGGCAATCTGTGACTCTGAAGTTACTTTACTTAGTGCTTTCGATCATTTTGTCTAGCAGTTCAAGCTGACATGTTCCTATTGGAGCAGGCCAATTGTGATTTGCCTAGGACTAGTCTCTGTCTGCAGTGAGTGGCATTGTAAGCAGAAAAAAGAATTGAATGGAATGTGGCTAGAGTAGTTACCACTGGCTGAGATCAAAACAAGCATTCCTCCATAAGGAACTTGTTCTGAAAGTGAATAGCTTGCTAGCCTTTGATGAGTCAATGGACACAGGTAAGTTGCTATACATAAGCAAAAACTTAAATCCAACAATATTACATGGTGTAATAGTAATAACTGGACATCTATGAGGGTTCACCTAAAGTAGCAAGGGTTACGTCTATCTTGCTCTTTTCAAGATTCATGAAGACAACTGCCTCACCAAACAAACAGTGGCAATGCAAACAAGTCTGGCCTATAGCTGAAATAATCTTTTTATGCACAGATGACTTTAGGCACTCAGTACGTCATCACAGATGCACTCTGTCACTCACCCTTGCACTCATACATTCATTCATTCACTCACTGACTCTTTCTTACATTCACCCATTTACCCATCCACAGTACAAAACACATAGAATCTCAACAAGCATATACAAGCATGTGCAAGAAGAAAACATTCTGTCACTTAAACATGTCAGGCATATGCTTGTAATAAAAAATAAAAGTATACATAGCAGCAATATGTGGCAATGATATTGGACATACATGGCTGCCACGTTTAGAACCAATGCATTGGCCACATTTGAGTAATACCCAATGCAAAATACTATTCCAAGATGGCTGCTCAGTAATCATTTCACGGGGCTGAGATGTTAGAAGGTATTGTGCTTAGTTTCTCATTTTTGAACAAACTCAAGATGACAATTTAATATTCTAAATGTGGCAGTGTCAAGGACTGGACTACTGGTAGCTACAGTGCCACTCGCACAGAATAATATAAGTGAAGGGTGTCAAGCTTCTGCTTAGAAGGATCCCAGTTAGGTGGAAATGAAACACAAAGGGTAAAAAAAACTCGGTTGGCAATCTTGAAGTGATTCATTGGAACTGAAAGTAGCACTGCAGTAGTCAGAAAGGCACCAAACTCCTTCTGACATCAAGAAGGAGAAAAGAGCCCGGCAAATCAAGGAGTAGATTTCAGAAGAACAAAGCACACTGTTAGAAACCAAAAAGCAGGGACTAAAACAGAAGCAAGGGGAGAAGATTTTGATGAGAAGTTAGAGAATAAATGTGCTGCAACACATCTTCCTCTCATAATGGCTTTCTTCATGATTCAAACAACTGACATGTCAGCAAAAGACCACCTTCATGGAAAACCCTGCTTATAAGGTTTAACTTTGCCCAGATTTGACATCTTTTACTCTGTGCTGACTTCCCTGGCACCACCCTTATTGTTCTGAAGATGAACCAGCTCACGGAAAACTTCTCTGGTAACTGCATGTGGGAGGAGGCCCTGAACAATCCAGGTCGCAGCGACACCCAGCTATAAGCTGACTGTGCCTTCCATTAACCAGATGAAAGGCTTCGCATTTAACACTTCTTCTTTCTCAGAGTGTAATTGGTCTCCGGTAAGCTCGTGATACTGTTCTAGTCCCAGATCTAGGCACAGATGTAACCGGTAGTCATCTTGCAATGGTAAAATATTGATACAATATGGACAATACCATTCCAAGTTGGCCACAAGGGACGCGGTGCAGTGCAGATTAAATGAATGCACGCAGCCTGGTAGTACTGTCTGAGGAGCTCAAGGATGATCTAAAAAGGGTAAAAAAGGAGAAAGAAAGAAATGAAAGGGCACCTATAAAAAGGAAAAATGGAAAATTAAAGGACTGGCCCACCAACACTGGCAATGAAAAGTAGTCATTTTCAGGTGAATGTGCATGCGATCAACCAAAATGCTGTCACTCACAGGGCAACAAAGTCAATAGCTGAAATGAGCTGACCCATTGTGCCATGTTCTATCCTGTATAAAGGAGGGGGGCGGGGCACACAGGGATTTTTAATGCCCCGGGGATTACCACTTCCCCGAGGCTTATTTCTTTTTAAAACGGGGGCCTCTCGGACCCCCCCAGGCCCCGGGGACCACCACCTCCCTGGGGTTTATTTATTTTTAAATGTGGGGGCCTCCCAGACCCTCCTGGCTCCGGGTCCCTGGGGCCTCCCAGGCCTTTCTCAGCCCCGGGGACCGCCCCCTCCCTGGGGCATGGCCCACATCAAGAAAGGAGGGGGGCAGCGCAGCCCCCTTCCTGGAGCCATAGATGGCCCTGGGGACCGCCACCTCCCAGGGCCGGCTCCTGCTATGTCCGGGACACCCAGAATGGAGGCCGGGCCCCGGGGATGGGGTCCCAGGAGCTTAAATTGGCCTGGGAGGGGGCGTGTGCCCCCTCCCGTACAAAAAAAAAAAAAAAAAGGCCGGACCCTGAGGGGTGGGTTCCTTTGGGCAGAAATCAGCTCGGGAGGGGGGCTGCACAGCCCACCACCCCCAATTTAAAATAATTTAAAAAAAAGTCTGGGTCCTGGGGGATGTGGTCCCCGGGGCCGAAAATGGGACCAAGGAAGGAGGGGCCATATATATATATAGGTATGTGATCAAGGGCACTAGTTGCTCGAAACGCGTCGTCAGAGGAGGAGTAAGAAATAAACAACATCTTGCCATTCTATCCGGGTGTCCGTTGCTCTCTTTTCGCCGAGAGGAGGTCTTGGGAGCACTTGGGACGTGAATATATATATATATATATATATATCCCCATCTCTAGGGCTGGTTTTATTATTGGAGGAGGGGGGAGAGAGGCGTCTCTCCAGAAGCCTTTTTCAGGCCACGGGGACACCATGTGATTAGAGGAGGGGGCATGCTGCACCCCTTGCTGAAGCCTAGATCATCCCCGGGGAACCAATCACCTGGGGTTAGTAGATCTAAGCAGTGTTCCAAGGCCCTTATCCCCCAGTTCACAGCTGTTTTCTTCCACTGAGAGTGCGGGTATATCCTGCCCACACCCTGCACTCCCCTGGACAGAAAACACAATTTTGCTCCCGCCAGCAGGAGCAGTGAAAAATGCAGCTCCCGTCCAGATGTGAGCGAAGTGAGTGAGGCGGGTCCTGCCAGCACCTCTATAGGTGCTGACTGGGGAGCCAGCTGTGGCCACGAGGGCTTGGGGCACCCCCACAGCCCCCAAGGAATAAGGACATGTGGTTGCCCCAAGTGTACAGGTAAACCCACTTTTAAAAAATATTCCGGCTCCCTCCACAGTGGTGGCTGGGGAGTTGGCAGGGGCCGCCAAGACCTTGGGGCTCCCCTCGCGCCCACAACAATTTTGTTAATGTGGGCCCCAGGTAAGCACTTGGGCACCCACTTTTGAAAAAAAATTATGTCTATTGCTGGCACCATCGGGGTGCCAGCAATAGACAGCCAGCCGGGGCCAGATGGACATTGGGGCTCCCCTCATCACCGCCCAACAATGTTGGTAATGTGGGTGCCACAGGTGGGCTCCAGGCACCCAGTCTACAAAAAATAAGCAAATATTAATAATAAATGAGCAGCAAAATGAGCAGCAAGAGCCTCCCATCTATTATTCACTGCTCCGTGGTAGAAGTGCCCCATAATGTCCTAGGGCGGGCTTTTTTAATAATAGCAGGGGCACCACCAACTTATCTTTTAATGTTGTGGAAGGGCTGCAGGGATTGGAGCAGCCCCACAGCAACATTAAAAATAACACAGACAGCAAGCCTACTCAGTCATTAAATTCATGACCCCAGGAGAGCTCACCATATTTTTTAAAGCACCCCCAGCTTGAGCTCTACGCTTTTCAGGTGGAGTGCCAAGCCCGCTTGTGATTGGTTCTACGGCTGCACTTATGAGCTTTAAAAATGTATAAAAGACTCAAACACTTGTTTAATGTTTTTTAATAAAATGGTTTATTAAAAATAATGTGAGGCACTCAAAAATAATTTGAGAGAATCACGAATATTAAACTTTGAAATGTCAGACTTTTTGTATTTTGACCCTTTTACAAAGCCAGTGGGTCTACCTTACTTAAAATGACACCCTTTACATTGTTACAGACCCTGATCCCAACCCCAAGCCGGCAGTGTGCAGCAGAGAGTTTGGCGCCAAACCACACGCTACGCACAGACGAAGGTCATGAGGCGGGGGTTGGGAATTCACGAAGGGGTTAGACGCAGCACCAAGGCACCCAAAACCTTAGAAATTCAAGGAAAAATAAAAAAGGCTTAAAGATTGTTATAGTTAGGTGAAAATAGCGAGTAAAACATACCACTTTAAATTAACAAAACCACTGAAATTCACCAGTTATCATTATCTCAAGTAACTATAACTCGTTCCCTGAAGTAACTATAACTTTTGCCCTAGCCATGCACTGCTAACTACCTCAAATATTATATCACTCATGATATGTGCTATGATAGCATTGAACGGTATGAGAACAGTGGTTCTGCCACCTTACAACTTATCTTTTATGTCCCCCTTCGGGTGGGACTCTCAACATTAAATGATTAAACAGCACAACACTCAAAATAAATGACAATTACATTAAAAATATATGTGTTTGGAAAAATATTTCAAAAATTAGAGACAATAACCCAATGACATTATTCAACATACACAACAAATACACGTGAATATTTACAATAGTGACATATAAAGGTGACAGATTGTGACTGTACACATCACAATACTACAAAATGTATACAAAAAAACACAAAAACATGAAACATCAATTTTTCTTTTTGATTGCGTTATATTCCTAGCAACAGAAAAACCCTAGCAAGACCTCTTATATTGTATGGGTCTTGTTGGGCAACAATGCTAGATCATTGAAAACATCACTCAATATCTGAAATGACATAATTGACAACAACGCTGTATATATATATATATGTATATATATATATATATATATATATTTCCCAAGAGTCCGATCAATGTAGAGGCTGTCAGATAGGGCGGTCCTTGTTCAGGGTATCGGAAACCCTGCAAGATCCACACACGATTCCTCGGACTTTCCCAAAGAAATACAAGGACACTTTGAAAGTTTGCAGTGTAGGAGATTTACTGACTGCACCAGCAACGCGTTTCAGCTTACGCCTTGATCACGCTAAAGGGCTAAGCAGTAACCAACATTTTAAACCATATGTGAAAACATAGTGAACGGACAATTCATACCAAGTGATAAACATCAAAAAAGGACAATTGATAAAACCTGAATAATCTGGTGGCCATCTTAACATGGTTATGTCTGTATTATGGGATACATACTGTTGATTTTAAATCTACCAGAAGATTCGCCAATGCCCGTGTGACACATGTATTATTGACTGTATTTACAATTTAATATATATTCGTACAGCAGCACACAGACATATTAGCGTCTCGCTCTAATATGGTACACTCTAATAAAGTATATTTAAGTGATATTGCTACTTCTGATTGATCACAGTGAATCTTACTGCCAGAACTCGCCAATTAGCAATTCTGCCTAGATAGACAACATATTATATCCAATGCATGCAGCTACCCTTAATGACTTCATTGACAAGTGTCATTACACAACCAATTCTACCCAAGTGGGCATGTAACTGCATCTACTTAGCATAGCTGCCACCTTCTAAAGACATTTCATGCCAGTTGCAAGTATAAGCGGCCCAATTTTTGAACAAATGTGCATCACCTAAAAAACGTGAGAAAATAAATAAAATAAGATTAAAATCAACACTATATTTCATTCTATACATATTAAAATATTTACACGACAGATAAACATATGCATTAATATGCTAAACATATTCATTGATGCAGGTGTACAGCTAATTCTTCACTCGAATTTAATCCTAAAGGGGTCAAAGTGTCTAGGTCAATGATATATCTGGACTCTAGTTGGCGCAATGCCAATTGTCTATTACCACCCCTTGGATTAACAGGAACTGCATCAATCACCACCATTTTTAAAAGTGTCTCATCTTGCATATGTTGATCATAGAAATGTCGGGCCACTGGATACTGCCTGTTATTATGGCGTATAGCCCTGACATGTTCTAATACACGTTTCTTTGCGCAATGAATTGTGCTCCCTATGTACGCCTTATTGCAAGGACAGACCAATGCATAAATACAATACGTGGTGTTACAAGTAAGAGCTTTTTTGATGACATGTTCCCTCTTTCTGCTTGAAATGGCTAATGTAGTACAGTCATTACTATTCCTACAGGCTTTACACTTTTTGCAACATTGGAACCCCGGGCAGGTTTTATTCATTGCCTTGGATTCACTAGTCACATAATTTGGACTAAGTTAATCTCTGAGTGACCGATTGCGCTGAAAAGTGATTTGGGGGCAGCTATTCAGATGTTTACAGAGATTAGGGTCAGTTAATAAGATGTGCCAGTGTTTTTTGAGTATCCGGCGAACATCTTGTGCTTGACCTGAATAAGGTGTAATAAATCTCAACTTCTCAGTACTTGTATCCTGGTTAAGAGGATGTAACAACTGTGTTCGAGTAACCGACTCTACTCTAGTACATGCCTCTTTGATAGTCCTGGAGCTATACCCTCTTTCTTTAAAGCGTTTGAACATCACTTCTTTTTCTTTTTCATAGCTACTTTCAGAACTACAATTGTGCTTAGCGCGTAGTAGCTCACCATACGGAATACTATATATCAGTTTCCGAGGATGCGCACTTGTGGCACTCAAAATGCTGTTACCTGCGGTTGTTTTGCGGAATAGCTGTGTCTGTAAGATGTTATCAATGACTTCTACATAAACATCCAAAAACTCAATTTTGGTTTTGCTTATATGTTCCGACAAGACCAAATTATAGGGATTATCATTTAGGTTTTGAATAAAACCCTTAACTGAATCAGTATCACCATTCCAAATGAAAAAAATGTCATCTATAAAACGCAGCCACAGGACACAGCGATCATAATCAGCCATTTGTGAGACCACCTGCTCCTCCCACCAGCCCATCACCAAATTCGCGTAGCTGGGGGCGAAGCAGGTTCCCATTGCTGTGCCCTGTGACTGGCAATAGACGACCTCATCAAAAAGAAAAAAATTATTGGTCAGACAAAACTGTATCATTTCCAAAATCATTTGAGAATGTGACCACAGTGAGATAGAACGTGTTTTCAGATAGTGTCTGATAGCATGCAGACCAATGTCATGCTGGATACATGTATATAGGCTGCACACATCTAAGGTAACCAAGATGTAATCAGGTTCCCAATAAATCCCATCAATAACGGTTAGGAAATGGGTAGTATCCCTCAAATATGATGGTAAGCTAACCACAAATGGACGTAAATAATGATCAATGAATTGTGAGGTATGCTCTAACAGTGATCCAATAGAAGATACAATTGGCCTACCTGGGGGATTAGCTGGATCTTTGTGTAATTTAGGTAGTAAATAGAGGATTGGGAAACGTGGATGGGGGCATTTAAGATAGTTGTATTCCTCCCATTCCAATTGTATGGGTCTTGTTGGGCAACAATGCTAGATCATTGAAAACATCACTCAACATCTGAAATGACATAATTGACAACAACGCTGTATATATATATATATATATATATATATATGTATATATATATTCTGCTCCAAAGGTTGTCCACAGGGTGAGTAGAACTCGATCAGCAGCTTTGTTTATGAAAGGCAGGGACGAGGATCCGCTTGTAGAAGCTGCTCCGTAATGGAAATGCCTGACGCGTTTCGAAGCTCCATATGCTTCTCTTCAGAGGCTTGAATGGAGACAGTGTGTGCAAACGCTGAACCCACTTCGCCATTTTCATATTGCACACCCACCAATGGGAAGCTCGAATGAGACTGTGCATTGTGGGAAATGTGGTCCGGATAGCACACAAATCTTGTCCTGTATGGACCCTGCAAGTGGACTCGTCCTCAATCCTGTTTGCGGCTGCTGACCCACGTAGCCCCCAAGTCCTAATTACAAAGACATTGTGCTCAATCTCCCTTAATCCCTTAAAAAGTACATTCTGTGATAGATATAGAAAAAATATTAAATATTATAGGTAGGAGGAAAATGAATAATATGCACTTACTCTGTCAGTGCAGGCTTTACACATTAAAAAACAAAGGCTGGTTTTCTAGGAGAAATAGATGCATCAATCTAGAAAATATTACATTGATATACTGTTCCATAAAAATGTTGCTAGTGCAGCAAATATATGTCATAAACAGACTTAGTAATGGGTAGAAAATAATAGTCAAGTGAATGAATTCAAACAATGCATCTACATTACATATGACCAGCCTAAACAGATGCCAACAGTTCATCGAATATCAGCGATGTGTGAGGAAATTGCATGAATATGCCACCGAGGGGCAACTCTTTTTCTTTGATGTATTGTGGTCAGCCCGGCCACGGAATGGCACCGCTGCGAAAACCGAGCGGGTCCGCGTCTGTTTATTTGGACAGGAGACTAGCGGAACAGGAGGTGCTTTGGGTAAAGAAGAGTGGCTACAAGAGACATTGTTTTGTTTTCCCATAAAAACTTTATTTAAGCGGTTTTGCAGCAGTGACCCACATGGGTTATGCCATTATTTACTACCAGTCCCAGAATGCCTTGCTCACATGAGCGTTTTGAATGAAATAAAAGAGGGGATTTTCTGGTGGTTTTGCCTCGTTTGCTGTGATTTCGCTAAAGCGGTCCATGAGGAAGAGCGTAGCCCGAAACGCGTCGGACAAATGAGAATTGGAGAAATATGTCCATGGGAGCTGCTTTCTTACATGAGCATGTACCTACCTGTGAGCGCCATTCCACCGAAGGGCAACTCTTTTTATTTGATGTATTGTGGTCAGCCCAGCCACGGAATGGCACCGCCGCGAAATCCGAGCAGGTCCGCCTCTGTTTATTTGGACAGGAGACTAGCGGAACTGGAGGTGCTTTGGGTAAAGGAGAGTGGCTACAAGAGACATTGTTTTGTTTTCCCATAAAAACTTTATTTAAGCGGTTTTGCAGCAGCAACCCACATGGGTTATGCCATTATTTACTACCAGTCCCAGAATGCCTTGCTCACATGAGCGTTTTGAATGAACTAAAAGAGGGGATTTTCTGGTGGTTTTGCCTTGCTTGCTGTGATTTCGCGAAAGCTGTCCATGAGGAAGGGCGTAGCCCGAAATGCGTCGGACAAATGAGAATGGGAGAAATATGTCCATGGGATCTGCTTTCTTACATGAGCATGTACCTACCTGCAAGTGCCATTCCACCGAGGGGCAACTCTTTTTCTTTGATGTATTGTGGTCAGCCCGGCCATGGAATGGCACCGCCGCGAAATCCGAGCGGGTCCACCTCTGTTTATTTGGACAGGAGACTAGCGGAAATTGAGGTGCTTTGTGTAAAGGAGAGTGGCTACAAAAGACATTGTTTTGTTTTCCCATAAAAACTTTATTTAAGCGGTTTTGCAGCAGTGACCCACATGGGTTATGCCATTATTTACTACCAGTCCCAGAATGCCTTGCTCACACGAGCATTTTGAATGAAATAAAAGATGGGATTTTCTGGTGGTTTTGCCTTGCTTGCTGTGTTTTCGCTAAAGCTGTCCATGAGGAAGGGCGTAGCCCGAAACGGGTCGGACAAATGAGAATGTGAGAAATATATCCATGGGAGCTGCTTTCTTACATGAGCATGTACCTACCTGCGAGTGCCATTCCACCGAGGGGCAACTCTTTTTCTTTGATATATATAGCAAGGTCACCTGTTAACCGAAACGCGTAATGACACAAGGATCTGTGAATAAAAAGCACATTTGCAAGGCAAGAGGAGTTTGTGCTCTTTGGAACCGACTCGAGGGAAACGGAAGGGCGGATTTATGAATTTGCTATATATATATATATATATAACTTGACGTTACTTTAACTTCACTTTTTTTTCAGTGAATATATATGTACCCACGTGCAAGTATTTAATTATGGGCAGCGTTCTTAACAGTTGATAAAGGCTGCAAAGAATAGCCGAAACGCGTCCTGAAAACATGCTGCTGCTTTTAAATATCGTCGTCTGCGCTGAAAATCAAGTTACTGCTTTCAAAATCATTGGCTGCAAATAAATGTTAAAGATAATACTTACACCTCGAGTGCGGATTTCTTCATGGAGTTTGGAGAAACAGTGTTGATATACATGTATATATACGCGCACGAACACACACACACACATATATATATATATATATATATATATATATTCACTGAAAAAAAACAAAATAACGCTATAGTTTGGCAAATTTGTCAGTGTCAACATTAATGTTTTGAACTAAAAAAAACAGAAATTCACCAGTTATAGTTAGCAGACCTAACTATAACTTGTGCCCCCACAATGCACTGCTAATGACCTCACATATCACTCATAACGTTCCATGAATGCATCAATACAGCTATTAATAAAAGCAAAGCACTAACCAGATCAGATCGCCTCGCGAAACAGGGCCTTCCAAAGCAAAATATAAATAAAGCACCCTCAGACACTGACACCTCAGAAGGGACAAACTCCTTTAGGATGATCATGGGTTACAGCAGACAGGAGAAAGCCATTAGGAAGATTGTTAAAAGAAATTGGCCCCTAGTACTCAATGACCTAGTCATAGGTCACCTATTACCAACCAAATTGCCATTCACTTACAGTAGATCGCATTCTATGAGAGATTACCTTGTAAAAAGTAATCCTGAAAACCAAACTGGGTCCTCGTGGCTATCCCAACGAAAAGGTTTTCATAAATGCAAGATGTGTAAGGCCTGCCAATTTGGCAGCAACAAAACATCCTTTTTGATTCCATTTGGCAATCAGGAGCGAGTTATAACAAAGGCACTTACATGTAGAACAGACTACGTGATCTATGTGCTGGAGTGCCCCTGTGGCCTGAAATATGTGGGCAGTACCAAACTTCAGGCTCACAAAAGGGTACTCCAGCACATTCGGGCCATAAAGAACCAAGATCCAACCTATCCAGTAGCCCGACACTTTGGTGAACTACACAAAGCAGATCCAAAAGGTCTAATATACTATCTAACTGACTCTATCCCACACAACAAGAGAGGAGGAATTAGGGAGAAAACCCTACGCAGACTGGAGACCAGATATATTTTGGAGCTCGACTCCAAGTCTCCGGGGGGGTTGAATACCACGGAAGACCTTTACACTTGCCTGTAAATTTGTAGCATTCAGGTAAACCATTTGTACCAGAAGTCAATATGACGCTATACAGATTTAAAAATTTTGCACATTTTTCAAACCTCATGCACAATAAAGCATACATACAACCAAAACAAGGCCGCCTCCCTGAAGCAAACACACAGTAGTTTTTAATCCTTTTTAGCTTTCTTAGCACTGGGTTGATATTTAACACATGCACTTTTTTAATGTTATAGCACAAGCACTTTAACAGTCAGGAGAGAAACCCACATTTGTTTACATCGAAATCCAATGACCAGCCAAAATTTGCACATTCACCGGACAACATGATTAGCACAATGCACTTTTGACATACAAGGAACAAATGTTTGTCATATGATGTACACTTGTACTGTCAGCAGCTTTTTGCACAATTTATACATTGCAGAATTTGCACAAGTGGTTTTAAAACAGCTATTTATTTTGTGGAACCCAATGTGGTTAATGTATTTACACATGAATTTTACAACGTATTTTAGCTATGTTTTCCACTATACTGAAATGTCAAACAATGTCTAAATAGCATGTTGCAACTGATAATCTAGAAAATGCATTTATGCAACGAATCAATGAAACTGTGAATTGTAGGAGATAAGACTCACAAATGTAAATAGCTTTATGTGGTATGTAGTCTATGTCTATGACCATAGTTTTAGATGCACTTATCACTTTAAGAAATGAAAGAAAAAAGTGGCATAAAAAGCTAAACCAAGCTGTGTAGCGCGTCATGTGATCAAGGCCCCTTGTGGGCTGAAACGCGTAATGGCTGACCTGCACATGGAGAAATAAAGAAATTTTGCAGCACTCATCTAGTGGTCCGTGCTCCTATCTTTTCAAAAAACGACAGTTTGGAGTGTTCCCTGATTATATATATATATATATATATATATATATATATATATATATATATATATATATATTCACAGAAAAAAACCAAAATACCGTTATAGTTAGGCAAATTTGTCAGTGACAACATTAATGTTTTGAACTAAAAAAACAGAAATTCACCAGTTATAGTTAGCAGACCTAACTATAACTTGTGCCCCCACAATGCACTGCTGATGACCTCACATATCACTCATAACATGTTCCATGACAACATTTATGGCATCACTGATGAGATCTTAAATGGCATCATCGATGACACCATTGATGACATCACTGAAGACATCACTAATGACATCATCCAAGCTACTTTTGTACACATTCCTCATTAAACGGGCATACCATTAGAGCTATAAAAGTAAGTGCAAAATATCTCAGAATAATATGAAGCATCTTTACTGCTATCATACATACAACCCCCATAGGTAAAGCAAGCTTGTGTTATTTGCAACACTGACCCTATACCATACACTTCATGGGTAGTCGAGTTCATGTTGGCTATGAACCACAGATGAAAGTGTAACCTATCCTGCACGCGGTGTTCGATCTGTCTACAACTGTTCAGGCAAAAGCAAGTTCTTCCAGATACTCAAGCCCTATTACATAACTAATGCCCTACTACAGACACTCTTTACCTGTATCAAACCCCTGACAGCCACTGAACCTACATTGAAAAATGAAGTGAATATAAGTAGAAAAGTGGGTACTCCTAACACTATGGAGTAGTTTACTCTGTACCTCACTGTTTGCAGACAGTGGAACTCTCATGAGAAATACACCACAGAGTATTAAAAAGTATCTACTTAGCTCAGTGTACACTCTATGCAAAACTTGTCTAAAAACCAACTATTCACTTAAAATAACCAAGGTCTGAAGGTGCTAAAGATTATACCGGCAGCCTTCATACTGTGGTGAACATTGTACAGATAGTCCATCTTCTGAAGCAAAACAAGCACATGTGCATAGGTTAGTAACTGGTGCACACAATCTTCTATCTTACGTAGAAATTGACATGCTGAGACGATTCTGCCTAATATCTCAAGGCTGCTTACAATAATTAGCATGTAGTGCATAGAATCATTGCCCTGCTGGAAACTTTTCTGCAGTACCAAAATACTTGTGCGGAACATAAAGAGCACAAGTCAACTGTGCATCAGTGAGGGCAGTGAAACAGATCAAAAGTACGCTCCTAGTGGGTGTGAGCATTTTTAAAGGTTCACCCGCTGGGAGCGGACTTGGTGTTTACTCCCACTTGGCAAGAAATTTAAAAATGCTCCTGCCAAGTGAGAGCAACCACAGGTTTCCCTGGCCACGCCACTGTGGACAGTGAACCCGCTATGTCTTGGGGTCAGCTCCGCGGGACATAGCTACTGAGCTGGCCCTGGGGGATGGGGTCCACGGGGCCATTAATGGTTCGGGGAGGGGGCCTCTCCCTATTTAGCAAAATTTCAGCCATGGGGGTGGTCTCCATGGAGCCTTTGGAGGCTCGGGAGGGGACCGCCTGGCCCCCTCCCTATGTAAACTAATTTCGGCCAGGGGTGGTCTCCCTGATGCCTCTGGAGGCTTGGAGAGGAGGGTCATGCAGCCCCCTTCCCTTTAAGAATACAGCCCTGGGGTGGGCTCACAGGGGTATAAGCTTCATAAATTTGGCTCGGCCATCATTTTTTTGGGGGATTGGGGTTTTGATCCCCTGGGAGTCACGCTGGATCACAGCATTTTTTGCTAATTTGTTTTTCTTTTTGGTACCAGGTGGGTCACTTTGGATACAGGGGCTTAGGAGTTCAGGATATCCCTACCCTGCTGCCTTTACATCGTTTTTTAAAAACTTCAGGACATGGGACTAAGTCCCCGAGTCGTGTAATGGCTGCCAGCAACATTTGTCTCATGCTGCTGGCAGTCAGTCAGAGCACTCGCTCCTGTGGGACTCTGACTCCCACAGGATTGCTATGGCCCAATGGAAATAAAACTCCCTGGGCCAAACAGAATGCTCTATTTTTAAATCGGCGCTCCACAAGAGTCTCTGCAGACTCTTGCGGACCCAACCGTCCAGATATAGAATAAAATGTGTCCCTTATTTTCTCAAAAACTACAAAACGGATTTACACCAAATCACAAAAAGAACAATTTGTGGTTCAAGATCTAGCGACCTGCTGAATTTGGTTTAGTTCCATTCAGTAGTTTTTGCTGTAGCCCTGCCTAAAGAAGCCTATGAAAAATGCATGGGGATTTTGCGTTTTGGGACCCTCCCTTTTTTCTCGGCCCCCGCTTGACAGATCACCCCGAAACTTTCCAGGAGGGAGCTGAATTAAGTGTCAGGCTGTGAAGTCAGACCTAAAAAGAAATAGAGGTCTTAAACCATGTTTAACTTCTGTAGTTTTCAATCCTTGACCTTATTGTCTCCCCTCAGCAGCCAATAGGAAGTTGTCAAGGACTTATGGGTGTGACAAGGGGGTAAACCCTTTGATGTCAGTGGAGGGCAAGAGTCAATGCTTATTTTGATAAACTGGTTTCCAGTGCTCAGCACCAGCACTTATGACAGTTTGCCACATGGTGGCGATTTAGTCTCACTTAGAGATAAGCACAACAACAGTTGTTTAATAATTCAATATACATTAAAATGACTAATACTGCCCACCAAAATCATTCTTATTCCTTTGGGGTTCTAGAATTTTCTGAATTGTCACAGTTATAGGGGGACGATAGTAGTTGTGCCCCTGACGAAGGCCCTGATACTTATTTTTTTTTACAAATTAAGCACTGGCAAGAGTCACGTCCACTACCACTAACAAGTGGTGAATTGACCACCTTGTAGTTATAATTTGTCCATTTTACTTTTGAGTGGCACATGCAGAAAGAATAATGTGCATGTTACACGTCATTTATCTAAAGTTTAATATTGCACATAGAAAGATAACATAGTTTATAGAATGGTGTGAAAACATGATATTTTTTCCTTATATCCAGAGTCCATGTTTATAAATCTATTTCAAATTGTGGCTGTTCAAAATGTGATAAGCCTACAAAAGTGTTTTCTTACCTGCGGTCGATGAAACAGGTGACCTACTGTACCCATATAAGTACAGATAATGGCTTGAGGAGAGAAGACAAAGGAAAATAGCTTGGTGTTCAAATATGCAGGCTTAAAAGGAGCCATTTGCTGCCAAAGCAAAGGAAGAACTCTTAATGCTCACAAAAGAAGAGGAAAAGAAACTGTGATCAGAAAGAAAACATTTGTCAATCCTCTCCAGATTGGGAGCTGCATTTTTACCTCTTAACAGAACATTAACAATAGAAAAATATATTGTGCAGAATGGGGAAAGGTGGCTCAGGATGGCAAAGGAACCGCGGGGGGTGTGAAACTGGAGCAGCAAGGCATCTGTTCTGAGGATGCGCGTGTATTACTTAGTGCTCGTGGTGACTGTTAGGCAGGCTTCCAGAGACCACAAGTCTGCTGCTATTAAATCATGATGTGGGAGCCTGCTGTCACATTACTTTCTAGTTTGGATAGATGAAGCGCAGTAAACATACAAGAACAGCCTCCTCTAGGTGATGCATTTGCTGTGCTTAGTGCCAGTATGAAGGGATGAGATTTGGTCAACCAATTAGAATGCTTAGAATGTGGGCTTTGATTACTTTTTTTGCTTGGGTACTGACGTCTTTGAGAGCGTGAAGCAGGGACCTTAGAACTTGAAAAATGGCCTGATTGTGATGGGTGACAGTAGGCAGTGGGTGCTAAGAGCTGTGTTGCCGGGGTCTTAATTGTCCCTTTCCATCATTTTGGACTGTCGTGTTCGGATTGGGTTCATAAATGGAGGGTTAAGCAGTTATTTTCTCACCACAGGGTGTGAACGATTGTTGCATTTTGAAGGAGAGTGTAGTAATGCTTAAAACAAGTCTGATTTGGGTTACATTTCTTTAGCGTTTAATCATCTACTCTATGCGTAAATTGGTATAAGACACCGGTCAGCCACATTAGATCATTTGAGTATTGAGGCATATGGCAGGCAGAATGTCCAGAACAAACAAACTGTTTATACAGTGGGCGTCTGGGCAGTGTCATTGATGAGATATACAGCGATAGACGTCCTGTCACGCGAGTAACCGGTCTCTGATTGGAGGAGTCTTATTGATGCCTGAAGTGCAGCCTGACGAGGTACCTGTTGCTTCCTGGCCCAGTCATGTGCTGCTTCAAGTGATCTCCTGAGGGCCAACTTAGCCAAGTGGGTGAACACTGATGTATAGAATATCGTCAACAGTAATATATCAGCTATATATTGTCTTTAGAGTTGTTTTTAATATTGCTGTTAAAGATATCGTTAGATGTAATATTGCTCTTTGATATTTTTGTAATGTTCTAAGTATTAGTTATTGTTTAATGTTTTATGTTGCCATATTTAATATTTTTAATAACTTACTATTTATAATGTTTATTTATGTGAGTATACTTCAAGGTTGCTTTTTATTTTTCATTTTTCCAGGGGTGTTTGTTAAATAATATTTATGGGGGATTTTTATGGCTCCCTTAGAGTGTGGAATTTTTTCGTGGCTTTATTTTTTTGGCTCTATTAGTTTTGTATTACTTGGGGTTATTTTTGCCAATTTTTGTGGATTTGTTTTTTTGCACTGAAGGAGGTTCGTGCACAACAGCTATAAAACTGTAAGTTAATTTTATTTACTTAATGTGGGTACGTAATGTTAGCTATTGATTAAATTACTTATTGTTATGTGTTTTAAACGAAATGGTGGCATTTGTGTGTATTTCTTAATACATTCTTGTTGGTTTCCTATTTTGTGTATTTTGTACAAGTGTGCTTAAAACATGTTTTTGTTTATTAATGTTAAATGAAACTATTTTTGTCAGTCTTATTGTATATTGTTTTGTTTTTATTTGTAATGCAGACTGATGACTAAAAATAATGTAAGTAATATTTATAAATAACTATATGTTATTATCTTTGTTGGTTTATGTAGTGTTTTTAGGGTTAGTTGGATTATGAGGTGGTTTATAACATAGTTTTTGCTATGCATTGTAGGTAGGCTAGTCCTTAGAAGTTTATAAAGATGTTTACTTTAGATTGTAGTACTTCATAAATTTCTTTTATATTTTAGAAATTTTAGGTTTGATTTGGAGTTAAGATTGTTCTAATCTAAGTCCTTGGTAGCTTTCTCTTTTTTTGAGGATTTCTCCGACTTGATAGAGGGTAGGGTAGCTTCCGCCTGGTATGGCTTAAAATACATTGTGACATCCTTTTTGCTGGCTGAACCATGGTGATTGTGTATATGCTCTACCATGGAATTTGAAACTTGTGTTGGTATCTGTGGCCAGAGCAGTGCAGCATGCCATTCCAAGTGCCTTCAAAATTGTCCAGTAGGGGATTTAGTTTCCGTTTAAGTGTTTGGTAGTAGGGGGATTCTATGAGTATGTTGTAGTGGATAGCTACTTCTGTGACTGGTAAGTGTCCTAGGGCTATTATTTCTTTTATTTCAAAAGCATTGGCTGTTTGGTGTTTGTAGTGTAGATTTTTGGTGGAGTCTTCAAATGCTGGTTGAAATTGTAATAATAGCCTAATATCGCAGTGTCGGGCTACATTTTTAGAATTATTTGCATCATTGCCTATTCAAAGTCTACAATAATTTTTTAGCAGGCTGTAATTTATATTTTAATCTGGATTAGTAGTGCATAGCATGTACCACTTTGATTGTTAGATAGCAGTGCGTAAATTAGGAGTATATGACTGTTATGATATTCACCATGTATGGTGTGTATATGTGCGAATAGTGGAGGGCACCATTTAAAAGTGCCATCCATCATCCATGTTTGGCTTTATGTCAGTCTAAGGAGGTTATTTTTAGTTGCATAGATTATTATCCTCCTGTCATTAATTTTATTATCATGAAGGAGGAAGGGTTCTTTATTATGCAATTATATGTAGTCATGGAATTTGTATGTCTTGGTATATTCTCCGTGCAGTGGGGGGTTCTGCAGTGGCCTTCCTAGTGTGTGTTAGTACTCTTTTTAAATTAGGGATTGCTGGAAATTGTCCTGCAGTGTGATCAGAAACTTGGGGTAGTATATTTTTTAAACTAGTTCCTGTGACTTCCTGCAAGCGAGTGCTTACCTGTCTGAACTCTCATAGAACATGCCTTACTTCTATCTCTGTTACATTTGGGGAGTGGTTAAGTGCTTTAACGTTAACTACATGTACAATATATTTTCTAGTTGTGGTCTTCCAATAATAAGCATTAGCATAGCATTTTGTGCATTTCCAATGTAAATTCTGTGTGTGTGTAATCTCCTGTATGTGTACCCCATATGTGATAATAATGGTTTGCCTTTCTGGGACGTGATGAAAGTGGCTCTTTATCTGCCATTTCAACTGCAAATGTTAGCGGTATAATTTTATAACTTTGTATGAAAAATCTCATTTTATTCATGATTACCATTTTAACATGCTTTATTTCTTTTTATACTTACATATTTGATGTTCTTTTACACGTGCCTTTCTTTCTTCGGTTTGTCTTTAATTCATTCAAGATATGGATCAGATGGTGCATCTTTCCTTGTTGAATATAGAATATTTGTTTGAGTTATAATTTTAAAATACACAGTTTATTTTGGGTGCATTTTGGTATTAGTTTTAATTTTAGCATCTAGGGGTGGGAATTTTTTTATACATTTTATCAGTATTACTTACATTTAAAGTACCTTTGTTGAGTTTCATGTTTGGAAAGTTGGCATTTGTGGTCAACAGGATGGTGTTTTCATTTGTAAGCTAAAATTTGGAGATATAACTAGAGAGAGTTAATTTAGGGCCAGATGTAGGTAAATCTGAAATACCGATTCCTTAATAGCGAATTTTACAGAATCGCTATTAAGAACTCGGTATTTCAGATGTACGTAATAAATCGGTAAAAATTACCGAATCGGTAATAATCGGTAAAATTTTACCGAATCGGTAATAATCCTTTAAAAAAATAACGAATCGGAATGAATCGGCAAAATATTTACCGATTCCTTATTACCGATTCGGTAATTAGCGAATCGGTAATTCAAAAAACGGTAATTGTAGAATCAGCCAATCCTGTGCTACCTCATTACCCCACAACCAGGAAGGGGCTACACCCATGCACCTGCACTGAACCTGAATCTGTTTGAGAGGCAGGGAGCACAGCAAACAACCCAGGAGCAACCATACAAAGATTTTGCTGACAAGACAGAGCAAAAATGGACAACCAGGAGAGGGAGAAGGATGCAGCTGAAAGAAAGAGGAAGCACAAATTTAGTGAGAGGGAGCTGGAGGTCCTTATTGAGGATGTCACAAAGGCCCACGAAAAACTGTTTGGGAAACAGTCCCTGCACGTGCCTGAATCTCAGAAAAGGCAGATTTGGCTGGTCATACAGGAGAGAATCAATGCCATTGGAGTCACCCAGCGCTCCATTGAGGACCTAAAGAAACGCTGGTATGACCTGAGGAAGCGTGCGAAGGAGAGGCTGGCAGACAGAAAGCAGCAAGCCAACCTCACAGGTGGAGGGAGAAATACAGCACCTGCACCAACTGCCCTGGATCTCCTGGTCGAGTCCACCCTCCAGCCGGAGAGTGTGAGTGGGATTGGGGATGCAGACAGCTCAGCCAGAGCTGGCAACAAACAAGGTAAGATGCATGCACTGCTTGCTGTGCCCCCACTCCCTAACCCCAATCCCCAATGAGGCATTGTGAATCCCACTCCAGTACATGTTTTACTGATAACCAGCAATGCATTATGGGAGATGTAGTCAGAAGTAACACATGTCAGAGTAGTCAGTCCACTGAACACAAAGGGATGTGACACACATCAGCAATTAGCAAGCAGAGGACAGTCAGTTTGATTGGCAGGCATGAGATTTATTGTCACGCAAATGCTGCCAGATAAGTGAGCAAATGTACATTCTGTCTTCACAGGCGAGCCAAGGCGCAGGGCTGCAGAGGGGAGCAGACGAAAGGCACCAAGGACAGAGAGGACACAAGAGGAGGAGGTCCTGTCGCCTGCAGGGCACTCCACCCCACCACCACCACCATCACCACCACCACCACCACCATCACCACCATCACCAGCATCACCAGCGCCACCATCAACGCCACCACCACCAAGATCCGGGAGGAATGCAGTGGCCAGCCTCCAGCAAATGGAGTTGTCCGAGGAGGACAGCATAGGGGGCCAACAGTCCACGGTGGCTGAGGATGCCAACGGCGCAGGCTCACAGTCCCCCACAGAGCGCGCCCACACACGTGCCAGATGCCGCAGGGCAAGGGCAGCCAGTCCAGCATCACAGGGCGAGGATGAGAGTGTGTTCGCCGGTCTTGAGGGGAACATGCTCAAGGTGCAGCGCCTGCAAGGCAAAGCCATAAGGTCAGTCCAGCGGCAGATGGTACAGATGAATGGGCACATGCTGCGCATAGAGAAGGGCATCTGTTCCATGAACAATACTGTGGCTGAGGGCATGAGGGACATGTCCGAGGCAGTGAGGCTGCTGTGCAGAAAATGGACAACTACACCAAGGCGGTGAACCACCTCTCCACTGCCGCCTCTCTGCTCTGCAGGCGCTCGGTGGCCATGCAGGAGGAGATGGCCCACTGCAGCCGTGATGTGGCAAGGGGGCTGGTCACAGTGACCAGTGCACTGGAAGTGCTACAGACCAACCAGGTAGCCACCACAGGTGATGGGGGGGATAGCGAAGAGGCTACTAGCCGCAGTAGCATCACGCCACCTATCCCAGAGTCCAGGAGGCGCAGCGAACGGCACAGCGCTGCCACAGGACAGACTGGCAGTGAGGACAGTGTGCCCAAGGGACGCAGCAGTGCAGCGCGTGGGCGCAGGTAGTAATGCCAGCCATGACATGCTTTACCTAAATGGGTGGTGTAACCCATTTGTGTTTGGGAAACTGCATTTAAATTAGGCCTGGCATGTGACGCCCTTCATGTTGTGGTGGTGTGCTATGCTAATTAAACACCGTCACTCACTTACAGTAACTGGCTGTGTCTCCTTACTTACTCAGAAATAGTTTCGTGTTATCTCTGCCCGTCTGTGTCTCCCATCTGGTGCTGCTGCCACACCTGCTGCACTGTGCTCTGGCTGTGGACAGTCCTCATCCTCGTCCTCAGAGTCTGTTAGTTCCACTGTTGTTCCTTTCTTTGTGGCAAGGTTATGTAGCATGGCACATGTTGCTATTATTCTACAGCAGATGATGGGGCGGTACTGACGTGCACCTCCACTTTTGTGGAGGCAGCGGAACCTGCTTTTTAGTAGTCCGAAGGTGCGCTCCACAACGTTGCGCGTGCTTTTATGTGCCACATTGTATCTTCGCTCACTTGGTGTGGATGGGTTGAGGAATGGCGTCAGGATAAATGCCCGCACGGCATATGCGCTGTCACCTAAGTGAGAAAGGAAGTGCCATTAATATGAGTCACCGACACATTCATCCAAGGTATACATCAGGGTGTGTCACATTGATTTACCTAGCAGGTATCCTTCTCCAAATTCTCCCCCAGCCAGACGTGTGTAGATCCCACTGTTCCGGAATATGTAGGAGTCATGGGTACTCCTGGGAATTTGACCACAATGTCAGTGATGATGTGGTCCGCATCGCATATCACCTGCACGTTGATGGAATGCGTAGATTTGCGGTTGCGGTATATATAATCTGTAGCTGCAGGTGGGCAGATTGGTATGTGTGTCCCATCAATGCACCCTATTACATGTGGAAACTGTGCCTTTTGGTAAAAATCCAGCTTTGTCTTGTGCAGTTCCGCCTGTGTGCTGGGGAAGCGTATGTAGTGATGCATTCTTTGCATAATGGCATCCAAGAAAGAGTTGAAGAAACGGGACAGGCAACTCTGTGACACACCACCTGCCACAGCTATCACCCCTGGTAACTTCCGGATGCAAGTAGGTGCAGGCTACAGAGCACCTGAACATGTGTTGGTATTGCGTGCGCCCTTGGTGTCTGATGCTCCAGGAGTGGGTGCAGGTCCCGTATCAGGTCTAGGATGGTTTGGGGGTGTAGCCTGTACCTCTCATGGATTTCAGCCTAGTCAGTTGGAAGAGTGTAATGCGCAGTCTATACACGCGCTCCTCCCGTCTCCAGATCCTCAGTCCTGCTGCTTGCAAGCGTAGCCGCCTTGCAATTACATAGAGGGCCGCCATTGTGTTCACACTGTTGCATTTTGGGGCTCTTTAAATGCAGTGCACCTGATTACCACCTGCTTTGAGTCAGTGGTAATTAGCGACTCCTAAATACCGAATTTTCGAAAATTCGGTATTACCGATTTTTGGTACATCAAATTTGCGATTATTTAAGGATTTCTTATTTACCGATTCGGTATTTAGGGGTTTCGGTGTCTGCTAATCGCTAATTAAGGAATCGGTAACTGGTTTCCCTTATTTTTACCGATTCCTTATTTACGATGGCGTTCGGTGTTTCCTACATTGCACATGGCTAAATACCGGTCGGTAGCGCTGAAATTCTGCGAATTTCGGCGTTACCGACCGGTATTTAGCCACCTACATCTGGCCCTTAGTTCTTTATTTGAAATTAAGAGGTAAGTAATTAGTTGTGGATGGTTTTAAGGTAGTGGATAAATATTATTTACTTTTTGAGTAGTGTCCCCTCTTTTATTAAAGGTAACTCCAGGAATTTTGTTCTGGAATCTGGCAGTGTCGCTTTCTTCTTGGTGTCACATTTTTGCTGCAAAATAGAGCTACTATTTCTGTTTTTTATAGTGTTAATTTAATTAATTAAAGAGTACTATTGGTTACTTTGTTTCATGTTGTTCCTTATTTGGACAACGCTAATTAGGTTTATGTTTAAATGTTGTGTTTAGGTTTGTGTTTAATGAGCATTTTTTTGATAATGTACATAATTTTAAATAATATTTTAGTAGTTATTGTGTTCTGTATTCATGCTATTTTATTAGTTTATATTACTATATGTGTTTAATGGGTTTAATGTGCTGTATATTGGTTTTACTCAGGTTGTGAGTATATATGGTTTTTGAAGTACATTTTAATATATTATTTTTGGTTTATAAGTGAATTAATAGCTTTGAAAATATTGTGTTATTGAATTTATGGGCTGGTAAATGAAATTATAAAAGATTTCTTTTTATTTTGAACTTAATACTGTTCATTTCGATATTTCTGCTATTTTCCATATATTCAATGAAGGAAAAATATTTTGTTTATCTGTATTTTTCTGTTTCATATGGTGGTAAATGAAATATTTTTACAGCAATATTTTTGTTAGTAATATTTGTGTATTTCTTGTTTAGTAAAAAGGACGACAATATTTTGGTGAACGATATTTTTTGGGCCATATTGTGGTATTTTGATATTGTGTTGGTTGATATCTTGTCATATAACTGTGTGCACTGTTGCCTCATGGAGTAGAGAATCACAGTGCACTTCATGGTGCACATGCCTTCAGCAGGGCCCCATATATCACAGAAAAGTACCATGTGGTATCGTCCACCCCATACAGTAGCTGACAGCTTCACCAAAACTTTGGGCAGCAAAGCTGGCTCCTCTTTTTATGAGTAAAGTAAAGAGTGGCTACCGACCTTCTAGATGGCTTATGGAGGCTGATCATGGATGGTATGAGACTCTAGGTGTTGAAATTAATATCCTTAAGGACAATCTCAACATCATGTGCAGCTTGAGAGGAGGGTCTCAAGAACAGAGTGTGACACAGCAGAGGAAGGTAGTGGTCTTAGTGAAGCAGTCCTGCCATTGCCCATAATCAATGTAAACTAGATGATATGGTAGACAAGCCCTACAACAAAGTGAAACTTTTGTCCAGGGAAGTGAGAAACCCCTCCCCTGCATTCACTCTAAATTAGCTCTGGGGCGCAGTCCTCCTCCTGCTGGGATTGGTACCTGATTGACTGTGGAACAAAGAAGGGCCCTGCCCAGATGTCAGCTAGCATGTGCCTGAGACAGAGTAGATTTCTTTGATGTTAGTCAGGCTCTTAGGCACAGTCCCGATGGTCACCCGGCCAGAGGAGCCCCACGCAAAACATCTACAATAACTTTTGGTTGGTGGACAACTTAAGAAATGGACTTCATGGGGATAGGTCATACTCTTTCTATACTGTGGTTCACAGCATCTATTCTAAAACAGACATCTAGTAGGTACATGGGATCTTAGAGGACATTAGGTGCTGCTAGGTATGGTTGCAGGATGGTTTCTTAACAATGTTATCAAATGGGCTGGTTGTATAGGACAGAGGAAAGTGAAAGGAAAAGACCGGTTGTCAGGACTTCAGTTTTACACATATAATAAAAGAACATAGATCACTACATTTCGGTGTAAGTGTAATATCCACCAATAAGTCCTTTAAACCTTATAGTAGGGGAATATACTTGTCAACAGAAGTAAGAATGAAAGTCCCCAATGCACGTCTGCTATGCCATCCCTCCCATTTTTTCCTTTTTCTTGGAAAGTTGCAGTGTCTTACTGGTTTTGCAATAGTGTGTTGGGCCCTTTATCCTGAGGACCCCCTCAAACTGCAGATTGCTGCTCCTTAGGGTCACTATTTTGTTCGGCCACAAGTGGGGGAAATCCACCATTGCTATCTCCACTCTGTATTCTAAGGGTATAGCCCCCTGGCTGGTGGCAGATTTTTCTTATGTTTGGGGTGCACTAAGTGTACCCTGGTAAGTTTTCTCCCGGTCACTCTATATAAATCAAGTCCAGAGTCTTGGAGTACAGAATCCCTTCATGTTCAATTATTTTAGTAAAATTCTACCAAAAGCAGGTGTCAGAGCGATTAGTCATCTTTGACAGATGGCAGACTTCACTAGTGTCCCGTTTCTGTGATCTGTTGGAGGCTATTGATAATCTGGGTCTATAAGCACCAAATAGCGCCTGAAGAAAAAAACACAAAGGCATAAGCTACATTCTCAATGCAAGTGCTTTGACCACTACCATTTCTTGCACCGGAACCTTTAATCTTGTAAATGTTTCTCTGAAAATGAAGAATAGAAGTGATGTGTTTGGACTTGTAATAGTGTACTGTAGTACTTCAGCACTGAAATTTACGAAAAAGAGGCATAAACACACAAGGACACAGCTAACATAACAATGTAACACATGTATTTATGCATGTTCATCCATTGGGGCATCCTGGCACTGAATAACATATGTTTGTTACCAAAATTAAAAGTACAGCGGTGACTCCTCCGCTAAGGTGGAGGAGCGTCGCACCTCTGCTTTAAAGCAGTGGTAAGGAAAAAAAAATGATAGTAATGGAACGGGAACATTATTATCATTTTATTTTTAGTACTGCAGTTGCAGCTAGGTTAGGGCGGGGTGGGATGGCGCTGGGCTCCAGTAACCCAGAGGGAGGAGGAGTGGTAGCTGCTGCACCTTAAGTGCACATTACGGTTTGGCCGGCCGTATCAGGCTGGCCAAACCGTCATGCGCACTTTGCATGTTCTCCACCGGCTGTATTGCACAGCCTGGGTGGAGAACATGCACAATCTCCTAGTCCCTCTCTGCGCGCTGAACCATGGTGCTCAGACCAATCAAAACGCTGCTGTAAGGCAGCGTTGTGTTTGGCCAGGGGAGTCTGGGAGCCTGTGTGCCTCCTAGTTCGTGCTGGAGGAGAGGCGGCAGCTGGTGACTGTGACCAGCAGGTACATTTTCTTTTTTTTCTTTTTTTCCTAACCCCTCACTTCCCCCACCCCCACCAGCGTTCCATACCAGCCGCCACTGTAAAAGTAATCATTTTATTGACCTCTGAAGGATACAATGCTGAGTGAATGCTCCAAAATTTAAACCTGTGATCATGAACTCAAAAATCAAAGATCCCTGGAGCGAATGCTAGATTGTTCTTCTAAATATCGACCCCCCCCAGAATATTGTTTTTACAAGAATATCGAGGGACAAAATATCAAAAGGTCAGTGCATATAGGAAGGATGATTTACTATTCCTAACTACACATATGTGTACCTTGAAGATACGTACCACATAGGCCCATATATGTGGACGTAGGTATAGAAAATCTAGACTTATTTACCAAGCAATATTTGTAAAAATAGTTTGTCCTCAATATTATGTCCCATCAATATTCTGGGGTCTATATTCAGGATGCACACCTTTACTGAACGACCAGACTCCAGCTTTGTTGAATGCTTGCAAATAAGCACTGACAATGAAATACTTAATGACTTAGAGGGAGAGACCAGAAGAATAGTGACACAATGAACTTCCACTTGAAGGCTGTTTGTGTATTAATACCACAGGAAACACCTGACATTGAAGCCACACAAAAAATAATCTTCCTGGCCCTGCTTCCACCTTTGATATGCACTCTTCATATTACCCCATCAGCCGGTGCGGAGAGTAAAATCCAAAGCGAAATAAAAACACACAAAGTATTGATAGAAGCTGAGGTTTTGAAGTTTATTTGCAGTAAAAGACACACAACCACTCCAAGAGACATCTGTGCTTTGAATGCCTGGAAAGAATCTCAGAACACCAAATACCAGATGACATCGCCAAGATTCTAGATACATAAACACCTAACATCTCCCATCTTTTAATCTAAAAATAAAGCGAATACAAAGTTTGAATTAAACAACATCATAAGGAACTATGAAATGACATGTTTTGTTTTCTTATATAATATTCAATAAAAAATCCTGTGAAAACATAAAATGTAACATAGTCTTTAAACTTGACAGGAGCTGCTCTCACCCATTCACTATGGGATCTCAAATTTTCACTTCTAGTATTCCAAAAATCATTTTGCATGCAAGCTTAAATTTCAAATCAGGTTCTGCCACCACACCACGAGAACCACTGTTAGAAGAAGAAACCACATCCTCAGTAAGAGAGATCTCCCTGCCACACTCAGTTTCATAAAAAGATAACGGAACAGCAAACCAATCTAAACCATTCCTCACATTCAACTGAACATCCTTATATGTCATAATGCGAACTTGCTCCTCTTTGAGTTTCACAGTAGAACTCTTATTCCACTACCTTTTGTCCTGCAACAAAACAGAAGATTTAGAAACATTTCCAAACCTTAATAGGTTTGGTAATTTTCAACTCCCCCTTAACCGCTTATCCTCCACATTTCTGCGAATCTTATTCATATCTAAACGTTCATTCAAATGACCAGTACGATCCTTCAACCAAGATGGATTAAAACCTGAAGCAGATTTCCATCTGTAGTACTCTGCGGCATGGTATTATAACTCAACACATCCTCTTTCAAATACTTTGCAACATCCAAGTTGCTAGAAATTGGGAACTGAATACCATCCTTTAAGAAATGATTAGTCCTTTCCACCAAACCATTCAAAGATAGACTATGTAATGGCACTTTATTGTGCTGTATGGCATATTTGTTGAGAAACTGAAACATCTCAGATGAAATAAAATGAGTTCCTATTGTGAGTTCCATTATCTGTCTCTATCGATTTTGGTGCACCTTGAATAGAAATTATTTGTTCCAGGAAACTTTTGACATTGTGTGTATCCGCAGCTCTCACAAACGCATAATACAACCACTTGAAAAAAAATATCAACTGCAACTATCAGATGCTCAGAATCACTCCTCAACAGATTATAAGGGCCAGCAAAGTCTAGACCTATTTTCTCCCAAAGTCCTTTAGGCCAAGGAATAGGAGACAAAGATGGAACAATAGCCTTGTTATGCTTATCTGAAAGCAAACATTTCTTATACTTCTCAACAAGTATTTTCACCTGTGAATCAATACCAGGCCACCATTAATGCTGTTTAATTCTGTGCACTGTCACAGAAATACCCAAATGTCCCTCATGTGCCAAAGAGATAACCTTATCATGTAACCCAGCAGGTGGTACATCATGATCTAGTCGTAAAACTATGTCATTTACTAAAGATAATCCCAAAGCCAAATGATAATAAACTTTCAAATCTGCAAATAACACCCTGTCCTGTGGTCAACCTTTCACAATAAAATCTTTAACTTTGCATAAAGTCACATCATGCTTACAACACTCAATTAACTTTTTTTCATCAATGTCAAAGTCATCAGTTAAATCAATAACATTCATAATATAAGCATCATCCTCATGACTCAAACATTTTTCCTGTTTTTTTTCATTAGGCAAGCTGGAAAGAAAATCTGCCCTTATATTTTTAGCTCCAGCCACATACTTAATATCAAAATGATACCCTTGCAAAAATCTTAGCTGTCTAGAAGATGCTTTGTTGGAACAACTGTTACTTAAAATATAAATCAAAGGCTTATGATCAGTAAAAAGATCAAACCGTGTATCCCAAATATAAATTTTCAATTTTTCAGCTGCCCATGAACAAGCTATGGCTTCTCGTTCTATTGTACTATATTTGCATTCTGCATCCGTCAATATTCTGGATGCAAATGCTATGGTACTTTCTTTAATCCTTTGACTAAGAACAGCACCTTGACCATAAGAACTTGCATCAACTGTAATTGTACTCTTCTGACTATGCATAAACGGTTATATGGCTGGAGCATTAATGACGACAATCTTTAAACCATTGAAAGACTTTTGAACTTCTTTCGTCCAATTAAACTTTACACCTTCTCATAAAAAGGCTGTGCCACAAATGCGTATCCCTGGATAAACCTAGAATTATACTCGCTAAGTCCTAAAAATGGTCTTAGGGTATCCTTATCCTTGGGAATCGGTGCTTCCGTAATAGCTTTCACCTATTACATTTTGGGTTTTATGTCTTCCCAAGTAATACTATGACCAAGATAATCCACTTGTTGTGTCAAAATTTGACATTTCTCTTTGCTCGTGGTCATTCCACACTTCATAAGTGTACTTAAAACCTCTTCCAATCTCTTATTATGTAAATAAACACTTTCTGCATAAATCAAAATATCATCTTGGAAAGCTTGAATACCAGCTTGATTGCTGCCACGAGTACTGACAGGGATTTGCTATTAATCAAAGACATCATTACACTCCAATTCTGGTGAATTCATAATCGACCTCTTCATGATGACCTTGAATATCAGAAATGCCCAGAAGACATCATTTAACGAGGGTAAGAATTGAAATAAGCGAGAGTCTGAGACAACAAGTTATTGAACTTGCCCATGAGGGACACCGTGGAGTTGTTGCTACAAACCGAGCTCTACGGGACCGAGTGTTGTTCTCTCGCCTTGATGAAAGAGTTGAAAAAGAGTTAAGGGCATGTCATTTGTGCAACTGCATTTCATCCAAAACAACCTGCATCCGTTAAAGACGTCTGATCTTCCAAAGCATGCAAGGTAGAAGATTGCAATTGATTTCTTTGGACCCCTTGACAATGGACATCATCTACTAGTATTTATTGATGAATATTCCATTTTCTCCTCGTGGAAGATTTGTCATCAACTACCCATGGCAGAGTCATTCAGCGATAGGAAAGTATTTTTGCAACATGGGGTGTTCCTTCGATTTTGAAATCTGACAATGGCCCGCCTTTCAATAGTCAAGAATTCAAATATTTTCTCCCTCAGCTATACGTCAAGCATCAGAAAAGCTCACCTCTCTGGCCACAGGCGAAAGGTGTTGTCGAGAGATTAATGAGCACCCTCGAGAAGGCTGTTCAACGCGATGCGCTGTAAAAGATTGAACTCAAATCAGTTTTTCAGTCTACGCTTTCTGCCCACAGGTCAACTCCCCCATTCTACCATTAGTAAAAGCCTTGCCACTGTCATGAAGTTCCCAGTAATCCGTAGGACCTGTGCGTTTGATGGACAACATAAACTTTGGGCGAGGTGCCTAGATTGATTCCGGTCACCCCTGCAGGATATGTTGGCTTATAGATCAGCTAGCTTACAGTGCCACCATAAGCCCCCCTAACCTTACAAGGGAGTGAATAGTTTCTGGCAACCACTGAACATGACAATCCTGACCCCTCAGAAATCATGGAGACAGATCAGAACCTTTCGCTCAGTCACTCGTGATTACTTGTGCTCAGAGAAATATACAGAATACACAGTGGGACGTTTTCAATATATTTATTGAACTACTGTTTTTCTGTTATAGAATACATGTCCTGTGATAATCAGTAGACAGAAGCAGATGAAAGTGATTACAAGCACCAAGAGCTTAAATGGTAGATACAGTTCTACCATGGTGCTTAAACAGTGCATATGCAGGCATATAAACAAAGCAGTAATCTGGGGTACTCCTACTATGCAAAACCCTACTTTAAGTGTACCTAGAGGGTGTGTGGGTGTAAAGCCAAGAATCCTGCCAAGGGACGATGAAACCCCATTACCTGGTGGGAGATCATGTAGGAGCCTGTCTTGGTCACGAACTGGACACCCCCTTGCGGAGATGTCAGACCGCTCCGTGGTGAAGTCTCAGCACGCAGGGACCCTCGTGTCAGCTGAAGTGCCTCTTCTTCTAATCTATTGGGATGCTCATTATTTATAATAGAAAGCAGCCTTGCAATGCACGTATAGATTAGCGATGTTATGGATATATAGATAGCTCTGTCGCCGCATGGCTGAAGACAGAACGACATTTGTACCTAGTGCGTAAAGAGGCCTTGTACATGATGTTCGAGGCATTGTGATAATGTTGTGCGAAGCTAGATGTTTAAACAATGTAGTTTCAGAGAAACTAATCCAACACTGTCGTGCACACAAATGTGTGCAAAAGGTCACAGCCGAAATGTTATTGTGAAAAATAGGACAATGTAAGAAATAAGCTGCTTTGTTGCATTGGCCTAACCCGGTAACATAACACCCACTCCTCATACCAAGGGTCGATATATAAAAGCTATCTAAAAGCCAGCAGGCCATAATGAAACTGAACTAAAAAGGACTAAAATCACTTTTAAAATCAACTAAAAGCAAGCTTTCCTTTAAAATACTTATAAAAAACCTTAAAAGTCATTATACTATTTGAAATCCCAAGCACTCAGAAAGCCATGGTGCCTACAAAAATTAAGAAAAAGCTGTTTTGATTTAATTTGTTTTAAAAATAGACCAAATTATTCCTACCACATGGAAAGGCCATTGTTTATGTACTCCGAGTGATAGACGCAACACTGCTGTTGCCCACAACCACAGGCAATGGTCCCCGAGGTGCACCTCAAAGCAGGTTTATAGAACAAATGTGATTTCATCCAGTTCCCACAGCAGCCGCTATGGGAGGGACTGCATCCTGTAAGCGTATCATTGAGCCGGTGTCTTTCTCACTAGGAGCCAAAGCATCCCAGGGTGGCTCGAAGAATGCATTCATCAGCAATAGAATACATTGGGGACAACAATACCCATGGGCCTTTAAGGGGTCCATCACTACTTCAATTTCCAGTGGCACAACCAATTGTGATCCTGGGTATAGATCCAGTATGCATTCGTGGCTGCAAAGCAGGCAGTGGAATACAGGTTGTACGCATGAAGCTAAACAAGCCTGAAGGACAAGAACCAGTGCTTATTTAGTTCTCGAATCCGAGGTATGCCAAAGCAGTGTACCAAGCGCTCATGGCACCGCAGCACACGCAGTGCTGTCACCATTCCGGTTGAAGAGGGATGTCCATTGCGGAGCAGAAAAATTAAAATCAGGATTCCCTCCACAAGTAGCAGGACAAGTGGGAACCCTCCAAAAACGCTTCCCAACACGGAGTGCATAAAAGATGGTATAACTCCGAAAATCATCTGAAAGGTGCTAACAAGTCCGGAGCCAATACATTTTAAAAAGTGCCCTATTCCCTTTGTATCAGGCATATTAAAGATATGGTGCAGTGGGAAGCTAGTGTGGAGTAGTGTCTGTATCTCAGACAAGGACCTTGCAACCTGTAGATCAAACGTCTCTCTGGCCAAAGTTAAGGCCACATCCTTTTGAAAAAGCATAGCTTTCAGCTTGCTCAGAGAATCAAAGCGTATGTTGGAAACATTAATAGAAAGCTATAGCATTGTCTCGCTAACTGTGCGGGCAGGTGGAAACAGTACGTGTGTGTGTCAGGGACTGTCCGGGACCATGTCGGAAACACAGTCAGGGACTTGGGCAAGGACTGGGAACGGGGTAGAAAATGTACAAAGAGAGAGGAGTACAGCGCTGCCCAGGATCACACAGGAAGTCAGAGGAGAAAAGGGATCCAAAGGGGAAGCCTGTACAAAGGAACAAGATGGCTAAGATTCAGAAAGGAAGGGCACTCACAAGGCAATTTAGCATTCAGACTAACTACACCCAGGACGGACGTGCAAGACATATATATAATACAACATTAACAATAAAGGGAATGTGGGGTAAAGAACTCAGGAGCTCCACACGGTAAGACGGAAGCTCAGTAAGTTCCTCACCCACAATTGTTGTTACAGATACTGACTGAAAATACCCACATATAGGATATGTATGCAAAGGCAGGGTCTGTGGAGCTTATACCTATGGTGATGTTATAACAGTAACTCAAAGACAATATTCACAGTGAACAAGAAACACCACCTAGGTAGTCAGCTGTGCCCACGGATCCTGGCGATCAAACAGGAACACGCAAGGCAGTAACAGCAAAGGGTTAGAACTAAACACAAGCACAATAGACAAGGAGCTAGCAAGGAGGAGTGCTTAACAGGAAAGGAAGGAAATCACAGGGCACACTTGGCAGAAAGCAGGTAACAAACATAGAAGGTAACAGAAGCAAGACAGCAGAATAGAAAGACAGCAAACTAGAACTGGAACCAAGGAAATGGGAAGAAAGGCAGGGACTGGAAAAGGATATACAGAAGGGGAGGCTACAAGGGTATACTAGAATAGTGCAGGTTCAGGAATCAAGAAAACAAAGTAGCATAGAAGGCAGTGCTGGGGCAGGAACAAGAATTGAGCTAAGGCTCAGGAGTCAAGGTAACACTGCAGGCAGTGCTAGTTCAGGAGAAGGGAAACTGCTGCAGGTCAGGAACAAGGAATGCTAAGGCTCAGGAGTCAAGGTAGCACTGCAGGCAGTGCTAGTTCAGGAGAAGGGAAACTGCTGCAGTTCAGGAACAAGGAATGCTAAGGCTCAGGAGTCAAGGTAGCACTGCAGGCAGTGCTAGTTCACGAGAAGGGAAACTGCTGCAGGTCAGGAACAAGGAATGCTAAGGCTCAGGAATCAAGGTAGCACTGCAGGCAGTGCTAGTTCAGGAACAGGGAATTACTAAGGCTTCAGGAGTCAAGGTAGCACTGCAGGCAGTGCTAGTTCAGGAACAGGGAATTACTAAAGCTTCAGGAGTCAACGTAGCACTGCAGTCAGTACTGGTTTAAGGAAACAGGAAATAGCTACATCTCAGGAAACAAGGAGTCAAGAGAGCACTGCAAGCAGTGCAAATCAGGAACAAGAAATAGCTGAAGCCCAGGAACAGGAACAAAGAATAACTATAGCTCAGGAACTCAGGAAACAAGGTAGCACTGCAGGCAGTGCTAATTCAGGCACAAGGAATAGCTATAGCTCAGGAACTCAGGAAACAAGGTAGCACTGCAGGCAGTGCTAATTCAAGCATAAGGAATAGCTATAGCTCAGGCACTGAGGAAACAAGGCAGCACTGCAGGCAGTGCTAATTCAGGCACAAGGAATAGCTATAGCTCAGGAATCAAGGAACAAGGATTAACTATAGCTAAGGAATATCAAAAGCTCAGGAGACAAGGATCGGTCTCACCGGAAAACAGCTACAATGATCAACACTGGGCTGAAGGGAGCTGGGGCTTAAAAGAGCTCACAGTAATCACATGCATCAGGTGTGAGCAGGCTAGCAGCAGCCAGCCACAGGTCAACTGAATTCCTCCACCCATCCTTGGCCTGCAGGGGTGGAGACAAAGCAGTGAGCAGGGGGTTATAGGTAATTGAGTTCCCAGCATGAGCAGACTGGCTTCCACAAAACCCGGCATGGATTGGGAATGGATGTCAATTCCTAAATGATGTCCAAATGCCTGGAAGTCAGGATATGCATACAGGGGAGTGTCTGGAAGCATATTAGAATACTGGAAAGCCCCACAATTTGGCCCCCTGGTGGTGGGAACGAGAGCACAGTGAGTGAATCGTGACAGTGTGCAACAAGTGAGTATGGAATTAACTGTCATCAGATAAGGGATGCCTGGTTCCATTCCACAGCAACCTTGATCATTCAGCATCAAAAGCTCCTGTTCAAGAGCAGCTTGAAGACCGAATGAATCACTGCAGCTGGGGAACCCTTTAGATAACAAGACAAGTTCGCAACTGAAGCATTGCATGCTCCACGAAGAGAAATGTCTTTGCATAGTAAGGACCCTCTTAAAGCTTCCTCACAGTCGGAACCACTAAAGGAAACCTTCTGTGTCCCCATTCCTGCATCTAAACCTGAATGGTAATTCCCAGTACTCATGCACATAACCATCCCCTAGCGCTTCGTATCTGCCTACCTGCTGGAATTGGAGACAATATTGGAATTGGAAAGTCGTGACCGGCAGGGTGATATAACCATGGATTATCCAACCTGTGGATGGTGTCTCAGCCACCGTGAAAGGAAATTGGTCTAATTTTTCAATGTGCAACATGGTATATTTCATCTCTGCATGCCATTATTATCTGTCATTCTGTCAGATCATATGCAGAAAATAGATTCATACTATTGATGTTACACCATGGCACTTGGCCAGAACGTAGTGTTTGGAACGTCCAGCTCAGTATTAAAATGGATCGTAGTTGTGATTGTCCATGTTGTAAAATAGACTAAGGGGGGGGCGAAGTTGGCGGAGTACCACTACGCAGAATTCCGCGGAGTTGAACAAAACCTCCGTGGAACTCCATTCCGTAACTCCGTTCCGTCTCATCCCAATTAATAAAACAGAAACCTCACATACCTTTGGTAAAACAACAAGTAACTATCTTTACATGCTAAAATGCATATAGTCATCTCACAAAAGTGAAAATGAAAATATAGCAAGCAGTGAGAGAGGTGATAATTTTGGGGTCCTGCCTAACCTAGGGAGAGAACCAAGCAGATGCTTTGAACACTAAGAGCACATCATGCTGAACGATTCGGTGGTGGTCCCATCCTCCTAGGGCCACCCTAAGCACAGTTATAGGCTAAAATACAATCCCAACCAAAGGCCCCGCAAAGCATTATGGGACGAGATTCTAGAGTGCAGTGAATATTATAGTATCCAATATCAAGACATTCCTCAAGTGGCAGGGGCTCTCCTGGCTCAGCTGAGAGCTAATACTATAATATTCACTGCACTCTAGAATCTCGCCCCATAATGCTTTGCTGGGCCTTTGGTTGGCATTGTATTTTTGTCCATAACTTTGCTTGTGGTGGTCCTAGGAGGATGGGACCACCACCGAATCGTTCAGCATGATATGCTCTTTGTGTTCAAGCCATCTGCTTGGTCCTTCCCCTAGATTAGGGGGGACCCCAAAATCATCACCTCTCTCATTGCCTGATATTTTTCAAAGCTCACTTTTGTGAATTTGTTATATGCTTTTTAGCATATAAAGGTAAAGTTCTTTTATCAAAGGGTTGTGGGTACAGTAGCTAACTCCGATACGTGGCGGAGTCGGAAGCGGAGGTCATTGCCCACGGTTAAAATAGACATGTCTTGCTGTATTATGTCAATCGCAGAAGGCAATCTCTCAGCAGCTTCTTGTTGAGAAATGTTCCACAGCTCGTTGTATATTTCGTACAAGAAGCGCTTTTGACGTGGGTTCTGGGGACCTAATATGGATCCCTGAGATCCATGTCATCCGAAAGAAGGGACAAGTGTTGCTTAACCTGAGAAAGTGTTGAGGTTTTTAGCCAATTGAGGCACAACTTCCCAACACTAGTTGACGTCACCACCCGACTGTTCTGTTTGTATGTACCGCTGATCTGGCCTATTTACCCTAAACTCTTTAGTGTTGCCCAGGAATCTAGATCAACAACCATTGGTGTCCACAGGCCAAAGCAACCATCCCTTCCAGTTGGGGTCTGATGAATTAAAGAAACCATTATGTATCATGGTATCTAATGTATCCTCACCAAAGTGTGTTAGATGCTGCCAGTTCTCAAAGCGTGACAGTGCTGGTGTGTTCAAATCCTTCATTTTTGCTATTCCTAGACAGGAAGTTTGTTGCACCGTTTTATTCAGGAAAAGTATTTGATGTGGTATAAGGCATGCTCTAAATAAGGGCACAGTTTTCTGAACTTGCCAATCTTTTACCCCCCAGACAGATTTTGTGTCTATGGTGTCATTCCAAGGGTCGAAACCCTGTATAGACAGTTGGGAAATAAAGGAAGCAGAATATATCAGCTTGGTGTTTGTTAGCATATTTTCTTTGCCGTTGTAGGTGCAAGCCTATTATAGTACGAGGCTGGGTCTGATGTGTCAAACCCAGAAAAATAAGCAAACTGCTGTGCACACATTTTTTAACTATCTTTTGGCAGTGTTGGGCAATGTTCCCATTGAGTGTAATTGTAAGCAGCTCGTGGGATACTAGTTTTGTGTGAGAAATGATGACCATAATGTTGATAACAAAACATGTCTCCAAAATTAGATGTACCATCATTAGAAAATGCAACTGATTGCTCTAGATCTGCAAGCAAATTATGCACAGTTTCAATGTCCCAATCATCAGAGAAAGTACTAGAGGTGATGATATAATTTAAAGAAATTTTAAACAAATATGGAATGTGTAAAAGTTCAGTAGGTCCATACACATCATACGATACCCTGTACTAAACTATTCCTTCCAGAACCGGAACTGCTGTAATGTTCACCAGGGACAGGTCCCTTAGTTCACGGTGTGATGATGCATGTGACTTCAGAACCAAGTTCACAAGTTGTACTGCAGAGTGTCCTGGGAGATAGTGTCGATTCAGGAGTAGGACAAAGACAGTTACCAAACCAATCCAAAGGACCTGGAAAAGTAATCTAATTGGAATCCAGAGATGTATCCATGGAGCAACAAAGTATGTCTTTTTCATCCAAAGATAGAGGGCATACACTCGTAGCTTGAAAGGGAGAGGCGGTGGTGGCAGGTTCACTAAAATCCGCTGAGAAGTCGTCATAATGCACGAAGTAGCCAGACGCCGTCCGCTCTATTTTTGGCAGCTCAGCAGGTTTGTAGAACTGGGAGAAGACTCGTTATTAAAGCTTCTATCTGAACTTCCTGAACAGTATCAAGAGGAGTGCAGCAGCCACCCAGGAGCCCACGCGGTCAATTTGTTGACAATCGGCCAAATAGTGTGGTTTTATCAAATCAATGGAGACAAACCTTTTGTCTCTTCAACCAACAAGGGGCGGAAGAAATACAGTTCTAGTACCTTTGAAAGTCAGGATAGGTGCAGGAGCTCTGTAAGATGGCCCAAATTATTTTTTGGCCACAGTTTTCTCTCCGACTAGGTCCCCAATTTTCGGGACCCAGAAAGATCTTGCCGGTACGACCTTCACTTCTCCAGTGGTAGTGTCTTGTGAGTTTGAGATGATGGGACCCTTTTGGTTCCTGACGGACTCCGTAGAACAGTGACATACGTGCGTGGGTGTAGGTGATAGAATTCATAATGACGAATGTTCAGTTAACGGTTACACACTGAGGAATAAAGATGTGTAACACCAAGCTCTGTGTGTGGCATGATCATTTGCATGTACCCAGGCTGGGAAGGACGCTACAGCAAATTGTCATAAACTTCTTGTCCTGCACCACCTAGATGATTAAACAACAAAGCTGTGTGTCTAACAGCATCATATTTCTTGGCATCAATTGCAACCATATAATTATCAAAGACCCTAAGCCATTTTCTCCAAAGCATTTGTGTTTCCAGAGAAACTGGGAAAAAGGAGGTGGTTGCACAACCTTGTTCACATTTGCCATTACTTCTAAGCAATGGTATGCCACAGATAAAACAACTAAAATCGATGACTGCACAGTTATTGTCAAATTCAAATCAGAGTTCAGTTGGAACACAACCACCCAGTAATGGTAAAACTCTAAAAAAACATTTTGGGGCCGATTCCGATTCGGGCCGGAAATCTCTCCGACCGAGCCGGACCCGGAGAGATTTCCGACCGAATCGGACCCGTGCAACCCGACCGAACGAGTACGATGCGTCCGTATGCTATCGTACTCGAGTCGGTCGGACTCCCATTGAAGTCAATGGGAGCCGGTCGTACAACGCGTACGTGGGCTCCCATTGCCTCAATGGGTGCGAGGCAAACAAGGGCGCCCTACAGCGGGTACGCGGCGAGCGACTCGCGCCGTACACGCACAGGTAGGGGGACCCATGGGTCCCCCTGTGTGCGACTCGCGCAGCTACGCATACAGGGGGTCCGACACGGACCCCAAAGTACGGCTCCGACTGCTCTTTCGAGCCGGACGGCGCGTGTCGGTCGGACTGCTCACGGCGCGCATCGTACTTACCCGGCCGGGGAACGTCTCCATTGCGCGGTGCGAGTCGTGTCCGAGCGAGTCGGTCGGTGTGGTTCGACCCGGGGACGAGTCGGTCGGAGCGGTTGGGACGCCCGAACGAGTCGGTCGGCGATTTCGCATCGTACTCGCTCGTCCGGACGCGCGTACGGATCGGTCGGGAAATAGGGCTCCGAATCGGATCCGGTTAAGCCGAATCCGATTCGGAGCCCTACCGGCCGAGATCGGAATCGGCCCCTAAGTGTATAGAAAATAGAAACTTGTAAATACTTGAATAGTAATTATCCAGACAAAATCCTGATGGTCGATGTTTAAATTCAAACCCTCAGTGTAGCAATTAAAGCTGACAAACAGCTGTTTCCAAAAGAATAAACACATGTATCATTCCCAAAACAAAATGTCCGCCTAAAATGTGTGTGACACATAATGTCAAAAAGTACTCCAGCAGTCGGGTGCACAAAAGAGCGTGTCAAAAGGCTGAATTTGTTCCGCCCATGCACGACTAATTCGCTCATCAACGACCGTTACAGAAATCCAAAATGACAAACGGTAAGCAAAATAAATTTGCAGTAGTCTTGCCGCATTAGAGAAGATTAGATAAATTAGATGACCCAGTACCTTCCTGAAATGGCAATGTACAGCTTGGCCATAGCAATAAAGTTGCAAACAATTGTTGAATAAAAGAACGGTGCATCTGTGGGTCCCCAAATAAGCCAACTCATCGCCAAAATGTTGAGAGTAAAGTCCAGAGCAAAACAAAACACACAAAGGATCGATAGCAGCTAAAGTCTTGAAGTTTATTTGCAGTAAAAGACCACAACCGCTCCAAGAGATGTCTCTGCTGTGAATGCCTGGAAAGAATTCCAGAACACCACACACCAGATGACATCCCCAAGATTCTACGTACATAAACACCCACCAGCCGCTCTTTGCAATCACAGTCTCCAATATAAATAAAAATGTTGCATTCTGAATAACTGTGAGAAGTTGGCCTGGTATATGCTGTTCACTAATTAAAGTGGACACCTTGCACCAGGGCAAATCGACTCTTATGGTAGATAGGTTTAAGACAACCTTTTAAAGAAAGCTATCCTAGTGGTAGCTGTGGAGAGCAGCCTTCAGGCTAAGTCTCGGAGGAATGTAAAGCAGCTTGTTTTACCATATAATCTCTTGAATCACCAAATGAAAAGACACCACACAGGTATATATATCAAATATATATGTATTTATTTCTAAATAACTCTCTACTAATCTCTTTATGAGATTAGAAGACAAACATATGCACAAATCAACGTTTCACAATAAGTTAAGCACAAAATATGGCTGGGGCCCTAGGGGCGTACCAGACCATATACTAAGTAAGAGACTTAGAAACAACGACTTGCAGGGAGACAAGGCCTAGGGCCTTCAGAAGTGCTGGGGCCTCACAAAACCACCCAAGGCAGGTAAGTAAAGGACCCACGGGGGACGCGTGCAGTGTGGATACACAGGCGCGAATCGCCGTTAACTTCAATGGGGCAAGTCGCGGTTGGAAATAAAGAGTTTTAGGATACTTCGGGAGAACCTACAAGCAAGTCACTTACAGGGTAAGTAGTTCTAGGGCCCACACCCACAGGAGCACCGTAGTGCTGGAGTTACCTCACCCAGGGAAGCCGGGTGCACAGGTGTCCTTTGGTGTCGGGTCGCGGCGTCGTTTTCAATGGCGAACAAAGAAGACTTGCTGCTTGCGGGAGCTGAAGAAGTGTCCGGTGGAATCCAAGCCTGGATTCTGAAGAAGGATGACCTGAAAGCAGAGGGGACAGTGTTCAAAGTCACTTGGCAGTGACCCGGGGCAAGGAAGATGGATGCCCACCGTCGTCGGTCGCTTCAGGTCGGTTGCAGGTGCCTTGACTCTTCAGCCACGTGGTCCAGGAGGCGTCGACGACGACCAGGAGCTGGATTCGGTGTGTCCCTCGACGTCTGCAGCTGACTGCGGTGTCGGCAACTCGATCGGAGCCAACAAGCCTTGGCAGCCGCAAGTCTCGGGGAGATGAAGAAAAGTCGATGGCGCAGACCAGCAAGGTCTGTGGAACTCACCCAGCGAGGGTAAGTCAGGGCAGGCCTGGAGCAACCAGGGAGCCCTTCGGTTTCTTTAAGAAGTCTTCTGGGGACCCACAAGCCAGCGGGCAAGGGATCGCGAAGACACCTCGGGCGGAATCACTCAACAGGGGCCCACGGTCACTCGGGACGGTGTAGGCCTCTGATCTTCGGAGGGATTCCTGCTGGAGGTCGGGACCACACGTGGTCCAAAGCACAAGTTCGTAGAACGTTGTGAAGGGGTTGCACTCGACAATAGTGCACGGTACCCAGGGGTCGCGGTTCCTCGTTACTCGGGGGGTCCACTTGCCTCAGCTTCGCTGGGGACTCACGATGGCCTGGGAGAGGTCAGGAAATCCACTTCTTGGGCTGCAGGGACTTCGGACTCCGGCGGGAGCGGCGTAGTTTGCGACCGTCGTTGTCGTTTTTGGTGCCTGCCAAGCAGGGGAGTCACTCCTTGACTCCAAGGGAGATTCTTCTGTCTTCCAAAGGTAGTGGAACGTCGAAGGGCCAGGATTCTTCTGTAGAGCGTCGTCCAGGGGTTATCTGCTTTGCAATGGCAAGGTTCCCCCTCTTATACTAAAAGAGGGGATGGACTAGCTCTATGACCCCACCTATGGGAGGGTCAAGGGAGGGGGTGGCTACACCCACTTCCCTTTGTCCAGTTTCGCGCCAGAGCAGGGGCAGGTAGCCCCTGAGCTGGTTTGAACTGGCATATGCACAGAGGAGCCTTCTGCTCCCCCAGTGCAGGACTTCAAAGCACTCTAAGAGTGCACCCACCCAGCCCCAATACACTAAACCCTGTCTGGAAGGTGGTTACACCTCCCTGTGACAGGATGCCTATTGTTGGGCTTCCTCCACTGTGAGTTTCGGTCATCAGCAGGAGGGCAGCCCAGTGTCTGTGACTGGTGGCATCCATTTTGTGATGCCAGGGCTCTTTAGGATTCTACCGCGTTTCCACAGCAGGTACATGTCTTATCCCTCTAGAAGGGTGGAATGCTACCCCCGCCGCCAAGATTGGCGGGGGGTAGTATTCCAAGATGTTTGACACCAAACACGACATGTTTTGATGCAGCCATTCCAAAGTTAGCATTTACCGCGAGGATATAATGCACTTAAATAGTATATGGTTTAACCGCATCCACAAACAGCACCAGAGAATAGACTCTGAGAGCTGCAGAGGGGCCCTGCTCAGGCAGAGGCACCCCCTCACATAGAAGCCAAGCACCCTGCCCTCAGGATTGATAGGGCCTGCCTTAGGGGTGACTGATAGGTTTATATGTGTGTGCAGGAGAGATATAGGAAACCTATATCTCAGTGAGGAGTGCTAGCACCACCTCACCCAGGCTGCAGTAGCAGGCCTGTGGTGTCAGATTTAGACTGCTTCCCAGGGGTGGCATAACACATGCTGCAGCCCCTGGTAGGCCTGTGAAGTACCTATGCCCTTGGCACCTAAGGTACCATATACTAGGGACTCATAAGGCACCACAGTATCCAATCACTAGTGCACCTAGAGTGCACTCCATGTCGTTTAGAGAGAGCAGATAGACTGGGGCCCTGAATAGCAGGGTCCCAGTCCAACTAAGTCATAAACCAGCAAAACACCATAAAAAAAGTGGGGGCAACCATATAGTCAGATTCCACCTTCCTACATAACCCCCCCAAACGAAAGGAGATAAGGCTAACCTTGGCCAGTTGAGCCTTTATTGACTAAGTGGCCATATAAGGAAGCACCTGCACTAGCATGGTTGCCCCCTGTCTTATGGTCCACTAAGCAATCCCTCACCCTAAGGGTATGAGAGGGTCTCCACCATGGGGAATCACTACCTGTGGTGTGCTTTGGTAAAGTACCAGGCTGGTGAGGTGTCTGAGTAGGGAAGTGTGGCCCTAGGAATGTTGGCCTCAGCTTTCTCAGCTCACTGGTCACCATGTATGCCTGTCTTTCCATGACTGAGTGGTACTCTGCTCTAAGGGTCAACCTTTGACTGCCTACAGCCGGGGGTTGGGTCCCTTTGGGTGGAACACTGGAGGGACATGGCATGTTTGGAACCTTTTGGTCCCAGGTTTGCCCTTGCCTAACAGAGTCCTTCTGGGGGAGGTCCCTACATAAAGGTATGGGGGATCCCTCAGTGGGTTGAGGAATTTCTACCTGGCTAGGGCTACTAGCCTGGGTGCCCCTAATCTGCTGATGGGGGGTTCCTCTGGACAGGGGGCCCTGGGGGTCCACTGACCTCCCTGACCTCTGCAGCCCTGGGCTGACTGAGGCAGGGTAGAGAGGGGCAGGTTACCTGCTCCAGACTGGGTACCACCTTGTAAGGGTCCTCTGCCATCAGGGGGTGGCCAGGCCAGGCCTGACTACCTCTGTGGCAGTTCCTTCACTAGGGGTAGGGTCAGTTCCCTGAGGAGGCTGACCCTTACCTACTGTCTGGAGGGAAGAAGACTTTTCTTCAACCCTTGTGCTCTCTTCTGGGGGAGAGTGGGCCATTCTTCCAGGCTCCATCTCTCCAAAATCTTGGGCTGGGGCTGTGGCCATCACAGCCCCACTAACCTTTACAGGGACACCCAACATCTTCAGATGGGTTTGGTGTTCAATTTCAGCCCAGGCTGAAATTTCCAGATCATTGCCCATCAGGCAATCTACAGGTAAGGTTGGGGACACTGCCACTCTTTTTGGGCCTGTGACCCCCTCCCAGCTGAGATTGACTATGGCCATGGGGTGATCTGTTCTGACACCATCAATGTTGGTCACCTGGTATTTAAACTCAGGTAAAAGCTGGTGAGGGGGACTAGTTTCCCTGCCACCATGGTGACACTAGCCCCTGTGTCCCTAAATGCCACAGCTTTCTGACCATTAATTATTGGCTCCAGTCTGTACCTGCCCAATGCTATGGGACCCATGGTAAAGGTGGCATATCCTACACCACCATCAGAATCTGAGGAGTCTGTTGAGGGGGTCCTGTCTAAACTAGGGCCCACCTCTGTTCCTCTTGCAAAAGCACCTAACTTCTTGGGTGCACTACTCCCAACTGGAGGATTACTACTGGTAGTACCAGGAGGGGTGGTAGTAGTTGTTGGAGGAACATTTTCTTTATTGCCATTCCTGGGACAACTGGGATCAGATTTCCAGTGCCCAGGCTTTTTACAGACATGGCAATAGGGTTTCTTTTCAGGAGAGGAAGGAGTTTGGGACCCACCCCCAGAAGAGGAATTTTGGGGCCCTGTAGTGGACTTATCCTTGGATTTATCCCCACCTTTCTCTTGGGACTTGGTAGAATCTTTCTTGTGGTCACCACCCTGATTCTTAGGCCTTACTCTGGTTCTGACCCATTTGTCTGCCTTCTTTCCCAATTCTTGGGGAGAGGTCAGATCAGAGTCCACCAGGTACTGGTGTAAAAGCTGGTTTTGACAATTATTAAGGATCTGTTCTCTCATCATTAGATTATAAAATCCTTTGAAATCAGTAACCCTACTGCCAACCAGCCAACCCTCCAGAGCCTTGGATGCACAATCTACAAAGTCTGTCCAGTCCTGAGTCTGTGCCTTCTGGGTATCTCTGAACTTCAACCTGTACTCTTCAGTGGTTAAGCCAAACCCATCTATCAGTGCACTCTTCAGGACCTCATAATTATCAGCATCCTCTTCTCTAACAGTGAGGAGCTTGTCTCTACCTTTATCTGAAAAGGAGAGCCACAAGATTGCTGCCCACTGCTTTTGGGGGACCTGCTGTACTCTACAGGCCCTCTCCATAGCAGTTATCCACTTGTGGATATCATCCCCACTCTGGTAGGGAGGAACAACCTTGCTCAGGTTCCTATGGTCAGGGACATATTCTCTGCCTCTAGGGACACTGTTGCTGCCACCAGGGGGTTCTAAACCCTCCCTTCTGGAAGCTCTCTGGATCTCCAGGGCTTCTCTATCCAGTGCCAACTGCTTGGTTCTGAGGGCCACTTTGGCTTCCTCATACTGGAGCAGTTTGCACCTTCTCTCAGAGGAGGTCTCTCTTAAGTTAAAGTATGAGCTCCTCTCTTGGACAAATTCTCTGCCAGAGTGATAAGAGTGCTCAGATTCCCTGGAAGGGGATCTGTGCCTCTCATCCACTCTGCCAGTTCTCTTAGGGAGAACTCCTCTGTCCTGTTCAGGCTCCTTGAAGCCTGGCCCTTCAACCACAGAGTCTTGGTCATTCGGATTGTCCTCATCTGACCCAGATACTATGATTGACCCACCCACTGATTCAGACCCCTTAGCTCCTAGAGCCAATCTAAGGTCATCTGCTGTCAGCAGATCTATCAGGTGTAGTGTTGAGGGACTCTGTCCTAGTCCTCAGGTGTCTGTCAACACACATGGCTCTCAAGTCAGAGAAAGCCATGTCCTTATACTGAGGCTGAGTGGATCCACTGGGTCCACCCTTTAAGGACATTCTAGTGTTGTGCAGTGTTGTACTACCTACACTAGTTTGTGGCCTACTGATCCTAGCTTGAGCTGTGGAAAGGGTGTGCTATCCCTTGGCACACAGCTCTAAGTTCAGTAGAACTTATTGATACTAAGCTTGACTTTATATGTACCTTGAGTACCTATAATGGTTTTCAGTTAGTAATTCAAATAGAGATTTTCTGGTAAAACAATGGCAAGCTGGAATCCCACACGCTGCCCACCAATGTGAGAAGTTGGCCTGGTATATGCTGTTCACTAATTAAAGTGGACACCTTGCACCAGGGCAAATCGACTCTTATGGTAGATAGGTTTAAGACAACCTTTTAAAGAAAGCTATCCTAGTGGTAGCTGTGGAGAGCAGCCTTCAGGCTAAGTCTCGGAGGAATGTAAAGCAGCTTGTTTTACCATATAATCTCTTGAATCACCAAATGAAAAGACACCACACAGGTATATATATCAAATATATATGTATTTATTTCTAAATAACTCTCTACTAATCTCTTTATGAGATTAGAAGACAAACATATGCACAAATCAACGTTTCACAATAAGTTAAGCACAAAATATGGCTGGGGCCCTAGGGGCGTACCAGACCATATACTAAGTAAGAGACTTAGAAACAACGACTTGCAGGGAGACAAGGCCTAGGGCCTTCAGAAGTGCTGGGGCCTCACAAAACCACCCAAGGCAGGTAAGTAAAGGACCCACGGGGGACGCGTGCAGTGTGGATACACAGGCGCGAATCGCCGTTAACTTCAATGGGGCAAGTCGCGGTTGGAAATAAAGAGTTTTAGGATACTTCGGGAGAACCTACAAGCAAGTCACTTACAGGGTAAGTAGTTCTAGGGCCCACACCCACAGGAGCACCGTAGTGCTGGAGTTACCTCACCCAGGGAAGCCGGGTGCACAGGTGTCCTTTGGTGTCGGGTCGCGGCGTCGTTTTCAATGGCGAACAAAGAAGACTTGCTGCTTGCGGGAGCTGAAGAAGTGTCCGGTGGAATCCAAGCCTGGATTCTGAAGAAGGATGACCTGAAAGCAGAGGGGACAGTGTTCAAAGTCACTTGGCAGTGACCCGGGGCAAGGAAGATGGATGCCCACCGTCGTCGGTCGCTTCAGGTCGGTTGCAGGTGCCTTGACTCTTCAGCCACGTGGTCCAGGAGGCGTCGACGACGACCAGGAGCTGGATTCGGTGTGTCCCTCGACGTCTGCAGCTGACTGCGGTGTCGGCAACTCGATCGGAGCCAACAAGCCTTGGCAGCCGCAAGTCTCGGGGAGATGAAGAAAAGTCGATGGCGCAGACCAGCAAGATCTGTGGAACTCACCCAGCGAGGGTAAGTCAGGGCAGGCCTGGAGCAACCAGGGAGCCCTTCGGTTTCTTTAAGAAGTCTTCTGGGGACCCACAAGCCAGCGGGCAAGGGATCGCGAAGACACCTCGGGCGGAATCACTCAACAGGGGCCCACGGTCACTCGGGACGGTGTAGGCCTCTGATCTTCGGAGGATTCCTGCTGGAGGTCGGGACCACACGTGGTCCAAAGCACAAGTTCGTAGAACGTTGTGAAGGGGTTGCACTCGACAATAGTGCACGGTACCCAGGGGTCGCGGTTCCTCGTTACTCGGGGGTCCACTTGCCTCAGCTTCGCTGGGGACTCACGATGGCCTGGGAGAGGTCAGGAAATCCACTTCTTGGGCTGCAGGGACTTCGGACTCCGGCGGGAGCGGCGTAGTTTGCGACCGTCGTTGTCGTTTTTGGTGCCTGCCAAGCAGGGGAGTCACTCCTTGACTCCAAGGGAGATTCTTCTGTCTTCCAAAGGTAGTGGAACGTCGAAGGGCCAGGATTCTTCTGTAGAGCGTCGTCCAGGGGTTATCTGCTTTGCAATGGCAAGGTTCCCCCTCTTATACTAAAAGAGGGGATGGACTAGCTCTATGACCCCACCTATGGGAGGGTCAAGGGAGGGGTGGCTACACCCACTTCCCTTTGTCCAGTTTCGCGCCAGAGCAGGGGCAGGTAGCCCCTGAGCTGGTTTGAACTGGCATATGCACAGAGGAGCCTTCTGCTCCCCCAGTGCAGGACTTCAAAGCACTCTAAGAGTGCACCCACCCAGCCCCAATACACTAAACCCTGTCTGGAAGGTGGTTACACCTCCCTGTGACAGGATGCCTATTGTTGGGCTTCCTCCACTGTGAGTTTCGGTCATCAGCAGGAGGGCAGCCCAGTGTCTGTGACTGGTGGCATCCATTTTGTGATGCCAGGGCTCTTTAGGATTCTACCGCGTTTCCACAGCAGGTACATGTCTTATCCCTCTAGAAGGGTGGAATGCTACCCCCGCCGCCAAGATTGGCGGGGGGTAGTATTCCAAGATGTTTGACACCAAACACGACATGTTTTGATGCAGCCATTCCAAAGTTAGCATTTACCGCGAGGATATAATGCACTTAAATAGTATATGGTTTAACCGCATCCACAAACAGCACCAGAGAATAGACTCTGAGAGCTGCAGAGGGGCCCTGCTCAGGCAGAGGCACCCCCTCACATAGAAGCCAAGCACCCTGCCCTCAGGATTGATAGGGCCTGCCTTAGGGGTGACTGATAGGTTTATATGTGTGTGCAGGAGAGATATAGGAAACCTATATCTCAGTGAGGGGTGCTAGCACCACCTCACCCAGGCTGCAGTAGCAGGCCTGTGGTGTCAGATTTAGACTGCTTCCCAGGGGTGGCATAACACATGCTGCAGCCCCTGGTAGGCCTGTGAAGTACCTATGCCCTTGGCACCTAAGGTACCATATACTAGGGACTCATAAGGCACCACAGTATCCAATCACTAGTGCACCTAGAGTGCACTCCATGTCGTTTAGAGAGAGCAGATAGACTGGGGCCCTGAATAGCAGGGTCCCAGTCCAACTAAGTCATAAACCAGCAAAACACCATAAAAAAAGTGGGGGCAACCATATAGTCAGATTCCACCTTCCTACAATAACCACCCCCAATACCCTCCAACTCCCTACACAAATATTAAAAGTAAAATCCCTGACATCCTACCACCCTCCATGGCCACCCTCCGCGAAATCATCTCCTCCCCGGCCTCCATTCAAACATTTTTTTCAAATTAACATTGGAATGCTACCTTCCTCTGCCACCCTCTGGGCCTTTTCTGACCCTGCCAGCCATGAACCATATTGTAACTTAGAGTCAACACTGAGCTTGCAATGGCTGTGCACAATCTGCTGTCAGCATGTGGAATAATTCCCTGTCAGTCACGGCTTTGCAGAGACCCACGGCTGACAGTTAAGACATCAGTTGGCAGTGCCAGACTGACGCACTGCTTTCTTGTTATCAGCACAGACTCGAGAAAACCAGAAAAAAGTGGGTGAGACAGCACCACTTAATCCACAATTCCATCCCTTTGGTCGGATCTGTGTAGACCCACACGAGGCAGGGGAAGATCAGGGAAGAATGTACGTCTCCAAGTACATTCACAGGAGTGCAAATACAAGTTTTACTTTCACTGCTGTGGTGTAGGACCAGTACAGTTACATGAACTCTTATATTCACGCTAATGTCTTTCAATAGAAATCATAGAAAACAACCTTGCCCACAACCACAGGATTGTGTGTGACTTCATGGAAAAACAATATCATAGAATACCATTACTGAGAAACCATTTCACCTAAACTGTTTAATGGAAAATTTCAGAATGAATGGCATTTACCATTTCGTAAAAACCAATTAATTGAATGTCTTTTTGTTCAAAATTGGCTTTTGCATATTTGCATTTTTAAGGTGTAAATGTTGCAGGTCTTACTTTCAGAAACAGTTTTGTTGGATGTATTTATTTCAGTGTTTTACTTCAATGGACCTTATTTCAGATTTCTATCTTCTAAATGATCAAACAATTGCTTTTGATGCTTTTTAATTTGCTGCCCCCCACATCACCTTTAAACAACCCTGCCCTTCCCACCCCTCACAGCCCCTAAACACCATCCATCCCTGCCCCCTAAACACTCCTCATAATGCCTAAACAATGCCCATCCTTGTACCCTAAAAGCCCTTTCTGCCCCTAAACTCCACCCATCCCAGAAACCTAAAAACCTCTCACTACTCCTAAAGTGCACAAATCCCTGACCCCTAAACTACACCTATCCCTGAACCCTAAAAGCCCTTCCTACCCCTACACTCCGCCCATCCCTGAACCATAAAGCCCCTCACTACCTCTAAACTCCACCAATTCCTGAATTTTAAAAAGCCCTTTCTATGCCACGCCACCCATCCCCAACCCCTTATAACTCCTACCACAGCTAAACTCCACCCTTCCCTGTACCCTAAAAAATCCTCGCCACCCTAAAACACCACCCATCCATGACCCCTAAAAAACTCTACCCATACCTGAACCTTAAAAACCCTTTCTACATCTAAAATCCACCTATCAGTAATCCTTAAAAGCCCCTCACCACCCTAAACTCCTTCCAATCTTGTACCCTAAAAACTCTTTACCACCTCTAAACTCTACCCATCACTGAACCTTAAAAGTACTCAACAGCCCTAAACTTTGCCTATTCATAAACCCTAAAACCCTTCAACAACCCTACGCTCTACCCATCCCTGAACCCTACAACACCTCACCACCCCTAAACTCTACTCATCCGTGAACCCAAAAGCCCCTCACCACCCCTAAAATCCACCCATCCCTGAATCCTAAGAACCCCTTTCTGTGACTGAACTCCACTCATTCCTGGCCTCTAAAAACCCCTCTCACCCCTAGACGTTACACATCCCTGAACCAAAAAAGCCCTCACTAATCCTAAACTCCACCCAAATTTTATTGTAATTTTGGGGGTTTTCTTAAAATTATCTTTTCTTTAAAATGTTTCCTTTAATTTTCGATTTACTTGTATTTCCTTCAAATTGATTTTCCATGGTTTGGTTTCCTCCAATGTGGTTTATCATTTTCCCCCTAATTCACATACATCACAACCACAGATGTCAATATTGCAGACAGGAAAACCTTAAAGACCTACCATTAAGCAGATGTAAAAAAGAAAAAAAAGAGATCCCCTGTGAATCATGCAAGTGTTTCGCGCAAATGCACATGCCGTGCAACTGTTCATATCATGTCTATGGACATTCAATGCTATAACTCAAGCATAATGTAAGTATAAAGACCAGCGCCGCAGGTGCCCTATGCAGAAAAAGTGCTATGAGAACAGTTAGTCATTACATCTCAGGTAAGCACAACTGAGGTCATTACATTGCAGCCACTACGTTAAGAGTACTTTTACTTTGTACCTTGTGTTCCCAAATCATAAAATGGGAATGACAGAGGTTTCACTCTAAGATTACTTGGATCGTGATGTATATTAGATTTGGATACCTTGGAACCAAATGGAATCTATATGGACAATTAATTTCACCCAAGTTCACCTATGATACATTATACAATGAACTATATTCTCGTAACATTTTTATACTCCTTTTTCTTTGTTTTACTTGAGGAGTTTTAACAATTTTGAATCTACAATTGCACTACAGATGTGGAATAAATTGTGGATGACTTAAGAATCTGTTTATGGTATAGTTTCTTGTGATAATTATGATTGGTGAATTTCAGTGGTTTTGTAGATTTAAAACAGCATTTTTTAACGGACATCTTCCCCTAATTATAATTGTTTTTTTCACAGACTTTCTAGTTTTTTTTATGTAAAGTAATATTTTATTACCAGACGGAAATCTAAGCCCTGCCACACACATACTATGGCTGTGCGCGTGGGGTCTGGCCGCAGGGCCGGGCATCCAACCCCGGGCGGGCAGCCAACCACGTGCATGTGCTGTGGGGGTTTGCAGCTAAACCACCCCCGCTGGCACTTAACCCCCTATATATAAGGCAAATTTATCATCTTTTTCCAAAACTCACCAATAATTTTAATGAAGTGTATATTACAATAGTATACATGATGCAATGTTTATTGATATTTAAAAATATTTAATAAAGTTTTATTAAAATACATGTCTGTGACTCTTTCTTTTGCCAACATTTTTATTATTACAGTATGTGGGTGAAAAATGAGAACATAAACAGTCAGGGACATATACTTAAAAAAAAAATAAAACAAACCTGTCTCTGAGTCTTTCTTTTAACATTTTCAGCCCAAAACAACAATCATAAAAACAACCACGAGGCCTTGTATCTTTTTTATACTTCTTCAGATCACATAAAATGCAGCCATAGAACCAGACCCCCTAGAGAGCGCTGCTCTACCAGCTGTAGAAGAAAAGCTCCAGCCTGGGAGGTGTTTTAAAAAAATATGGTAAATTCTCAAAGGGGCATCGTTTCAATGAGCCAGGAGACCTACTGCTTTTTTTTTTAATGTTGCTGGGGGGCTGCAGATCTCACTGCGGTCCCCCACAACATTAATAAAAAATTATTGGTGGTGCCCCTGCCCCTTCTAGGGACATCACCAAAAAATAAAATAAATATGTAAATAGCCCTCGGAGGGCATTATGAGGCACCCCTTGAAGAAGCAGTGAATAATATATTAGTGGCTGTGGACGCTCATTTATTATTCACTTTTTGTGGGGGGGTTTAAAAATTTTCTGGGTGTACCGGTCCCACCCAGAACACCTACTTCTTTTTTTTTATATAAGGGGACTGCGGAGGAGTTCAGGGTCCCCATGGCACAGCCGGCTCCTTGCGGCCATATTTATCATGGCCAGGCAGGAGTGGGCATTTTTGTTTCTATTTAAGGGGTGCCCCGGTGCCCACCTGGGTCACCCCAGACCATTTTTCTTGTTAGAGCTTGCAGGGGGAGCCCCAGTGCCCTCATAGCCCAGCCGGCTCCCTGTAGGAGCCAGCCTTTTTCTTATTTCTTTTAAGTTGGGTGCCCCGGTGCCCACCCGGGGCACCCCACAGCTGCTCCTCCAGATGCTGTGGGGGAGTCCCAGGGCCCCTGCAGTCCCACCTGCTCACCTGCCAGCACAATTCTGTGTATTTTCCCTGCCCGAGAGCGTGTAGTGTCTTACAGCCCCGGGGTAAGGGGGCCTCAGGCCTTTTTAGGCTCTGGCAGGGGGGCTGCGTACCTCCCTTTCCTTAATTTTTTATATGGGCTAGGGGGATGGGGTCCCTGGGGCCTTCTTAGGCTTTATTAAGATATCGACCCCCGGGGATTGAAGCCCCCGGGGCCTCTTAAAGGTTTAGGGAGAAGGGCCTCCCTGAATGCCATATGTGCCTCCCCCAGGACCTGGCCCACCCCGGTTATTTTTTTGAAACGTACGGAACCCTGCACTTTCTTTTATTTTACCACAGATTTGTAGATTCTCCATGAATTCGCTGCAAATTTTAAAAAATGGCAGGGTTTCTCTGGGACACCATCACCAGGCCTCAGGGATCAGGGTATCCCAACCCTGCCCACTTATGTCTTTTTTTATGTTTTTCTTAGGACTGAGCCACCCCGTCGCCCCCAATGTTGAGCATGGTGGTTGCACTGTGTAGGCACCAGGGCACCGACCTTGAAATAATGCGGGCCCCTGGGGAGAAAAGCGGCCTCCCTCCCCTTAAAAAAATACATGGCCCTGGGGTATGGGGTCCCCAGGGCCTTCTTAAGGCTCCGGGAGGGGGCAGTGCGGCCACCCTCCCCTTTTTGTACATTTAAGCCCGGGGAGGGCTCTCCGGGGCCTATAATATTTTCAAAAAAAGGCCCTGGGGATGGGTTCCCCAGGCCCTAAAGAGGCTCGGGAGGGGGGCCACACCACCACCCCTTTTTTTCTTGCAGTGCAACCCCCCCCACCCTTTTTTCTTGTATTTGACCCCAGATGGGGTCCTTGGGACCCTAAGGCCAACCTTATACTGCCCATGGCCATGCGCAGCTTGGGGTTAGCTATCTGCTGGGGATTTGGCTGCAGGGCCTGGCTGTGCACAGTGGATGTTGGCTTTATGTATGGTAATAAAATATTACTTTACTTAGAAAAAAAACCAAGAAATTCACTGGAAAAAACAAAGGTTAAAGTGATGTTATAGTTAGGTGAAAGTGTCAGTGACAATATTAACGTTTTGAACTAAAAAAAGCACAGCAATTCTAACTTGCGCCCCGCCATGCACTGCTTATGACCTCACATATTACATCACTCATGACATGTTCTATGACATCATTTATGACATCACTGATGACATCTCAAGTGACAGCATTGATGGAATCACTGATGACATCACTGATGACATCATCCAAGCTTCTTTTGCACATATTGCTCTATAAACTAGTTTGGCATTAGAGGGCTGAAAGTAAGTACAAAATAGCTCAGAATAAAATGAAGCACCATTAATGTCATCACAGATACAACTCCCTTGGGTGTAGCAAGCATGGGTTATGTGCAACATTGACCCTGTACCATACACTTCACATGTAGCCTAGCTTATCTTAAAAATCAACCACAGATATATAGGAATCCCTCATTGTAAACGGTGTTCAATCTGTATACAACTGTTTGAGAAAGCCTAGTTCCTCAAGATACTCAACGTGTGTTTCAAAATGAATGCCCTACTACAGACAGCTTTTATCTATATCAAATCCCTCACAGTGATCAAACCTACAGTGAGAAATGAAGTGGGTAATGTAAACAGTGTTTACTCTATCGAGAGAGTTTACTCTCTACTGCACTGTTTGCAGACAGTGAAACTCTCATGAGACATACACCACAGAGTATTAAAAAGTATCTACTAAGAACAGTGTACCCTCTATGCAACACTTGTCAAAAAAGACTCTATTCACTTAAAATAACCAAGGTCTGAAGGTGCTAAAGATTATACTATCTGCAGCCTTCGTACTGTGGGGAAAAATGTATAGATAGCCCATTTTTTGAAGCTAAAGAAGCATAGGTCAGTACTTGGTCATACAGTCTTCTACGTTACGTTGAAACTGGCATGCTAAGACAATTCTGTGTAGTAACACAAGGATGCTCACAATACTTATGGGCCGATTCTGATGCGGGTTGGAAAAGCTTCCCGACCGAATCGGTTGGGAAATGGTGTCCGACCCACTCGGATCGGGAAAGTCCGACCGGCGGAGTAGGATGCATCCGGATGCTTCCAGATACGATTTGGTTGAACTCCCATTGACTTCAATGGGAACATTTGTTCTTAACCGCATCAGAATTGGGCCCTCGGTCGGGAAGACACGTTCCCGATCCGATTTGGAAGGAGCAAATGCCGTTAGGAGGCCTTCCTAACCGCATCAGAATCAGGCCCTCGGTCGGGAAGCTTTTCCAATCCTTACCAGAATCGGGCCCTAAGTATCTACTATGTAGAATTTTTGCCCTGTTGGAAACTTTTTCTGCCGAACCAAAAAGCTTGTGTGGAAAATATTGGACACAATTCGTCAACTGACATCTGCAAACAGAGTTACTCTTCAATACAAAGATTTAAAACGCGTTTTGCAAACATTTACACCCATTAGCTGGACACAGGCAGTACAAAATTAAGTAGAGAAGTAATTTGGAAGTTATCCACCACTATGTAAACTATAAAACAAACAAGCACACTCACTGGATGATGCCATCTGTGACGTCATCAGTGATATCATCAATGATGTCATTTGGGGGCGTGGCTTGTGAGCCAATGATAGCGGACGTGGGAGCCGAGAGCTCCGCGCCGGCCGAGCAAATTATCCTGTTTATCGTGGTGACGGCCCGGGGGCGCGCAGTGTGGACCCCGCTCACCGGAGGTGTACCAGAACATAAACCGACCCCTTTGAGGCCATGGGGCGACGGGAGGAGCAGAGCAGCAAAAGTGTGTGCGGCGCCGCATCCCGGGCAAGATGGTGGCCTGAGGCTCCGAGGGCCTGTAAGGAGAGGAGACAAGCCCAGACTGGGCAACAGAGCGACGCAAACCGAGGAGGACAGCCGGTGGAGTGGGGAGCGGCATCGGAGCCCCGTGACATCGCGGGGACCACGCTGGGGCAGGAGAGTGGAGCGAATCGACCCTGGCTGCGAACCCCGAGCGCAGAAGAACCTCGCTGACATCCAGAGGCCAGGTGGGCCCGAACGAGTCAGGGGAGGCCATGCCAGAGATTGCCACTGACCCGTGCTGGAGCGGACTGTGGCCCCCAGACAGGTGGAGACCAGTGTAGAACTCCTAGCAGGCACTAACACGCCGGGAGGCACTGAGGCGACCTGTAATCCTGGTGAGACGAAGGCAACCAGCCGGCCGAGTAACTTTCCCTGCTTGCCGTTGTGATGACCGGGGCCGAGGGGTGCGCCGGCGCGGGCCCTACCTGCCGGAGGTGCCCCAGAACATAATTCTACCCCCTTGAGGCCCAGGGGCGATGGTAGGAGCGGCAAATGTGCGTGTGGCGCCGCGGCCCGGACAAGATGGCAGCCTGAGGCTCCGAGGACCTGGCAAGAGAGGTGACGAGCCAGACTGGGCAACGGCATGACGCAATCTGTGGAGGACGACCAGTGGAGTGGGGAGCAGTATCGGTGGCTTGCGACATCGCGGGGAACCCCGCTGGGGCTGGAGAGTGGAGTGAATCGGCCTTGGCTGGGAACCCTGAGCGCAGAAGCAACGCACCGGTATCCAGAGGCCAGGTGGGTCTGATCGAGTCAAGGGACGACGCGCTGGAGGTTCCCACCGGGGCGCCGACCAGTGCTGGAGCGGACTGTGGCCCCCAGCTAGGGGGAGATCAGTGCAGAATTTCTGGCAGAAACTAGCACACCGGGTAGCACTGAAGCGACCAGTAACCCCGGGGTGATGGGGGCAAACCGATAGAGCTGGAGGGCCGCAGAGGGCAGGACGCCGATTGAGCTGTGGCATAGAGCGAAGGCAGCTGATGAGCGGGCTAGAGACCCTAGGGAGCGGAGATGGCCACGATTCGATCTGAGGCCCCGGGAGGCCTGTAGGGTGGACTTGGGACTGCACGGGGTCCTTGACCAGGCTATTAGGCCGCGACTTAAGCACGTGGCAAATAAGGAGCTACACAGGGAAGACGCTGGGAAGTATTGAAGGAGTGTGAGGCCCTCACTGAATCCATTAAGGGGAGGAGGCGTCGATTGGGCTGACGGAGCCTGGGCTCAGGTGCTGCCTACACGGGACATTGTAGAGGGGCACAGGCAAAAAGAACTAGCGGGCCCCCATGGCGATACTGGAGAGGATCGTTTAACAGACAAAGGCAGTGGGGATGAAACAGGCCACCGCGAAGGCGCAGTGGCTCGGCACTGGAGGGGTGCGAGGCGTAGAGCTGGGCTGAAACCCTGGTAAATCGGTCCCCGGCGGCCCAGAGAGGGGTGAAACAGATCCTCAGTCAGACATCATAATTAATTGGAGATGGGGAAGCCTAGAGGAAAGCAGACGGGGTCTCTCCCTGAGCATGAGGAAACCGCACCAGACCAGATGCAGAAGGAGCCAAGTTGTGAACCTTTGGAAAACCCAGTCCAGCAACAATTGACTCAAATACTAGAGGCCATTCCCGACACCAAGGCGACCCTCCATCAAGACATAAGTACTGTGGCAGTGGGCCTGGGCCTGTTCAGAGCGGAACACGCCAAACTGGCAGACAGGGTGAAACGGACCGAGTCCTCTCTGGCAGATATTACACCGGCGCAACAGGCCTTGTCCAAACAGATGGGTGAAATATCCAACAGAGTCAATATACTGGAAAAGAGAGCTGAGGATGCCAAAGGGCGGATTCGGAGAAATGATGTAAGGATCCTAGGTTTGCCGGAAGGAGTGGAGGACAACAACATGATCCCGTACTTAGAGAGTTGGCTTCATGACGTGGTGGCGCCGGAGGGCTTGTCCCAGTTTTACACATTGGAGAGGGCGCACCGCGTTCCTGCCAGGCCACCGGCCCCGGGGTGGCCCCCGTGCCCCGTGGTGGCTAGACTGCTCCACTTTAAAGGTAGGGACACGTTATTGCAAAAAGCACGCACTGATGGGCCATTCATGGTTGAAAACAGTAAAGTGTCGTTATTCCCTGATTATACTTTGGAAGTTCAGAGGCGTCACACCTCCTTCCTCGAAGTTAAGAGGGCCCTGCGGGAAGAAGGGATTCAATATTCACTGATGTTCCCGGCCTGACTATGTATAATGTTAGATGGGCAGACACACTTCTGTGATGACCCCAAAGCAGCATGGGATTGGATTGAAAACTACAAAACAGAGGGTCCACCTGCAACACAAAAATCGACAACCCAATCTAGAGACGTGAGTCAGGGAAGAGACCTCGGAGACGGCAATGGCGTGGGGCTCCAAAGAAGCCGAGCTCTCCACAGACGGAAAAGGAAAGAACGGAGGCATTGCAGGCGGTGGCGGCCATGATGCAGGGATGAAGATAGTCATCGGAGAGAGGCTCCGGATCAAAGAGAGGGACTGATGGGTCGGACTCGGACACATCCCGGAGTGGCAGTGTTAAGATGCCAATTGTGACCCCGAACCCAGCTGATGAGATTGTATAATTAGAGACTTGCCAATCTCACTCTCCTCTCTCACCCCCTCCCTTCTTTCTCTTTTGCTCCTCTCTCATCTGTGTTCCCCCTCACCTTAAACCCCCTTTTCTTCTCTTTGATTGGGGGCTCCGAGGAAGGTGGGCGGGGCGGCCTGATGTGCCCCTGGGTGAGGGTTGGATCGGCCACCTTTGGCTGACGCGCCATGGGTTGATAGCGGAACCACTGTAGGGGTATGAATGAATGAATGAATGTGTAGTTTTATATAGCACAACGTTCACTCCAAGGAGTATCTTGGCGCTTTAGCGGAGGAAGAACACCTGAGAGGATAAGAACTAAAATGGCAGGGCTTAGATAAGAGACCACACAGTATTATCTGGGATAGCAAAGATTCAGGTTTTTAAGGACTTCCTAAAAATAAGTTCTGTTTGTGTGTGTCTGAGTTGTGTTGACAGGAAGCTTTTGTCCCTAGAACCGCAATTGTCTTTCCACCTCTAGTTTTAAGTTTGAAATTGGGGACTGTTAAAAGACCGTAGAGTATGTTGCGTGGTGTATGGCTTGGTTCTGGAATTTAAGTATTCTGGTCCGTTTTTTTTTGTAGTTTTATAGATGATGGTCAGAACTTTGAAAAGAATCCTCTTATGAACAGGCAACCAGTGGAGGGTTTTTAGTGCTGTTGCTGAGGAGGAGTCTCTGGGCAGTTTGAGTACCAACCTCGGTGCAGCATTCTGGACTACCTGTAGTCTTTTCAGGACCTTTTTTTTTATTCCTGCATATAGACTATTACAGTAGTCCAGGCGAGATAAAATTAAGGCTGCCGCAACCGTCTTCTTAGCAGGCACCGGGAGTAGATCAAAGAATTTTCTGAGAATTTTTATTATTTGAAAACAAGTGCCTGCCACAGCGAGAGCTTGCTTGTGGAAGGATAACGTGTGATCAAGTTTTATTCCCAGATTTCTCACTGTGTCTACTGTGTTAGGAGGTGGAGCCGAATTTGACGGCCACCACTGGTTAGGCCTAAATACGTTGGACTTGCCAAACAGAATAATCTCTGTTTTAGAGCTGTTACATTTAAGATGATTCAGTTTCATCCAGTCCATCACTGCTGTTAAACAGTGGTGAAATTTTTCTTCCGCCACTCTAGAGTTTTTATCAAGGGTGAGGATCAGTTGAGTGTCATCTGCATAGGCAATGGATTCAACATCATAAGTATCCATCAGAAAGAGAAGTGGTGCCATATAGAGATCAAAAAGGGTTGGGCTCAAGGACGAGCCCTGAGGAACCCCTGATGCAAGCCATTTTTCTCCCGATTTGTAACTTCCCAATGTTACAATCTGATGCCTGTTTTCTAAAAAAGATGTGATCCAAGCCAATGCATTATTGGGTACCTGTGGTGACAGCCGTGCTCCCCTCAGGTCCTTGCGATAGTAGCTTTGGGCCTTAGTTTGTAGATGCAGTCCTGTCTGCGGTTTGGGCGGATAGCCGTTGCTAGACCGTCCTGGGATTGGGGAGTTGTCCTATTGGGGATGTTTGTTATTAATTTTTGTTCTGTGCGTATACGGGGGGCGGAGGGGTGAAGCCTGGAGTGTTGGCAGCCCGGGGTGCGGTGGGGTTTGACATGGGGGGGGCCCAGATACTATCCCAACCAATGCATAACCCGTTCAAGTTTGTTACATGGAATATAAGGGGGATGGGGTCCATGGCCAAAAGATATAAGATATACGCCTATTTAAAGAGGAGAGATGTGCATGTAGCCCTCTTGCAAGAGACGCATTTGATTAGTAGCGAACTGGACAAACTGCGCCGGAGGTGTAGGGGCCGAATATACGCTACTACCTACTCTGCATTTGCTAGAGGGAGTACTGATATGGGTGGGACCCGGGGTTCCTTTTGAGCACATCCGCACCAAGGTTGACAGTGAAGGCAGGTATGTTCTAGTAGCAGGGAGATTGGCCGGGAGGGACGTGACGTTTGGGACTGTGTATGCACCGAATATAGAACAGGTGACGTTCCTTACCGCCCTCTCAGCTCAGATGGTTGAATACATGGGAGGGTACGCTGTTATTGGAGGTGATTTTAATTGTGTGGTGGATACCACAGTAGATCGCTCACATCCACCTCTCCCGGGAGCACAGACACACCGGATAGCAGCGGGGTTCCGAGACTGGATTAAGCATTGGGGATTGGAAGACATCTGGAGGGTGCAGCATGCAAATGATAGGGAATACTCATACTTCTCCCCATTGCATCAAGTACATACTAGGCTACATATCTTCTTGTGCACGCCGGAATTCGGCGCCTCAGTTACACAAACAGAGTACATGGGTAGGACCCTTTCAGATCATAGCCCCCTGCTGTTGACACAACAACCCTTTGGGAGACGGCCCCCGATCCCGCTGTGGAGATTGACTCCTCTTGCGTTAGGGGATGTGCCTTTCCGCGACTCTTTGAGGGCCCTTATTGAGACATACTTTTCAATCAATGCTGACTCAGCATCCTCAGTGTTAGTGGAATGGGAGGCGTTTAAGGTGGTGGGGAGAGGACACTGTCAAGGGCAATCGATTGGCGCACAACGGGAAATGAGGCAAGAGCTATTGGACATGGAGTCTCAGATCAGGCAAATGGTCAATATTCAGGGACATGAGGCCACCTCTGCAGCGCGGCTACAAGAGGCCCACGCTAAATATAGTAATGCACTGGAGAGGCTGAGGTGCCACAGCTATAAGGAATACATAGACAGAGTGCAGAGAGAAGATGGGAGGGCCGGTCGCCTACTGGCATGGCTGATTAAGCCGGAAAGTCGAGGTGCTCCGATTACACAGGTCCAGACGGATTCTGGGGAACTGGTCTATGATCCTGATGCCATTAATACACTGTTCCGCACTTATTATGAGAAATTGTACACTAGCCCTGGCCGGGTCCCTCGCTCCACTATCCGAGATTTCTTGGAGACACTGCCTATGCGGACGCTGGACGTGCAGGTACAAGAAGATTTGGGAGGTCCAGTGACCCTGCATGAAGTCAGAGCTGCCATTGCAGATATGGCGACGGGGAAGACGCCGGGTCCTGATGGACTCCCGGCAGAGTTTTACACAGCATATGTAGATCAATTGGTGCCAAGGTTAGTGACTCTATACGCGGAGGCCCTGGAACGGGGTGGCCTCCCCGAGTCAACCCAGAGTGCGTTGGTGAAACCCCTTCCCAAGACTAAAGAGGCCAACGCCTCAGTAACAGAATACAGGCTACTCTCTATGCTCAACATCGATTTTAAGATCCTTAGCAAGATACTGGCGCTCAGACTGCTCCCACACATGCACTCCATCATTCACAAAGACCAAAACGGATTTATCCCCTCCTGTAGCACCTCTTATAATTTGCGTAGGTTGTACTATGTTCTGTTCCATGAAGAGACTAGGTCTATGGCTTCAGCGGCTGCGCTGTCTGTTGACCTAGAGAAGGCTTTTTACACGGTGGGGTGGGGTGGGATTACCTCTTTGAGGTCATGATGTGGTTGGGCCTTGGGAAGGACTGGGTGAAGTGGGTGCAACTGCTGTATGCATCACCTACGGCGAGGGTCAGGACGGGGAAATCTGTTTCCTCTCAGTACTCCATACAACAGGGAACCCGGCAGGGGTGTGCCCTCTCACCCTTATTGTTTGCCCTGGCCATTGAACCCCTTGCAGAGCTGATCCGGCAGGGTGGAGAGGGTAGATGGGGGTACGCACATGATTTCGTTGTATGCAGACGATTTGCTGGTATATTTAGGAACGACAGTACCTGGCACCGCAACGACTATTGCGCTTTTAGAGTGGTTTGAGACACTGTCCGGCCTACGGGTTAACAAGAAAAAGACCTATTTGTTCCCACTGGTGGGACCGGCACCCCGGCCGACACTGTTACCAGCTGATATCAACTGGGTTCCCCACAAATATTTAGGAATACACGTCTTTCATTCTTTGGATGACTTAAAGGAAGGGAACCTGGGCAGGGCGCTGAGGTCTCTCCGGACCAGTGTACTCTTTTGGCACACACTGCAACTGCCACTTATGGCTCGGATCTCTTTGCTTAAGATGGTCATGTTGCCGAGACTATTGTATTTTTTCGTTAACTTGCCGACCCTGATGCCCCGGGGATGGTTTAGACGCCTGAATGCCCTGATGAGAGACCTGATATGGGGGGATGGTAGACGAAGAGTCTCCCTGCGGACATTACAACGCCCAATGGCGGAGGGCGGCCTGGGTGTGCCGGATTTTGAGCAGTACATGTTGGCCGCTCAGCTGCAGTGGCTGGCACAGTGGGTAGAGGGCGTGAATGCGGGGGGAACCTGGTTGACGGAGCCAAATGGTAACTCGGAATTACTGTTAGCCAAATTGGTGAGACCGACAGTTGTCACCCCATACAGGTCAGTGTTGCAACTTACAGCTATACACACTTGGAAACGTTGCTTGCATAGGCTGGGCGGGACCTCGTGGTATTCCCCCTCACTGCCGTTGGTCGGGCTCCCCCATGGAAGTCCGGTGACAACATTTACGGCCGAGCAACTGGAGTCATGGACAGAGGTGGTCTTAGACATGGTGGAGAGGTGTGGTGCAGCGGCCAGGGCAGCTGACTTCGGAGCACAGGGGTCACGGTTCGATCCCTGGCTCCGGCGGCAGCTCAGCTCAGCATCCTGTGACTCTGGGCAATAGCTCACTTAATTTCCACAACGGCCCCCAGCGCCTTGAGACCCGTAAGGGTGAGTAGTTCGCGCTTTACAAATACGGATTTAGACTGCTATCAGGATGGCTCATTAGTCCCGTTTGCGGATCTGGTGGAAAGTTGCGGTCTTCCCCCTGGCCAGTTCCTGCAGTATGAAGCCCCGGTCCGTAATTGGGTAAGAGAACACCTGGGCCAGGTGGATTACAGCTAATACGGGCAAGTCAATTTCAAATCAATCAAAAAATGATACAGTATATATGCAAAAATAGATATTTATTGGAAAGGATCATATAAAAATATTTTTCTGATTTATTTGGTATATATATTCTTATAACTAATATCTAATACATCATTTAATATTAAAATCAATTGTAATCATTCAGTGTTATATTTACATCCATCAATATGGCGCACTTTAGTATACAAAGAACAGAAGGCCTAAAAGTATACAATGAATAATTCGATGATTGAATCCATAATCACAATTCAACAAATTGGTATTGGATGAACACTGTATGTGGAAACTGGCGGTATGTTGTTATTCTACGCGCGTTTCGGCAATGCCTTCATCAGGTTTCTGTCTCAGAGTTCACTGAATGTAACTGGTCAGAAAGCTGTCTAAGGGGGATCCTACTGGGTAAGAGAAAGAGAGTCACGTGTTGCCACAGGAAAAGTGCATAAAAGCAAGGAAATTCTCTGACTGATATCCTGGTACTTTGATTGGCTATGTGGATATCCAGACAATTCAAAGGCTAAAGAGATGAACGATGCAAAAATGATAACTGTCCAGGTGTCGAGGTCATACATCTGAACGATCCCGTGTCTTGGATGAAGGAAATGCTGGGACTTTTATAGGTTAAACTATCGGGTTGTCGGACGCTGTTGGCGCTTATAGATCAAGTAAATAGATGCCCCCAGTTGGTGGAATTACATCCAGTATATCAATATCGTATGAACTGGTTCATTCTTGTCAATCATGTAATGCTGCTTCTAAAGACACAAGTAATTTCTGGCCCAAATCTTCTAACATATTCAGGATGGTGACACGAAGGACACCTGGATCTTCACGGTGGTGCAAATCCCTCCATAGCCCCGGTCCGTACCTTTGGGCAGTTATGGGGAATGGGTAGGGATGAGCCGGCGGCCCACCCGGTACTGCAGGCGCTGATCACACTGGGTTCTGCCAGGCACCAGGTGGAGTGGCATCATGAGGCCCTGGTCACTGCGGCTATTAGCCCCATGGGGGATCTGCGGGGGAAGTGGGAAAGGGCTGTCGGCAGGGAATTCACTGATGGAGAATGGGGTAAGGTCCTACGGTCTCACAGGAAAATATCACGGAATACCAGACTTAAGTACACGCAGTTTAACTATATCCATATGGTCTATATGACGCCCCATAGACTCAATGTTACATATGGGGGCGAAGTGAGGAATTGCCCGAGGTGTGCTTACGCAGACGCGGGTTTTATACATATGACCTGGAGTTGCAGCGTCGTAAAGGCTTATTGGGAAGTGATCCTGGCTAAGATCAAGGACGCACTGGGGAGACATTTGGCGCCTACTATAGAAGCCTGCTTACTAGGACTCTTCCCACGACCTCCTAAACGAAAGGTGGGGAATCGATTACAAGACCTTGCCTTAGGCCTAGCCAAAAGACGGATAGCATTGGCATGGAAATCCCCTTCTGGGCCACAGGTAGCCAGCTGGAACAGAGATGTTACTAGATCGGCAGGAGCGGAGGGCAGAGCCTTGAGTTGGGAGGAAGCAAGAGGCATCCGGAGACGGCCGATAGCGGATCTCTGGAAGGAGGCGCTGGCGACCTGTGAAAACCCTGAATGAGAACAAGACATAGGGGAGGGGACCGGGAGTGACAGTGAAGGTTCCACACATAGCCATATAGGAGGACAAGACCCTGAAGGAGTGGGACATACACAGACTACCGTTCAGAGGGGCATGGGCGCGCAGTCTTAGAGGTGAGATAGACAAGCAGAGGACTGTAGATTAAGGCCTAAAGGCAGGAACACATCCCCAACCCCCCCACCTCCCTCCCCTGGGAGACATACACTGTAGAGGAAGAGTCACTTCATTATTTCGAATAACATGTGCACCCCCAGAACCGGCTGATCTGCTCCCCCATTACGCACGCAGTTCCTTAAGTAGTTTCATTTTCTTTTTTCCTTTTTTTCTGGCGTAAATGTTTACGATTAATTAAATATGAGTAACTCAGATGGGGACAATACCTGGACCCAGTCCTGCGGCTGCATATGCCCACTGAGATGGGGCGGGGAAGAGGCGATAGGTAAGGGACTCAGGTATAGTAGGCAACCGTGGGCTGGGGGCTACCGGACAAGCAGGAAATAGAAGTAACTAAGCCCTACCACGAGATGTGGGAAGCTGCGATTTACCCCCAGAGTGAAATGTATGTAGACCTGCCTAAATGTCAAATAAGAATATACCGAAGTATTTACATGTTATGCTTGTACAATCGTGCTGAAATTAAAAATGTCAATAAAAATATATTTTAAAAAAAATCAATGATGCCATTTGAGATGTCATGAGTGATGTCATAAATAATGTCATAGGAGATGCCATGAGTTATGTAATATGTGAGGTCATAAGCAGTGCATGGCGGAGGCGCAATTTATAGTTAGCTCTGCTAACTATAACTGGTGAATTTCTGTGTTTTTTTAGTTCAAAACGTTAATGTTGTCAATGACATTCACCTCACTATAACGTTAATATAACCTTTGGTTTTTTCAGTGAATATAGTGAACCGTTTTGTTTACGAACTTGGTTTCAATGGGTTAATAAATAATCACTGAAGGAATACCTTCTGTGCATGGTGCTGTGATCTTTCACCGATTCCCTTGCTGAAGTCGTGTTTGGGAACGGAGGTCGGAGGAGTTTGGAGACATGTATATATATATAATTATCTTTTATTCGATCAAAAATATGATCATTTACATCATAAAATTCATAACCATAAAAACAGTAAAATAATTCATTTCATTACATCATAAAAAGACAATTTAAAAAACGAGCTATCACATGCCTCTAACAGTAATGGTATTTTTCAGAAGTTCCTAAGTTTATAAAAGTACTTAAAAGGAGACAATTTCCAGGTTCCAGTAAAATCTAAATTTATAAAAAATCCATAATTCTGTTCCCCAGTATCCAATTTAGGACCCCACAACCTGGTGGCATACATAATCATATTAAATTCACAGAGACATTATTAATCATTTTAATAATCTTCCACCAGACAAAGAGAAAATATCTTGAAATTGTGAAAACTAGCCACCTTGTGGTATCCGTCTTTAAAATGCGTAAAGCATCAGCAGGACGTGTAAAAGATAATAGACGACAGGCAGGAATTAACCAGTTTTTCCGAAGGTCAGTATAAACGGGACAAAAAAAGAAAAAATGATCAAGGGTCTCTGGGACGGAGTGACAGGTCGGGCACATAGATGTTACGGATGCATTTTCCCATAAGCTTCTCCTAGAATTAAGAGGAAGAACTCCGTACCTAAATTGAATGTACAGGGCTCTTGCCTGGGGAGGTCCGATGTCATCCAGAAACATTTTGAAACCAAACCATCCTTTTATATTTAAAAAACTAGTAGTTAAAGTGCCATGTGCAATACCATCAATACTTTGTGTGTCCATATACTCCCAGAACCTTTTTTTAAGGAAAGGGACCATTTTTTTCGTTATGGACCCTGGATCCTCCCACAATGGCCCCAGCCCTAGTTTGAAGAACCATTCCTTGATCTTTTTGAGCCACACCAGGCGACCTGTTTGTTTTTGTAGGGTCAATAACTCTTCCAGGGCCTCCTTCACCGGAACCTGTGTGTTACTGGTCCAGATCCTTACCCAAAACAAGAGAGCCTTAAGAATGGCAAAGTTGTTTATCGATTTGAGACCAAGGTCAAGTCTTAACGGCAAAAGGGGAGTGTTTACGGGTAAATGAAGGATCGCCCTAATAAATTTATTCTCAGCAAGGACTAAGTCCTTGAGATTCTCCAGCCCCCATAGCTCTGCCCCATATAGGGCTGCTCCTAGACCTTTAGCTGTATGAAGTTCCAGAATTGGGGAGAGCGGTCGATATGGAGACGCTCTAGCCCTCCCGGCTATTGCGCAGTCCGCATACTGGAGAGTCAGAGTACTCTTTTCGATTTGGGGTGTCCAGGACAACCTATCGCTAATTCGTACTCCCAGGTAGTCAAATGCCTTAACCTGCTCCAGGGTTTGCTGGCCCAGCGTCAATTTACCCTTATAGAACAATTAATTTCTAATCCCCTGTCCTTGCAGGCTTTGGCAAATTTGTTCAAAACATTCTGGATGCCCTTTGGCGTCCTAGCAATGAGTAACATATCATCTGCAAAAAGCAGAGAAGGCACAGGACTATCCACTAATTTTGGGGGATCACCTCCACAGTCATACAACTCTCCTATTAATCCGTTTATGTACAGTGTAAATAATGTTGGGACGAGAACACATCCCTGGCGTACTCCCTTACAAACAGAAATATCATTTGAAAGACTGCCATCAAGATTCTACCTGACCTTTGCATAGGTGTCATGGTGCAGGCGAATCAAAATATTGAGTAGATATGATGGGAGTTCTAGATCTCTTAGGGCTGACCATAGTTGGGTGCGTTCTATTGAGTCAAAAGCCATTTTTAAATCCACAAACACAACGTAAAAGTGACCTCCTCTAATGGTCACTTCCTTCCATATTATCATAAAAAATCTAAAAACTTGATCTAAAGTGCTTGTGGAGGACCTGAATCCTGCCTGCAAATTTGATAAAATATTATTCTCATCAATCCAATTTTGGATCCGAGATAAAATAATTTTACAAAAGATTTTTGGGGAGACGTCTATAAGGCTAATGTATATATGTGTATATATATATATATATATATATATATATATATATATATGTATAAAAAGGTTAAAGGGATATTATCGTTAGAAGAAAATGTCGGTAAAAACATACTATTTTAAACTAACAAAACCACTGAAATTCACCAGCTATAGGTATCTCAAGTTATTCAAAAGATAGAACCTTGCTCAGCACCCTCATAAATAAATGCAATTGTCCAAGATGTAATGGATAAGTTTAACAATCACAGAAATAATGAACGCAACTTTCACATTAGATACCAATTCAAAACAGGTCAATGATGTTTTGTCTCAAAATATAAGTAGGCGCAAGAGTCCATCAATTTGTGTTCAACTTGTTGGTTTATTCTTATTGGTACTCCCAGCAAGGATTTTGCCAACACGTGTTTCGTCTAACATAGACTTTTTCAAGGCGATAGCATATAAGAAGTCTAGACGGTCCTGACGTGTTCTTTCTCGCCACAACGTCTTAAGATAATATCCATAAGTGGAAGTATCAGAAATGAATTGTTCAGAAAATTATGTGAATAGTTTGAGTACTACTGGCACATAGTATGAGGCCGCAGTTCCAAGTACAGCCGATCCAGTCAAAAACATGTCATTGGTAGGCTTCCTCTCCAAAAAGAATATATATCTGCGTTCGTTAAAGCGCGAGTCCGTGTATCCTAAACCAAGTCACTGTGTTCGATTTCGCTGTAAATTAGAATGTGTAATCCACTTGAGAGGAGGTCCCTGATAAGCTCCCTCACACAAAAAAGGTATTAACCCACACTCGAACGCGAGTCCGTACTACCTGCACCGAGACGAAACACGTGTTGGCAAAATCCTTGCTGGGAGTACCAAAAAGAATAAACCAACAAGTTGAACACAAATTGATGGACTCTTGCGCCTACTTATATTTTGAGAAAAAATATCATTGACCTGTTTTGAAATGGTATCTAATGTGAAAGTTGTGTTCATTATTTCTGTGATTGTTAAACTTATCCATTACATCTTGGACAATTGCATTTATTTATGAGGGTGCTGAGCAAGGTTCTATTTTTTGAATATGTGTATACACATGAGTTTTTCTAATGTGTAATTAGCACCTTTTGGTAGTAGGTGAACTGAGCCTTTAGAGCACCTCGATTTAACTAAAAATTGGCTCACTACTTACTTACACAAGATTTGACTAAAATCAACGTATTAGCCTTTGAGATGCAGTAATTTCCCAATTGGGAACCACTACTACCTCATTCGAATTCATTATAGGTATCTCAAGTTACTATAACTCTTGCCCTAAAGTGACTATAACTTGCACCCCCGAAATGAACAGGTTGTCATCGATGATGTCATTTCAGATGTTGGGGTGATGTTATCAGTGATGTCATTGAACATGTTATGAGTGATTTCATTTGTGAGGTAATTAACAGTGCATACCAAGGGCACCGCCGACACCCTGAATTTGCTCACCTCAAATGTCTGTTTTTCTAGCAAAGTTTCTAAGCATGTGCTTGGAGTGGTAAAAAGGCTTTTGTCATTTTCTAGCCTGCCGTGGATGGCATTTCCTAATCTTATGCTTAAAGACTTCGCTAGAAAAACAGACCTTTGAGGTGAGCAGTTTCAGAGTATCATTGGTGTTGTAGGATCCTCCACATAAAGAAGCTACCCCCCCACCAAAACTTGGAAACTACCCAGAGTTCCCTGCTTTATTTTTATTGTGGCACTATCAGCCTGAAAGAGAATAGTATTTACTTATACCGGGTGCTCCCTTGTGTCTGGAGAAAGCTATACCTCTCTGATGAGTTCTAAATAGAGTGAAACACATGTCAGGGGTTGTTTATATTCATTCCAGGTTGGCTTTGATGGTATATTTTGATGCTTTGATGGATATTTTACCAATTCAAATGTATAATATGGTGCCATGAGTGGTAAAAGTATTTTGTCATTTTTCAGCTTAGCATGGAGGGCACCAGCTAATCCTATACTTAAAGACTTTGCTGTAAAAATGGCAAAAGGGTTTGTCACTTTCTAGCTCGGCATGGATGGCACTGTGCTAATTCTATGCTTAAAAACTCTGCTGGAAAAACAGACATTTGAGGTGAACAGATTCAGAGTGTCACTGGTGTTGTGGGTGCTCCATTTAAAGGAGCTGCACTCCACCTAAACTTGGGAACTACCCAGAGTTCCCAGCTTCCTCTTTTGCATAATTTATGCGGCACTCTAAGCCTGAAAGAATATTGTCTTGATATCTATATTTATATAATATCAATGCCCAAACCACCAAATTATTTTCTCAAGGTGCAACGTTAATAACTATATCAATATGTGTATCAGCCCAAATTAAATTCATGTTATCCGTGCCAGCAATATAAAAGACATAGTCAGCCCTCTCTGTAATCTTGGAGTTTACAGGTCTCACTGTCTTTGCAATATTTAGCACACACTTCCCTACACGTTTTAGTTCATAACAGAGATATGTATCTCCAGCCTGCGAAGCTGCAGTCTGCCAATTTCCATTCCCTCGACTATGGCAAAACCTATTTGCTTTTTCACATGTATGTAAATGTCAGAGCTCGCAAGCTGTCCTCGCCATATGTGGGTGTTTTTGGTCGAGTTCTGGTTTCATTCTTTGTTCTCTGGTGCTCTTAGTTTTTTGTCTTTGCACACCATACATGAAGAATGAAAGGTGCCCGAATGCAAAGTAAAGAGTCCTGGCTGAGTTACTCACTGATGATGATGGACGGCTCGATAGCTCTCAGTTGTTTATAGGCAAGCACCGGGCACAGCTGATTGGCTGTCAGTTTCTCTAAAAGTCATGATAGCCTCTCACAGGAAACACTGTCCAGCAAAATAGCAAATATAGTTTTTGCCCTGTCGCAATACTTCTACCGGCGACAATATATGTAAATCTCATTTCCGGACTCGTGTCGTTTATTTGATTTTTTTTTTTATCACTTCCTCCAGACCAGATTAGATACATTTTGCACTACTAAAAAAATGGTGCAAATGCTCTTTTTGGACTGTTTCTGCAGGTTTCTCCAGTTTACATTGTACAAATATTGCTGCTTTTGGTTTCTCTTTGTTATGCAATCACAATAATAAAATGAACAAATGCAGCGTTCGTAACTTTTACAATGTATAATATTAAACTAATTTTGAGGAGAAATCAATTTACTCCAAATTTACTGCACATGCAATATAAATAGTGCACAACCAATTTGCTTGATTTTGTTCATTTTTAACAAAGACTGCCAATAAATCACTTTTTATTTATGAAAAACTGTAGTATACCTGTTAAATGAATTATAACAAATAAAATGTGTCGTATATATTTTTTACGATAATCTCATAAACTGTTTACTCCGTGTTTGCATTACTGATCGTATGAATGCAAAGTACTGGAGAAAATATGTTAGCTCCACCCCATTACGAAATTAGCACGCAAAAAAGAGGGAAAAATAGCATTATCTCAGTGTCTGCACCAATCCAAAATTTATGTAATCTGACCCCTGATTGGCTAAATTCATGAGCTCCAATGCAAAGGTATAACATTCTGTAACATTTCCAGTTATAGCCCTGTGCCAGGCATTTGATATTTTCAGTACAATCCATGCACTGCATCGTCCTGGCCTCGTGTTCACCTGATCCTGATGTTTACAGCTGCTGTCACTTCTGTGCTGCTGGCCTATCAGAGCACAGGTCTGACTCTCAACAGACACATCTGTAATGCGCCGCAGCTGTGCCAGTGTATACCAGGGAGGGTCCAGTCTAAGCCCTGACAACTGACTGTACTACACCCCGTGTCTCTAGAGGTTCAAGGCGAGCAGTCACCTCAGATGCCCTGCTCGGCCGAGCCGACCACACGGCTTTACATGGCGGCATGCACCTATTATTGTTCGCCTGCATCCTGAGGTCAGTGAAAGTTTAAACCTTGGACTACAAGCAGACTATGAAACATAGCGCTTACATTTACTACCAATAACAGAAAGTGTTTTTCTTACTCTTTCTGTTTTTTCAAGGCAAGTAAAGTTGCCTTTTAGTATGTCACACTTCCCTTGATGGAAAATGTATTTACAAATGTTTTCTTCTGCATCAAGTTGCAGTTCATGAGTTTTAGACTGTAAGTGTCTAGCGCCAAAAAAGAAATGACGTTGTCCTGGCTAAAAAAATAAACTACTATCTGAAATCAAAATTAAAACAGAAATTACCAGTTCCAATGTGCAATTGGCATCAAACAGAATTTACTCCGTAGTAGTTGGCGAGAGGTCCAAACCCCATGTGTTGCCAGCTGGCTCGAGAAGGAACAACTTGTAACTGGTCGACTGGAATTTGAGAGCATGAAACTGCATCTTGACCTTGGAAGACCAGTGATGTCTACACACTGGCCTCTGCTGGGCAGAATTTTCCTTTAATCAGTTCTCATCACGCATGCAGGAACCAGCGACAAATCTGCCCTTGCGTCGTTAAGCCATTTAAACAACTCCTGCTACAAAGCTGCGAGCCAAGACTTTCCCGGCAAGATGCTGGCGCGGCTGTGAAGTGTCAGCCTTATGGCACATAATTAGGGCTACACGTGCCGCTGGAAATTAATGAGAAATCTGAAAAAAAATTGCCTTCGGAAGCACCCTGCAAAGGCATGTCACGGGGAAGCCTGGAAAATATGACATTCTGGGGCAGGTTACAGTACAGGCGCGCGATGTTTTACACCCACAACTGAATAGCAGAACTCGTAATTCACTCGAAAGAGACTGACTACCAGCCAAGAGGCGCTGTGTGCTTTGTTTTTTACTCTGTGGGGCAGGTAATGCTGGCGTTCCCAGCTCACTGTTTGTCTGTACGGAATTAGCCGGAGCCCCGACGGTGGGCAGTTGTGTTAAGGCAGGTGAAGTGAGACGTCAGCCCGAATCTAAAACCACAAATCAAGCTACATTCTCATCCCTGAAGCGCGAGTACAGAAGATGTGACAACCATGAGAGGGTGCTTCCACCACTGTCTCCCACCCAAGGTGCTGTGAACCCAAATGGCCCCCAGGAATGGAGCCCCCCCCTGACAATAACAGCACATGCACCTGCAGAATGTGGGCTGCCGTCCGTACCTGGCTCAGACACACCGACACAGGTTGGGGGAGCGGCGGCTGGGGTCCGGGGTGCCTCAGACAGCTCTCCGAGGGGGCGCAGCATCCTCCAGGCACTTCACAAAAGCAACTTCCCAGGCGGTGGAGGGGGGCGCAGGCTGGAGGTGACGCTCGTGCCCGCCACGGCGCGGTGTCTCCGGCTGCACATGGGAGGGCGGACACGTAGGCGAAGCGAGGCTGTCTGGAGGCGACAGGGCCAGCCGGTGCTTTGAAACTCCTCGCTCCGTGGTGAGAGCCTCAAACACATCCCCTCATCCCTCACGAGGCAGCAGGGTGGAGCCAGCCCAGCACAGCCTCACTGCTGGCTGCAGCGGGAGGACGTTTAAAGCAGCAAGGAGGCTTTTCATGGGATCACTGAAGGGCGAGCAAGGAGGGCTTCGCAGCGCCTAAGGCCGAGCTAGGAGGGCTTCACAGCGCCTGTGGGCCAGCAAGGAGGACTTCACAGCGCTGAAGGGCGAGCAAGGAGGGATTCACAGGGAAGAAGGTCGAGCAAGGAGAGCTTTATAGCACTAAAGGGCGAGCAAGGAGGGCTTCACAGCACAGAAGGGTGAGGAAGGAGGGCTTCACAGCGCTGAAGGGTGAGCCAGGAGGGCTTCACATTGCTGAAAGTCCAGCACGGAGGGCTTCCCTGGGCAGGACACCGAAGGTTGCAGCAACGGCGCTATCATGCATTGATCCGTCACTCTTAGGACCTGATACAGAAACATCTTCTGGCTGTTTCAAAATGCATGCATTGGACAGGTTCGGAAGTAAACTCCCTAGCCCGGGAATTATCTGGGGAGAGTCCCTATCACGTATGGTGCTCGGTGGCTCAGCGGACTAATGCACCTGCTGCTAAGATGTGTATTGCACCGTGTAGTTACCTATTCTACTCAACATTTCATTGTTTCAAAGTCACACCCTCGTGTTTGGTAACGAATATGTTTATTTTAGCCTACTTAGCTGCAAAAGTGCGCTATTCAAAAATTACAGGTCGTTAATGCTGCCAACCAAACTCGCGGAGATACGAAGAGTCTGAAGGAAAGTTTTAAGGCACGGGCAAAGTCGGCAATAACCCAAGGGCCCCACCTTCCAAGAGCCCCCCCCCCCCGCACCCCGGGAAAGTGAACTTTTTCTCTATTTTACATCTGACTATTTTATTTCTCTATCTACACTTCTCTTCCTCTGCCCACCCTTACCTTACCTCAAACCAGTATCTTCTTAAGGATTTTTGGCAGCTCGAGAAAGTCATATTTCAACTGTATTTGTGAGACCGTGTTCACATTTAACATATAATGTATTATTTCGCATCATGTGGGATTGAAACGGGTAATAACATTTAAATATGTTCCGTACAGGGGCCCCGAAAATATGTTTTGCCCGAGACCCCCAAAATCCTTAAGTTGACACTGAAAAAAGGAGAAAGCTGTACCTCTTTTCACCAACACAACCAGGGCACAAGTCCTAAAAAAAGAAGTGGGGGGACTGATCTAGTTTGGCAGTATGCAAGTGACATCACGGCGCGTGACATCACGGCGCATGACACTACATGTGGCGTCACAGGAATTGACATAGGAAGTGGCATCACAAGCCACGCGTTTAATATGTAGGTGTGATGTAAAGCGCTCTGACACTCTGCTTTGGGATGAGAAGCGCTATACAAGAAAAAATAGTGGTACTTAAATTATTTCAACGCCCCCTCAGGGGTAGTAAGCGCTACATAAATTACATTTATTTTGTGTAAATACTGGGAGAGCCCAACACATCTGACATTCTTACAGTGCATGCATATCTCTCAAACAGAGCCTGAACAAAGTGAAAAGCTGCCTCTCTTAAGTATGTGTGAAGTGCTAACCTTTGTTTCCCCTCCGCTGCATATGCTTCTAGGTGTGAGGCTCCTGACTGCTCCCAGCCAGGAGACTGGAACAAAAGGAGGCCTGAAGACCACTCAAATTCGGCCTTTGTTATGGGCCCAGCAGGAGTCTTAACTAAGGAAGCCCCGTCCGGACCTGCACGCTGTTGCTTATCGAAAGCAGACCACGTGCAGGCGCTGATGAAAGTGTCCCGGTGTTTGGAAATTACACCGGGACGAGTTCAGCACATTATTTAGTGGGGCCCAACATCTTGGCAGGGTGGACGGCATTCACCCTGTGAAAATAGTGGGTGGACACCGTCCACCCGCGTGTACCCCCGACTCGTGCCCTGAACACAACACTGAAACTTTCTCTGCTGTAGCCAATCCAATGTCCAATTTCATCCAATCAAAATTGGCAGGATGAAAGTTTGACCCAACAGGGAATGTTGACTCACCAGTGAGTAATTATCTCGCTGAGCTAAGCCGCATGTCATCCTGTATTAAGATTTTTTAAGAAATGTGCAAAATGTAAGATAGCTCAAAGGGTTTGAGAGAGAGTTACAAATCAGATAACCAAATCTTTATCCGTCTGACTCAATTTTTCACTGTCCCAATCTTCATAAAATAAGAGTCCTTATTGAAACCCATCATAGTAGCTCTTTTTCAGAGGTTCAACTAATCACGTCCAAAGAAAGTCTGATCACATCTCGCCTACCTTGAATGAACTGCATTGGTTCCCTCTCCTGCCCTTCCAAAATTCACTTCAAAGTTTGTTGTGTGACTTACAAGTCACTCCTTTCGAGCAAGCCAGACTTCATTGCTACTAAGGTCATACCTGCTGGTGCACACTACTGGGATCACATCAATGGCCAAGTGTTTGGACATCCAAAAGAATCACAAAGAATGCCCCCACCAGAAGACTTTCTTCTGATGTGGTCCAAGACTCTCAGAGGACCTCTTCATTGGTGCCGTTCAAGAAAGGTCTGAAGCCACCTGCCTCACAGCCTTCCTACCCTCATACACTGTTTTTCTTCCCCCTAGTTCCCCCATTGTGTTACTGTATTTCTTCTGTATATTTTATGCTTCATAATACCCAGCAGTAGCTCAAGATTATGTATGAACAAGAGGATTTACTTACCATGATGACCCTGACTCCTTAAAAACCATCTTTGCAAACTTGCTAGATTTTCCAGATCCCGTAATCATGGCTGTGGATTTTAACATTGTATTAGACCCTAAACTAGATAAATCACCAAACAGCAGAGCCATGATACCATCTAAATCACGTGCATACCTCCATTCTATGATGAAGCAGATGGGACTAAGTGATGTTTGGAGAGACAGATCCGGCCTCCAGTTAGGAGTCTCTTATTATAATGGGAAGTACGGCCATAAATCTAGGATAGATTATACCTTGACCAGCCTTGGCTTGAGGGGGAAAATCAAGGATATTGGTTACTTGACGCCACATCTATCTGACCACTCAGGGGTTTACCTATATTTGGATCTGGAAAATAGGAGGATCGGCAAAATCTGGACTCTTGATCGAACACTGCTACAAGACGCAGAGGAAATGAACTACCCGAGTCTTGAGACGATCGACTTTTTAGGCTATAATGTGGGATCAGCCTCAACCCCAATAGTCTGGGACTGCCTGAAGGCATACCTAAGGGGGAAAATCTCTAGCAGACTATGCTTCAGAAATAGGCAGTACAGGGAAGAGGTCGCCCGAATAGAAGCAGAGATGAAGATAGCAGAGGTGGGCGGGAGCAGTACCGTAGAAGCAGAGAAGCAGCAGGAAAGCAAGGTCAAACTGGAGAAACTAAAGGACCAACTCAACACTATCCTTCAGATGAGGGTCATGAAGCGATGGGAAGCAAGTAAGCTTGCCCATTTCCAATATGACGAAGGGGCAGGGAGACTATTGGCCTAGAAAGCAAAAACAGATAGAACACGCAATCTTATTAAAGAAATTGAGGATAGTAATAGCAAGATCATCTTATCCGCTGATGAGGAGATAGAGGGCGCCTTTTACGACTTCTTTCAGAAACTATATTCAGAAGACAGGGTAGTTAATAAATCAGAAGTGGAGGAATGGTTGAGTGTAAGTACTCTTAACCCTTTGGACGCCATGCAACAGCAATTCCTAGAGCAAGAAATCACCCAAGAAGAGGTTAAGAGAGCCATTCAGTCCAGTAAAGGGGGTATGGCTGCAGGCCCAGATGGTCTGCCAACGGAGCTCTACAAAAACTTGGGAGAGGTCCTAATCCCAGTAATGACCCAGCTCTTTAACACGATTCTAACCGACGGGAGGAAATTGCCAGGCTCTTGGGGTGAGGCAACGATCCCTTTAATATTAAAGCCAGGGAAGAATCCAGCGAGTTGTGAGTCATACAGACCCATATCACTGCTCAATGCAGATTATAAAATCTTCGTCAAGGTTCTAGCTGACAGATTAGGCACATTAGCAGGAGATATGTTGCACCTTGACCAAAAGGGCTTTGTTAAGGGTAGAAATCTGTATGAACTCACAAATGACCTCATTGACGCAATAGATCTAGCCACAACATACTCGCTTCCCCTTGCAGCCATGACCCTAGATGCCACAAAGGCTTTTGATAGAGTCAACTGGGTGTATCTGACGGCTGTATTGGAGAAATATAACATCGGTAAGAACTTCCGCAGAACTATCCAGCTGATATATCAAGACCCATCTGCAAAATTGTTGGTCAACGGCAACCTTACTAGTCCTTTTAAAATAACCAGGGGGACTAGACAGGGCTGCCCCCTATCGCCCCTTCTTTTTAATTTGTACATCGAGCCATTTGCTCAAAGGTTGAGAGATGAGGCAAGCATACTACCATTCAGGCACGAAGGATGGGAGAGAAAAGTGGCCCTTTACGCCGATGACATACTGATCTCTCAACTGCCCTGCCTACCGTAATAAAGCATGCTGAAGATTTTGGAAGGATATCAGGGTACGAGGTTAATGCAGGCAAAATGGAGGTGATGTCATGAAATCTGAGGGAGAGTCAACATCAGACTAAAAGAGAGATGAGGGATCTGTGGGTAAAAATAGTGCAGGACATTGATAAAATCACAGAGGCTAACCTGTCTAATGTTACAAGAGAATGTTTGCGGCTCATGAAGAGCTGGTCTTACCGTCCGCTGTCAATCTTTGGGAGGGTGAGCCTGGTATAAATGATAGTGCTCCCTAAAATCACCTTCTTCTTTAATGCCATTCCATTGCATTTTTGCAAGCCTTCCATAGATAAACTCCAGCAGGCTCTCAATTCCTTTATATGGGCCTATAAAGGAACTAGAATTGCTTGGAAAAAAATGAGACATAGGAGGGAGAAGGGAGGATTATCCCTCCCGGACCTGCAGTACTACGCTTGGGCTTTCCAACTGTCCCACTCTAGGATGCTGTTAAAATCACCAGATCGCGCTGGGGTAGGGACTATGTTCTCAGCAATGCTGAAGGGCGCCAATTTGGTCTAGGAGGGTTTTATGTTTAAGTATGGAGATTCCAAGTTTTTTAAAGAGATAAGACTAAAGGTGCTTCAGGTGATGGCCAGAACTTGGGCAAGCATTAGACGGTTGACAGGCCTTAGCTATTTCAGTAGCATTGCCCCTCTTTGGGACTCCCCCAAAACACCGGACTGTCTAAAAGACAAATTAGCGCAGTCACTTAGAAAGGCAGGACTCAGTGTATGGGGTGATCTAGCTCAGGAGGGCACACTTCTACCCTGGCAAACGCTCTATGCCTTTCTGAAAGGGGGCATTTCGAAATTTAAATATATCCAACTCCAAAGCTGGGTCCAAAGCCTGAAATCCCCTATAGGTATGGGAAATTTATTAGAGGAGTAGCTGGTGAAGAAACCTATGGGGAGAAAAGAGGTTTCCGTATGGTATTGGAAAATCGAAGAGGCAATAGACGGGGATTTCAAACTTGCAGAGGAACTGTGGGTTGCTTGTCTGCTGGGAGAGCCCTGGGAACAACTCTGGCAAACATCACTAGGCATTCTGTTCAGTACAGTAAAGCCGGCATGGCTAAGGAGGAATCACCTATTTTCGATTCATAGGGCTTATCTAACCCCCAAAGGCTATCAAGGATGACAAATGGACCCCCTGTAAAATGCAAGAAATGCGGCCAGGAGAGAGCATCAGACATCCATATGTTCCAGGAATGCCCGGCTATCCTTGATTTTTGGGTTAAGGTTGGTGAAACTGTTTCAGTCATCCTTGATTTTCAAGTTAAGGTAAGCCTCTCTATGATAATTTTCGGAATCTCTAATGAAGTTACAGGCCCAGCAAGAGCCTTCCTCTTTTATGCCATACTTTTAGCCAGAAGGGAAATTTGTCGAAGGTGGGTGGAATGCTCGCCTCCACTACACTCTGACTGGTTGGCTTCCCTTATTTCGACATCTAAGCTAGATCTGAGAGGGACCCAGTCTAAGAGGAAGAAAGCAGTTTGGACATTTCTACTAAGATGGCTAAATTCAGAGACAACTGAAATTAATTAGAGCTCCGACTTAATGTCTGTTTAAAAGAAATGTGCCCTATGATTATACCTCTTTGGATCTCTCTGGACTGCGATGGGCCCTCCCACTCCCCTTTCCGCAATCGTAAGCAGTCACTGGTGCATACCGGACCAAATTTCGAGAGTGACCTTACCCGTTTGGGACTGTATCCTTTCAGCACGCAGTTGCACCAGCAAGAGGGCAACATCACACACCTTTATACTCTCCAAAGGTGTGTTTGGTACAGGCTGTTGGATCGGTTACTGTGGTCGGAGGTGAATGAGGACAAAAAAAAAAAAGAGGATTTACTTACTTGTATTCAGATATCCTATGTAGTATTTATGAATTCCTCCAAGACCTGCAGGGATTTTTACGTTCAATTTGAAGAAACAAACCTTGATCCAAGGACCAAGAAACATGACACGCCTCACCCCCAAACCCTCCACAGGGCCATAGGAAAGCTCAGGAAAAACGCAAAGGATGGAACTAGTCCAATTCCCAGGTATTGTATTTTGGAAATCTTTAGCTCACCTTATCCGTTCCCACTGCCTGTCACTTGTACCTTATTCCGAAGACACCCACATTGTAGTTAGCATTGATGGTAATATAGGCCTCACTCAGACTAACTTTCACACTTGCTTCTCTAGTGTGGTCTGCTGGATAAGGGAAAACGCATTGAAACTTATCTTGGATAAAACTGAAGTGCTGGTTATAGAACGCCCTCCTTTGGCTCAGTCCTCATGGTGGCTATCTGGGGTCCACCTCATAAACCTCCCACACTGTCAAGAACCTTCATGTCTGGTTTGATGACACCCTTTCAGCACTTAGAACTCCTGTATGGCATCTAATTGTTTCTACAATATTCATCTTGTCAGCAAGATTTTGCCTCTACCACCTGAAAACTGCAGGAAAACAGTGAACATCCATCATGATTCTTCCCTTGAATTACGGCAACTCTTTATGTCTAGGATTGCGTAAGGCATTGTCGTCCATCTTCAGATGGTACAAAATGCTGCCGCCTCCTCCTCAACCTTCCCAGATGTTCTTCTGTTTTGCATGTTCTTCCCAGGCATCACTGGCTCCACATTGAAAAAATGCATTCTCTGTAAAACCCTCTTTATCTGACATTGAGCCTTTTACAACATTGGTCACATTTTTCACCCCTACATTGCTCCTTGCAAATCACAATTGGATTCTCATTCCCAAGGTCAAAAAGGCCCATGTGGGTGGGCAGCTGAACACTGTAACTAACTTCCTGTTTCTATAAGACTCCAATTCAACAACCTGAAATTTCGGAAAGTCCTGAAAATGTGGTTGTTCTTCTTAAGTAGAGTTTGCTTCATGAATATCCATAAATCACACCCGCTCTGTCAGTCTCTGCTACTGCCAGGACACCCTCTCGGTAACACCTTGTGCTTTATGAATCATTAGATTGACTTTATGAATCATTATGCATGCTCTGAAGTGAGGGCTACTGAAAAGGTCTCAACCATATGTGTCCTGCTAAAATGTAGAAAACTCCTAAGTAATTAGTTGCAGTAATGGAGTTTTAAGTTGTATAGGTCGACGGCGTTTCGATCTTATGAATGTAAGATCATCATCAGGACGGAACAAGTGTGAACAAGTAGAATCTATTAAAGGAAAACCAAAAATCAAACAATGGTCCCGAAAAAAACAACCAATTTAAGAGCATTACCTATATTAATAAGGGATTCTTGAAATTCACCTGAGTAGATAGTGAGTTAAGGACTGCTAATGAAGGTAGGGAACACTGAATGAAAATTATAGAGGTACCATATAATGAGGCCTCAGTATTGGAGGTAGTTCCAAAGCTAATTGTAGAGGTAGGCATGCGAAGGGCATACTTGATAGTAAGGTTTCAGCGCAAGGAAAGTGAATGCGCGCAGGGAGCCGCCTATAGAATGAGGCAAGTGAGGCACGACTAGGTAGGGAAGTGCTGCAAGAGTAATGCGATATGGGCAGGGGCAACAAGGAGGTTGAAAAACCGGAGTGAGCAGTAGTGTTCCAAGGAGAGGGACTTACTTAGGCTGTTCAGTCTCCAAGGGGCATCGTGAGTTCTGAAGATAGGCAAGTAATGCGCGCAGGACGGAACCTGTTGGGTTCTGCAAGGTAGGAAGAAAGGTTAGTGTGGGGCCTGAGCTACTAAAGTGCGAGCGGCCAACAGGTTCCGTCCTGCGCGCATTACTTGCCTATCTTCAGAACTCACGATGCCCCTTGGAGACTGAACAGCCTAAGTAAGTCCCTCTCCTTGGAACACTACTGCTCACTCCGGTTTTTCAACCTCCTTGTTGCCCCTGGGCCCCTGCCCATATCGCATTACTCTTGCAGCACTTCCCTACCTAGTCGTGCCTCACTTGCCTCATTCTATAGGCGGCTCCCTGCGCGCATTCACTATCCTTGCGCTGAAACCTTACTATCAAGTATGCCCTTCGCATGCCTACCTCTACAATTAGCTTTGGAACTACCTCCAATACTGAGGCCTCATTATATGGTACCTCTATAATTTTCATTCAGTGTTCCCTACCTTCATTAGCAGTCCTTAACTCACTATCTACTCAGGTGAATTTCAAGAATCCTTATTAATATAGGTAATGCTCTTAAATTGGTTGTTTTTTTCGGGACCATTGTTTGATTTTTGGTTTTCCTTTAATAGATTCTACTTGTTCACACTTGTTCCGTCCTGATGATGATCTTACATTCATAAGATCGAAACGCCATGTCGACCCATACAACTTAAAACTCCATTACTGCAACTAATTACTTAGGAGTTTTTACGTTGTTGTTTTCAATGCGATGTAAAGTTTTTAATGTCACAAACACTCCTCACTTCACGCACTTTCACTTCTATGTGTGAGCACCAGAACTATTATTATGCAATTATGTTATGATACTCCATTTATGCCGTTAATAAATGTGATACCATATCTACTTTGTGTCCCAGCATCTATTGCGTAATTAGTCCCGCCTGGATTACACTACCTTGTGCTATCTGATTAATGCTGCCTAAAAATAATTCAGTAGCCTAGGCTACACGAGGACCTAAGCGGCCTCTCCTTGACCTTTGTCTTTACCATATACGTATTTACCCCTGGTCATAATACTGGGGTTCCCTTGTTGTCTAAATCTGCTAAAATGTAGGCCTTTATTCTCCCAGTCAACCACTGCTATTATGTATCTCGCCTGGCTGAATGTCAGGCAACAAGGCTGACGGTGGAGAATAACAAAATATTAATAACTATTACATTGCGTAAAGCAATAGTAAAAGTGCAGTCCGCCCTGCCTGTTGCATCTGGCTCAGGTATGAAATTGTGGATCAACGTTATTTATCCAACAATTTAAAATGACATAGCGCTCAGAAGAGCCTCAATTGGCCACTGGTGACCTTGCAGAAGTATCCATTTCAAATAAGGATATATATAAACAAATTTCCAATTTTTGCAGGAGATACACAGTCCTGGCACTATTAATGCCGAAGAGACCGGTAGCATATTGCTGGGGGGGTAGGGGGTGAGGACGGGGGTGGGAGGTCCCCCAAATATAAGACCTGAATTGAATCTCTAATTTATTGTAATGAATAACTGTATATATATGCCACGTTGCTCCCTCCGTCTTCAAGACTCAGAGATATGTGGGCCCTTCTCACACCTTTCTTTCTATCGACACCTCCTGCTAACCAATACACCAGCCACATCCCAGAAAACTCACAGGATGAACGAGATACGGGGGAGGTGGGAATGGTCAATATGAATAATGCAGTGAGTGACCAGGTGGTCAAATATTTTGCCCTTCCACAGGTGTCCAGCCAGGTGGATGTAATGAGCCAACTTCAGTAGGATGGCCATATAGCACTGGGCTACCACCTACACTCTAGTTGACCGAGGCTCAGAGACGTTGGGCTCAATATACAGGAGACTCTTCTCCCAATAAATGTGGTAATCACCAGTGGTCTCGCCACTTTTCTGGGCCTCAGCCTGCCACCATAGGCTCACAAGAGTGGGGCACTCCTTCTGCGCTTTGCAGAACTCTGTCTGGGACAGCCCTACTGCAGCTTGCCACCCAGCTAGCTCATATTTATCAATGGGGATACCCAGTATAGTGCAGAACCTTACACACGTCCCCTAGATACATTTTGTTCAACGCTTTACAACAGAACCCTATTCAAGCCTATGTTAATTCCATCTTGTCAGGCTATCTGGAGGAGAATAATATACTGGACTCCTCTCAGTGCGGCTTCCGCACGGGTTTCAGCACAGAGTCCGCCCTCCTAGCTGTGACTGAACATTTAAGAGCAGCTCTGGATGAGGGACGTACCTCAGCACTGATCCTACTGGATCTCAGTGCCGCATTTGATACGGTCTCTCACCAGATTTTGATACGGAGACTGAAGGAGGCTGGCATCGTGGGCCTCGCCCTGGATTGGTTTACCTCCTTCCTTTCGGATAGGTCCTTCCAGGTGTCGGCCCCCCCTTTTACATCCAGGGTGCATTCCGTCAAACAGGGAGTACCGCAGGGCTCTGCGTTAAGTCCAACGCTTTTCAACCTGTATGTCCAGCCCCTAGCCGCGATAGCCAAGAGGAGAGGGCTGACTATTGTGTCATATGCTGATGACACACAATTAGTAGTTGTCCTCTCCAATGACTGTCTGAATGATGCTGCTAAGTTTCGGAACGATCTTGCGGATGTTGCAGGGTGGATGACTGCCAACTGTCTCCAGCTCAATGCCAGTAAGTCTGAGGTCCTGCTGGTAGGGAAAGATCCTGAGCTGTGGACTGAACAGTGGTGGCCCACCACCCAGGGCCCTGCACCCACCCCCAAACAGGTGGTGAAAAACCTTGGTGTCTGGGTTGACTCGGCGCTTAGTTTTCAAACCCAAACTAAGAAGGTGGCGGCAACATGCTTTGATATTCTGCGCAGTCTCAAACCTCTGCTGGGTTTTTTTGACCCCTCCATCCGACAGATGATTGTCCAGGCATCTGTGCTGTCGGGACTGGACTATGCCAGCTCGCTCTACCTGGGGGTCAACAAGACGGAGATTTCGAGACTGCAGAGAGTCCAAAATGTTGCCGCCAGAACTCTTCTTGCTATGCCCAGACTCTGCTCCACCTCCAGTGCCATTCGTCGGTTACACTGGTTACCGGTAGAGAGACGGGTGGAGTTCAAGTCTCTCTGCTTTGCGTTTAAGATCCTGAACTCCCCCACCCCTGGTATCCTAGCGGGCCTGCTCTCCGCCTACATTCCCACTCGTCATCTTCGCTCAGCAGGCCAAAACCTGGTATCTATCTCGCGAGTGAGGAGGGCTCGCGCCGGTGGGCGCTCTTTTCGCACACTGGCAGCTAAGCTTTGGAATGGCCTCCCTGTACATATCCGGAGTATGGATAACTATCTGGCATTTCGAAAAGCACTAAAGACTCATCTGTTCCCTTCCCATTAGGTTTTCTGTAGTCCACGCCCTTCTGTTTGCCATTATGGCGCTTAACGGCCCACTGGCCTTCTTTCTTTCTCTCGTTATGTTGGGTCCATGCTGTCAGCTGCTATCATTGCTCGTAGCGCCGGGACGCCCCTTTGCTGGGGCAGCTGTGCGCTCTACAAGACATCTTAACATAACATAACATAACATGGTGTGCTATGACTAAGCACGTAGGAATTCGCATTCCTTACGTGACAGCCGCTGGCGAAGACGCGGGTACTCCCTTAAATAAGCTCACTTTGATGTGAACCTCCGCTAGGAGAGGACGCACTGACGGCGCTGCAGACCCCGCGCCGATCGAAGGTATTTTCCAAACAATTAGACCTGACACTACCCAGTAATACAACCTGGCCACCGTGCAAACATTTTACTTAACATTGCCTCCTTTATCACAGAGCCCACGGAAACAATCCTTACCAGGACTCACGTATACCCAATAATTTGCACCAATACACCCGCACCACGTTACTGAGGAGACCTCAACCTACAGAGGTTAGTACCTCATGCAGTTTTGTTTCAGTTTTGTTTCATTTATTTCTGGGAATGACAAGTCATAAGTAATTTGATCCATTCATTTCCCCTACCCATCATTCTTTTAGAAATTTACCGAACAGACTCAATGAGGCAGTGTGAGGAGGACCGCCTTTTCAAATATTTCATAAGGACACTGTGCGCAAGACGCCAGAGGTCAGTGATTAATTTCTATGCAAATAACTACATGCATTTAAATCGACCATGGGCATTTTAGCTAACAAAGGCTATATACTCATTTAGGTAACTAGAGAACACGACTTGCCCATCAAGTATTGATTGCCATCGACCTTGAGTTACTTAGGAACTCCAGGAATGATCTAGTCAAGTGTCCACAGATTGGATTCCTTGGGAACCATATCGTCAAGGTGAGCACAATAGATAGGTCTCATCTTTTCTTCCACGTGAATAGTCCAAACACATGAGATTTAAACGGTACACATCTCTTCTTTTCATGCAGGCTACACACTATCTATCCAGTTTGTCCTGATGAAGACCCACGTTTGATGCTTATATGTAGCACATATTTTACAAGGGTCGAAATGTCGACGCATAATTAGGAGCATCATAATCCATTTTGACCACTAAAATTGATGAGATTTATTCTTAGGTCATTGTGAGAACACATATGTTTTAAACTCCGCACCTTAATGTTTATGTCATGTATGTATCTAATACATGTGCTATAATTTATGTATATTTTACACTTCTCTTCACCTTGTCTCACCCGTTTGCACTAGAAATGTGTGTTTGACCTGTTGCTTTGAAGATTTAAGTCCTCTTGCTTTAAATACATTTCGCAATACCACAATCAGTTTGTGCTAGTGACTTTGAATATGTGTTTGGATTGCTTTGTATAGACATTTACTGTTATCCTAACTGAGTAAGGCATATAAACTTATGAACCATTTAGCTTGTAGAAGTGTGTTGTGGCAGAACCACTGTTCGACCCAGCTAGCTCAGGCAGGTCTCCCAGGCTAGCAATATCTTCCCCTGTAGGGTCTGGGGCCTCTCCCTGAAGGCTAAACTCCTCCCAGAATTGAGAACATCTGGGGCAGCTTTCTCATGCCCCCACCCCTCCTCTTCCTGGCTGGCAGCTGCGTCACTGTTTTAGGCTGGTCCTGGCTGCCACATATCTTGTGGTTATCAGCACCCACTTAGGCAACCCCAGCATCTCCAGATAAGACCTTGGCTACACCTTCTTCTAGATGGGGTGCTCTAGGTCATTCCCCAGCGGACAGTCTTCAGACATTGCTGGACTCACAGCTATTTGTCAGTGAGCCTGAGACCTCACCCAAGCTTAGGGGATCCAAAGTCCCAGGATAGTGACTTACTAGGTTGTCTGCCATCACAACCTGGTGGACTACATCAGGAATAACCTGCAGTGAAGACAGCACATGACAACTAACAGTGCTCATGCTGGCCCCTGTGTCTCTCAGAGCCTTTTCCCTCTCCCCATTGATGATGAGCCACTGCCTGCACTTCATAGTGTTGTCAGGCATGTGAGCTGTAGGCACCATCTCTCTGTCACTAAGGGACACTAGGATAATCTCCACACTACTACCCCAAACTAACTGGAGGAACCTACTCCCCCAGTATTATACTGGCAACACCTGGGGTTGGCCCCCCAGTGGGGGTGGAGGGGACTGCTTCTTTTTGGAGCAGATGGCATCTCCTCTCTTGTGACCTTACTGGAAGCAGTCAAAGCACCTGGCCTGGTAAGGCCCATGGCATTTCTTCCCACTAAACCCCGCCCTCATAGGATCAGAAAAGGATTGGTACTCCCTTCCCTGGAAACTCTTTTAGGAGCCTTTACGGAACTCCTTTCGGTGTTCCCTGTCCCCTCCTTCAGTTAAGTGGGACCCGAACCACCACTTTTGTTGTCCCCGCCTAGGTACCATCCTACACACTCTGGTGCTGATCCAGATTGAGTCAGCTTCTTTCCCAAGCTCTCTGGGTACCATTAGCTTAGAATTAATTATGTTCTGGCACAATTCTGTTTAAACAATTCCTCAGCATACGCTCCTTCAGCATTAAATTATAAAGCCTGTCATGGTCACTTACTTTTGTAAGGTCTTGTTCTTTCTGGCTTACTTCATGAGCCAGCAGGGCATGTTACAAGGCTAGTTTGTCTCCTCCAGTGTCATTTTCTTTTCTTCCAGGGTAAGTGTAACCAGTTTTCAGTTTAGGTTTCTCCCTGCTTGCCTGTCCTCTAGCTCTGCCTGGGGCAGACTGCAGGAGAACAAACAGTTTCCTGCTCTGGACAAGGCAGGTTCCCTGGATCCTATGGGCACCTCCTCCTCTGGCACTGAGCCCTCTACCTGGTCATTCTCCTACTCCATCTCCTCCTCACCCTGTGCCTCATAATCCTCTTTCACTTTTGTGGTGGACTGTAGCAGATGGACTTCTTCTCATGATCAGAGGGCTATCTGGTAATCCCCTTTCTTCATCCCGTTTGCCAGCTTCAGCCGCTCTCTCTCTGTACAGCTCACTTGTATCTGCCATGCTGAAGCTCTCAATGCTGATCAGATCCACTTCCATCCTTTAAAAAAATCAATGGTGCAATAGCTTGGAGGGTAGGGATACAATTTAGGAAAAATGTAAAACGGGCAATTAAAAATAAAAAAACTATTAAAACAATGAAAGTTGGTTTTGTTGTCAGATTACACGAGACATTTTTGCTTTTAACTTAAATCACTGAGTAGTACTGCAAAACACAAATCCTTGATCCCACCTCCGAACACCAATGTGGGAAATTGGGGTATTAGTTGAAGGGGTTGAATACCCACCTCAAGTAATAACTACAACTCTTACCTGGGTGAACCACTAAAGTCACTAAACAAAACTAAACTCGACCCCCTGGTAGATGTGGCACAGAACAGACAGGCTTACCTTAGAGCCAATGTTTAATGTATTTGTGCAGTACCAAAACAGTAATAATGTCAAAAAGCAGCACAAGAAAAATCCCAAACAAATTTAGACAAATAGAGGAAATTAAAAAAAAAAAAATGACAACAAAAAAACAAAAATACAATAAGGAAAACCAGAGTTATGATTTTTTAAAGTTGAAATATAAAAATAGCTCCAAAAGCTAAGTGTGTTCCTAGGCGCAAGTTATGACTAACCACAATGAGGCACTGGTGGGATACAGAAATCAGGACCAACTTGGTCAAATGTTTTACCTTCGGGCTTAGTCTCTGAAATGGAAGTCAGAAATATTCAGCAGAGCAAGGCAGCAGGCTGTGACCGAAGAGGGCTCCACATCGTAGGTTAGTTGCTGGGCGATGTCTCATTAAAGTCGTTGACTTTTGGTGGTAAAGGTCAGAGTGGGAGAAATTTGAATTTTGCACCTAAAGAAAGTCCCTCGCAGGACGGATAATTTTGGTGCCTTCATCCGGTGAAGATTTCTACCTCAGGACTTAGTCACTCTTTTGGAATGCTGATTCTTTCAGCTTAGCAAGGCTCCAGGCTGTAGACGAAGAGGGCTCCACAAGGATGGATACCTTCTGTGCTAGGTCCTGCTGAAGTGGATTTGCTCCTGTCGAAAAGCTCTGAGCTGGAACAACTTGAATCTTTGGCTAAGCAGGAATACACTTTGCCTCGTCAGTTTGGCAGGTTCGTCCCAATCCTCCTGAAGTATTTGGAGTCCAAATATTTATAAGTCCCAGGTTTCAGGAAAAGTTAGGAGGAGTGCACTTTGACACCAGTCAAGAGTCCATGACTGTGGGGAAGGCATTTGGGGTCCAGCCTCCCTCCATTGGAGGCCAGAGCAGGGTCCAGGGTAGGCCCAATTGGAACTGGTCAGCTGGGCAGTTGCAGAAAAATGACTCATGTAGCTTGTGTGTCCCTATAGCTTGAAAAGGAGGTTAGCCTTATGACCCTTGTGTCCTGGGTACAAGAGGGAAAGCAGGTCCAGTCTTCTAGGCTCTTCTCAGGTTACAGACAGAAGGTCTTCTACTGGTCCACAAAGTGTTCTGAGGAGGGAACTGGGGATACCACATTTATGCCTAGCACCAGTCTGTGGATGGTGGAAACTCCTGGTCATCCCCTAACCAATGGAGTAAAAGTTCGCAACAGGTTTCTTACCCACTTTTGCTGCATTTACTGTGTGCCCTACTGCAAACAATCCCACAGTGTCCTTCTCTAACTAAAACCAAGATGGCAGAACCTCTCTTCCCCTGTGCAGAGCAACCGTGCCCACCCCATGGTGTGCCAGGCAAATGAGAAACCCCTCATCTGTGGGCATTCTAAACCAGTTCTGGGGGCAGCTTCTCTCCCATTGGAATTGGGGCCTACCTGGCTGGAGGAAGCAAAGTGGGGCCCTGCCCAGGTGTCACCTAACATTTGCTGGTGACGGGGTAGGCCTCTTTGAAGTTAATCAAGTTCCTGGGCATAGCCACAGCTTAGATGGTCATCAGATGGCCATCATGCTAGATTCAGAAGAACAGAAAACACCCTCCCACATCCAAGCCTTTGTCTTCCTCTAAAAGCAATTTTCACACCTAATCATGGGGGTTATTCAGCTACCAGGTGACAGTTGAAGCTCATGCAAATGGGCCTCCAAAGACCTCAGGCAGTGAAAAGGATAACTTTCTAAAAGCACCTTTGCTAAAATATTTATTACATGTACCATGACATGTGTAGGTGTTTCCTAGCCAGAGATAACATTATTAAATTTAATATTCTATCCCAGTGCTTTCCTATGGAACATCCAACCCTTCTACAGTGAAATAGCTTTTGGGGCCTTGTCACTGTAAGGACATGTTTAACATTAAACCTTTGTATTTGTTACTTTTAAATACATGCACCCTGCCTTATGGCCAGTAAGGCCTACTTAGGGGTGACATGAATATTTAAAAGAAAGGTTTAGGCCTGTCAAAAGGGGTTATTTTGACAGGTCGAATTTCCAGTTTAAAACTGCATGATCAGGCTATAATGGGGATACTTGCAGTCATGTTTACACTGTCACTGTGGTGGATGGCACAGTAGGTGCTGCAGTCCACTTGTGACATTTAACTTACAGACTCTGGGTACACTTTTGTATCATATACAAGGGTCTTATAGGTAAGTTAAACATGCCAATTAGGGGGCCAATTTCATACTGTTGAAGGGGGGGTACAGGCACTTTTCCACTAGTTAGAGTTCTACAGCCTGCAAGAACAGTCTAGTATAGTTTTCTTCAAAGTGTTATTATGTGATTTCCTCATTGAAAAAACAAAAGTTCCATATTTGTCTAATTCCAAAACTAGGGGTGAAGCAAGCAAGTCTATCAGACCAAGGTGCAACTCTGTCAGATAGCTGAATACCTTTGTTCCACTATGAGCATTTATTTCCCTGCAGAAACTGTGTGCTGGGTCTCCAAACTAGCCTAGCTGCCCTTCTGACAGCTGTCAATACGTCTTTGCCCTTTATTCCACTGGACTTTTAGAAGCCCATAAAATTGGTAAAAAATCTTCAACAAGTCCCATTCCTAAATTCAGACTAGCCAAATGTACTTAACAGCCAATTTCACTTGGTTTATTAGTTTCACTCTGAAGTCTTTTAACTTGAAAACCTTCAATGACCAGGCACCCCAGTTTCTTGTGTAAAACATCCATGGAGCTCTACCCAGTAGCATTCACCAGGTTAGTGCTGCTTCTCTTTTTGTCATAAATCCATCAGGGAATTATATGGAAATTAGGGCTTGATTTAGAGTTTGGCAGATGGGCATTCCATTACAAACGTGTGGTATATCCCGTCCATCTTATTATAAGTGTCAAAGCATTTACTGCACTTGAAATAAGGCAGACACAATATCAATCACATTTGTGATGGAGTAACCCGTCCGCCAAACTCCAAATCAGGCCCTAGGTTTACTTGAGGGTTACAAATACCTGTAATTAAGAAAGTTCATGAAGAGGTTAAAGCAGGAGTTACTTCAATGTTATCTTCAGGTTCCACTATCATTTCATAAACACATGATTTCTTCCTGGTTTTTTTCTGGAATTCATTGAGAAAAAATAATTTTTTCTTAATAACTGCATGCCAGTTCAAAGCAAGTTTGTGAATGCTAAGGTTACACTTGCATAACCCCTATTAATTGGGCAGTTAGTACTGTGCAATTTAAGAGAGATCTTTGTCAAGGCAGTTGTTTGATACAAGGCAAAAGTTGATCACCGTTCCTATGCATTAGTAGGATTGGCTATGTCCCAAATAATTGGTTGTGTAAATACCTTACCGTTTAGTTATGAAACCTTTAGTGATGTTTTCAACACAGACTAAGCAAACCTACTATCTCCTCATAGGAGCTGAGTTTGCACAATTGATTTAGAATTAGTGCACCAATTCAATATAGTCATGTACACGCACTCATAGAGTCAGAAACAGAACCTTTAAAAAGTATTCAGATAATAATGTCTTGGAATTTAGTATTTATTACTCACAGCATTTATCTAGAGGTACCTTGGTGCTCACAGCCCCAAATACATAATGCTATGTCAAAAAGGTGGGAAAAAGCTGAGACAGAAAATAAACAAGACTTCAAAAGTTTCCTAAAATTCAGCAGAAACGATTACCCTCACCGTTTCCTCTTGGTTACCATTCCAATCTCGATCATGTACCCTGTCCATGTGATGGTGTGAGCGGTCAATCAACTTTACATTTTTTGTTTCTTTGTAAATATTATTTAAAGTACACCAAGTGGCTTTTAAATCCATTTTTTAAAAAGAACAGGCCTATTAGCCTGGATAATGCCTACTTGTGGCTACTTACTCTGGCCGATGAAGAGCTGGTCTTCCACACAAGTACGTTTTTGAGAATTGCCAGCCGAGCACGCAAGATGATGTCTAATCCCTGAGCTCTTATATTTATGTACGGATATTTTGTATAAATTGATGTATGAATTGGTATTTTATATTATTGTTAATTGTTTATTGCTACTGGATTTTATCATTACTCTCCATTTGTCATTTTAATTTGTTATGTTGCTGTGCTTTTATGGATACCAAGTTATCCGAATAAAGTGTCTGAATCTGAATCCCTACATAATGCTATGTCAAAAAGGTGGGAAAAAGCTGAGACAGAAAATAAACAAGACTTCAAAAGTTTCCTAAAATTCAGCAGAAACGATTACCCTCACCGTTTCAGAGGCATTCCTTTACAAAGTCTGGCCTCCGCAACAGAAAATGTTCTGTCATCTATGGTGGCACGATGGAAGACTGGAATATTAAGCCAAGGGGCATTTTCCGATCTCAAACTGCATTTTGGTTTGTAGAGTGAGAATCTTCTGGGCAGTGGTCTAGAGCGGGGGTCACGGAGCAATATGTACCGAAGGCACAAAGGCTTAAACATTACTCTATAACTTACCGGAAACCAATGCAATTTAGCTAAAACTACAGATATAGAGTAAAATTTCATGACATTCAAAATCAATCTGGCTGATGTATTTTACTCAAGTTGAAGTTTGTTTACTGTCTTTGCTGGCAGGTCATGATAAAGAGCAATGCAGTAGTCTAGCCTGACATCAATGAATACATTCTTTATTTTAACTCTTTGCTGCATAGTGAATAAATTAATTATTTGTTTCAGGCTCCGCAAATTGAAAAAAAACAAGTCTTCACAATCAAAATATGTTGATTTTCCATTGTGACATACATGTCAAACTTTACACCCAGAGTTCTGATGCTCTATACTGGCATAGGCTTCTGGCCGACTGTAGGAGCCCAAGATGGGAGATTCCACACTGATGTCTGGCAAAGGGGATACGATTTTAGTTTTCTCACCATTAAGTTTAATGTGGCTTTGTGACATCCACAACTGGACACTCACCATACAGTTATGCACATTTTTGGCCTTTACGCTGGGATCGCCTTCGACAATAAAAATAATCTAGGTGTTGTCAGCGTATATGAATAAAGCCATTCCATAGTTTGGGATTAGAGAGGCCAGCGGTGCCATATTTAGATTGGAAATCTGGGAGGAAGCACCGATACCTTCCAGTATCCTGCACATCAGTACCTTTTGTCACAGACAAATACAAAGCCATTGAATAGAGCGGTCTGACAAAAAGTTTTGACGTCATGTCAGGAAGTTTTGACGTCATGTCAGGACTGTGCCTCTGACACTGTAGCCATACAGGTGCTCTAACAGCATTGGATGGTCAACAATTTTAAAGGCTGCCAAGAGATCCAGTAAAAATGATGCTGCAGGCATATCATTATTAGTGCAATGACGGACATCAGCCAGTGCTGCCCAAACAGCATGGTCAGTGCTGCAGCCCCCGCAAAATGTCACCTTCGTTGGATGAAGAAAAATTTAAAACTCTACAAAAAGAGACAGTTGTTAAAAAACTGCACATTTAAGTAATTTGGGCAGGGATGGTAGTTGTAAAATTGGCCTAAAATTGTTAGTACGTTCAGGATCCAATGCTATTTTTTGAGATACAGCAGGTTATACATTTTCTTCAATTCGACCAGGAACATGGCCTGAATTCAAAGAAAAATAAATGATTGCCTGAGTATGTGAATGAGATTTAAACAGAATTCCTTTATGTACTCTAGTACAGAGTCAGAACCAGAAGGACTACTACTCTTTAGTAATGCGACACGTCATTCAGCATAAAGAACTGAGTACACACCTTTTGCACCTCTGGGGTGTACTGTAAAGGGATTTGAGAGCATAGTGGGGCTCTAAATGAGCTTTAATGACCTGTATTTTATTGCTAAATTTTTTTGCAAATTAGTTATATTTGGCTTGTGAGTAAGAATTAATCGTTTGCCCTGACGTTTCTGTCAGACTTTGCATAACTGTGACTATTGATTTAGAAATGATGGAGCAGTAAGAATTCTCTGTGATAAATAGGAAGACCTAACAGCTTTTATCACCTTCCTTTAAGGAAAGCCATTCACTCTTTGCACTAAGGGAATAGTACAGTCGCCAGGCATGTGCAAGTTCATGCTGCTTGCGTCCCATATTAGCTAACGCCTCAGTAAACTATATTTTGTATCTCCTGGTGGGATGGGATAATTTTTTCTGTTAGAGAACCAGCTTGTCAATAGCAGAGGGTAGTTGCTGCCTATACTGTTCCAGCAGATGGCTAGGTTTCTCAGCAGCACTATCTGGCAAAACCCTAAGTTGTACTTTAGAAGCATATATATTAATATCTAGTTTATGCCATTTGCGGACTAGATTAACAGTCACATTATTTGACTGTCTAGTTCATGCTGTATCTATGGACCAACAAAATGCAAGGCATTGTGATCTGTCCATGGAACACAAAAATCATGTAGAATCATGCAGAGATCACAATCTCTGAAGACAATGTATAGCATTTGATCCTCCCTGTGTACTGGAAAAGTCTTAACTATATTGCAATTGAACAAGGCTAAAGATTCTTTGACCTTCATCTGATTGGTGTTAATAGGAACATCGAAATGCACATTAAGGTCACGCAAAAGTATATTCTTTACCTTGTCTGGTGTTAGATTACTTAAATGTGAATTTAAAAGTAGGATGGACACAGTGGGAAAACCACCAGGGGAACTGTTACAGAGAAACAGATGCCATGTTAATTTCACTGGATCCCCTATCCTGAAGTACCACAAGGTCTGGGCTTATATCTCCCACCATTTCACAAATTTTAACTACTCTTTTGGTAATCACAGTTAGATCCTCCTCTTGGTTTTTTCACCTGGCATGCTGTAATTATATGGTACACAGGAGGCACTAAATGCTTCATACTAGAACAACAATCCTCCCTTCACCAGGTCACTGCTAAGTACATAAGATCAAGTTCTCTCTCTAGCACCATACCAAAACATTAGCAAATGGACTCATTAGACCTTCATACTCGCCCACCTGTTCGCCTTTGCTTTTGTTCCAAAGGGGTTAAACTGAGAGCCTGGTTTGACTATAGAACCATTATCCTAGTGTGAGGGGGTGGTCTGGAGCAAGGATAGAGATTCCCCATATGTCACCTATGACGGCCCGGGTGTCAATGTAGGGAGGAAAGAGTTAACTGAAGTAACTCCCTCCTCCTCACAGGAAGTAGGAAGTCACTGGGGAATACGCAGCAAATGACCATCGAGGGAAAGACCGGAAGAGGAGGGACCCCTGACATGGAAAAGGACGGACTCGGAGGAAGCGAGGGAGACGTGGAGGAACCCGGAAGACGCGGAGCCGAGCACGAGAGTGGAAGATAGGAGTGCCGAAGAGGACCCGCCGAAAGACCGGGAGAGACAACAGAACACGGCAGGACAGGAAGAATACGGTGAAGAAGTGGAGAACTGGTCTGAAGACTGGTGGACGCCCCCGGAGGTTGCTGTGGAGCCGCCGCAACTCAGGAGAGTTGCGGCAGACGCGGTGAGTGCTACGGGCAGGAAGGAGGAAAGCGAGTGGTAGGGTGAAAGGGGGTGAAGAGGAGGCCAAAGGGATATTGTCCTGTGAATATACCTGTAAACCAGGCCCAAATCAAACCCTGACGCTACCCGGGATGCAAGCATACAGTTTGGCCTAAAGAAGTGTGTACTTTTCTTTCACGCTCTACTATAAAAAGAGCATCATGGGGGCGTGGTCTCGCTGCACATGGAGTGAGACGCACGCTGCGATAGCTCCGGACAGCCGCTGCCGACAAAAACCTTTAAAGCGGCGTTGGGGAAGCGCAGGTGACGCTGACTGAGGCGCCTGCACTGCGGACGAGTCGGGGCAGCTTTTGGGGACCCGGTGCTCGCCTTAGACAGCTCATAGCGGTGTATGCGGCCCCGTCCCGGTGGAGCCCGGCCTGGGCGAGTGCGGCTGCCATCTTGGGTCCTCTGGGCCTAGGAGACCCCCGGCCTGGCTGTAACCTGCTTCGCTTCCCTGCGGTTCCTCTTGGGCGCCCTGCTGTTGAGATTGGGAGCCACGGCGGTGAATCGGTAACCCGGACCCCCGGCGCTCCTTCCCGAGGGTGTGCCCGTCAACGGCGACTCCCGGGACCGCCATTTTGGACTTGCCTGGTGCGGTCTACAGGGGCGGGCCGCGAGGTCCAGGCCGGGCTGCCCGCTCTCTCTGGGAGGCGACACACTCGCGGCTGAGCCCCGGTGGGCCCTGGAGGAACCTTGCAGCCTTTGACAGCGACCGGCTGTCTACCTGTCGCCACAGTGCTGGGTCCCAGACGGAGCCATTGCGGCCGCCATTTTGGGCCTCACCGCGCCTTTGTACGGTGGGGCTTGCCGCACCTCCTTGACGCCGCACCGGGGACCCTCCATCTCCTGCGGAGGTCCGCCACCTGGGGACATCCTTGGCCGCCACCTGGGGCCCCCTTCCACGGCTGGAGGAGGCCTATTATCAGCCCTGCCTTCTTACAGGCCTGCGAGGACGCCGCTGGAGACCCCAGGTTAGTGCATGTTGCCCATCATCACCTGGGCAGTCGCTACCTGTTGTGTGCGCCCATATAGCGGACGGCGACGGCAAGCTGGTGGACCCTAGAGAAGCCACGCAGGAAGCCCGAGGTGGGTGCCCGCGGCCACTGTCTGCATCCCTGATGGGCCCGGGAGGACTTTTGACAAAGCGACCACCTCAAACCCGCCTCCCTGACCACGAGTGAGCGTTTCGCACTCCTTGGGGCACCGGGCTGGGGGCGCACTGGCCTGGGGGCACAACTCTGACTTGTATTGGACACATCGGCCATCAGCCGCGGCGCCCCCTATCATCTAAGGCCTGCTGGCACGACTCCAGGCGCCGTGCCTCCGATTGCTGGTCGGACTTTTCTTCTGGCATGCCCCCTGGGGGGTTTTGGGACGCCATCTTCTGAACTGGGGAATGTGACGCTGCCCGCCGCATTAGTCTTTTCTGGGTCCGCGCTATGAGCTGAGGCTGGGCACGGAGTGGGTGCCCCTCCTTCCCACTGTTGCTCATCGGTGGGTGCATGTGGTCGACTCTATTGTGATCCTGTGGAGGGCCTCCTGTTTGCATCACTTGGCTTGACCTGGCCCTGATCCCTGGTGGACTTGCACTGCCCTGGCCGGTGACCTAGACCCTATCGGGTGGCTGGAGAGGGGGTTGGGGGGCTCGAGACGTCGGAGGACAACCCCCCCTGTTGCTCGCCACCTGCCTGGGGAGCGTTCTGCCACCGCCAACAATAATACACCCCAAAATCTGCTTGGGTGGTCACCCGGGCCCCTACGTCGTTTTCTGGCCTTGACTCCCTGCCTGGCACGTGGGATCCCGAGGGGCCATGACTCGCTCAAGGACTGGGAAGGACTCCGCAGCACCCCTGAAGGACAACCCTGTGACTGCCCTGTGGAACAAACCGGGCTCCGCTCCTGCTGGGGAAATGGCAACACCGGCGGCGGGGGCCTCTGAACCCGTCGCCCAATCCTTCATGACTAATTTCATGCAGGAACTCAAATCTGAAATTGGCTCCCTCCGGACGGAGGTACAATCCTGTGTCAGGGAGCTCAGGAGAGATGTTGTAGAACTTGGAGGTAGAGTGGACGACCTCGAAAAGACAGTCGACGCTCGCACGGAGGACCAGGAGCAACTCTGGCAACGCTTGGCCACCCTGGAGGATCAACACATTGAGCTGCAACTCAAGCAGGAGGACATGGAAAATCGGGGACGCCGCTACAACTTGCGCATAAGGGGTGTTCCTGTTGGGGCAGAGGGTTCGGACATCATGACCTTCATCGCTGACCTGCTTCAAGAAATTAGAGGGGACAAAGATGCCTTTCCACCGGCCCTGGACCGTGCCCACCGAGTATCTGGTCCCCCTGGTCGCTCCGGCCTTATCCCCGACATACTTACCCGGGTCCATTTCTTTACGGAAAAAGAGGCCATTCTCAGGGCGCCGCGCTCCAAGCCGGAGCTCACCTACAAAGGTGCCACCATCCAGCTGTTCCAAGACCTCGCCCCTACCACATTATGTTGCCGCAGGGACTTCAAACTCATCACTGACAGGTTGAGGGAGCTGGGCATCCAGTATCAATGGGTCCATCCATTTGCACTTATCTTCCAATGGGACTCAAAGCGTCGGATGCTTCGGTCCTTCCGAGAGGCTGCGCGGCTGCTCCAACTTCCAGTTACTCCGCCATCCAGCCCCTCCAGCCCCTCCAGACTACCATCCCTGAACCGCGAACCTGCAAAACCCCAATGGGCCAGAGTGCATCGACCCAGACGCCCATCTCACCGAGGGGAACGTGCCTCCTCTCAAGCAAAACAGGACATCCTCCAGCACCTCCGCTCCTTGGTCGGGGGGAGCCCCCCTCGAGCTCCCAGCCCCTCAGGGAACTAGCCTCTGGACACCCCTCTATGCCCCACGGATCATCATCGTCTTCACCGGCCTCCCGCGGAGGTGGGGGCTGAACCCCCACTTCCTTCGTTTGCTCAGCCCTTGCACTGACTATATCCTGGCAGCGGCACCGGAGGGAGCTCCTTGACGGCGGTGCTGATACTTTGAGACCCGCTTCCCCTCCTATTCCTCGGAGAGTGACATCTCTGGGATGGCTTGTGCCATTGAGCCTGGCTTGCTCCTGGACTGGAATAGGTCTTGTTGGCCACGTTGGCCGTTATTATACTTGGACATTTTGTTTACCTTCTCTCGCCCTTCTTTCCCTTTTCTTCTTCTTCTCTCTACGGCGGAGGGGTGGTCCTGACTCCCAGGGGTGTGTCACTATATGCGACTGCTGCTTCTTCCCCTCCCTGCTTGACGCTGGCCTCTGAGCAGTGCCTCCACTCTGCCGGCCTACACTGGGAATGCGCCGGGGGTGGCGGGGCAGCACAGCGTTCTACCCTAATTTCTCTGCTTGCACTTGCGACTGCGCGAGATCCACCCGTGACCTGACCTCTACCCCCTGTCTGAAACTCCTTTCTCTCAATGTAAAGGGCCTTAACTCCCCCAACAAGCGCTGCCAGATATGGAGATACCTACTACAACAGAACCCGGACATTGTATTCCTTCAGGAGACTCACCTGCTGAGGGCAGATACCCCTCGCATGGCTCACCCCCGATACCCCCTTCAATTCTGGGCATCTGCACCCACTAAATCGGCTGGGGTGGCTATCCTCTGCAGGGCAGGCATCCGCCAGGGAGACCCCAGAATAACTCGTAGTAAAGATGGCAGATTCCTCAGGCTGATGGTCAAGATCGGGCAGCGGGCTCTCACCCTCTGTAATATCTACGCGCCAAATCAAGCTCGAGACCTCTTTCTTAGGGACCTCCTACACAAACAGTTAACACTCGATGACTCTCACCTCATTCTGGGGGGCGATTTCAACTTGGTCTGGGACGCGGGCCTTGACCATAGCGACGGCTCGTTCCATGGGGCAGGGGCTATGTCCTCCGCCTTAAAGAGGCGGTTAATTGAGCTTGGCTTAATGGACATTTGACGCTATCACTCTCCGGCCGCTCGAGACTATTCTTATTATTCTCATGTCCACCGCTCTTACTCACGCATCGATTATATCTTCGTTTCCCACTCTCTGCTTCGCGACACTCTCTCGGCGTCTATGTCCCATATATCCGTCTCTGACCATGCTCACGTGGAACTTCTCATACAGAGCCACTACTCTCGCCCACACCGCCCTCACCCCCGGTGGCGCCTCCCCCCACCTTCTTCGGGACCCCGTAGATGTGGCGGAAATTGGGGACGCCATCACCTCTTACTTTGCGTCCAACGATCTCCCGGAGACCCCCTTTCCCATGGTTTGGGACGCGTTTAAGGCCACGATTCGAGGCTGCATCACATCCATTGCCATAGCTCGGGAAGCCCGCCTCTTTGAAGATAACCTCTCGCTGGATATAAAGGCGCTTGAAAGATTGGACCAGGAACGCCCTCTGGCCCTCCACAAGAGGCGACTTGCCATGCTCAGGGGCCAGCTACGGGCGCACAGAACCAATAAGGCAGAGCATGCTCTTTTAGCCTTGAAACAACGGTACTATGAGGGGGAAGATAAGGTGGGCACGGTTCTGGCCCGTCGCCTCAGGGCACGGGCAGCTAAAGCGCACATCGCCAAACTTAAACTGGAAGATGGCACGTGGGCCACTACCGAAGCCGCTAAACTAAAAGCTTTTCATGAATACTACTTGTCCCTCTATGCCAGGGAATCGCCCAGCCCAGAACAGATGCAGGCTGCGTTGGGAGACTGTACCTGGTCTCCGATCGGCCGCTATCATGCCCAGCTCCTGGAGGACTCGCTTACCTCGGAAGAACTCTCTGGCGCCTTGAAGGACCTCCCTCTTGGTAAATCTCTGGGACCGATGGCCTTCCGATCTCATTCTATCGCGCTTTTCTCCCGCAACTCAAGCCTCACCTACTTCGTCTTTTTAATTCTTTCTCAGACACCGAAGGACCCTCCACATCTATGGCCATGGCCGAAATCGCCTTGATCCCCAAACCAGGGAAGGATCATACCTTATGCTCCTCTTTCCGCCCTATTGTGCTGTTAAATACGGACCTCAAACTCTACACCAAAATGCTAGCCAAGCGACTCGACCCGCATCTCTCCGGGCTTATTGAGCCCGATCAGGTTGGCTTCATTCGTCAATGACCGGGTGCGGCTAATGTGCGCCGTGTCGCGCATTTAGTCGGGAAGGCTCAGCACTGGAAGATACCCTCCTGCTTGTTGTCCCTCGATGCTGAAAAAGCATTTGACCGGGTGGATTGGGTATTTCTCCGGGTCGTCCTGCACAAAATAGGGCTGGGTCCCCGGATGATCGCTAGGATCATGGCTCCCTACCTCTCTCCACTGGCCCAGGTACGGGTCAACGGCCAACTCACGGAGCCCATCTCGACCCACAGAGGCACCCGCCAGGGATGCCCTCTCTCCCCTCTCTTATTTGCCCTGGTGGTAGAACCCCTCGCTATCATGATACGCCAATCCCCTGATATTCATGGCATCACACTGGGAGGGTTAGATCACAAAATCGCCTTGTTTGCGGACGTTCTCCTTCTAACAAGATCCCGCCCGAGAACCTCTTTGCCTGCTTTGTATAGAGTGCTCCAATCGTTTGAATTAGTTTCAGGCCTTAAAATCAATCATGCTAAATCGTGGGCCCTAAACCTCACAATCCCAGAGGCAGAGATCCACGCACTCCAGTCCCTTGTCCCATATCAATGGGCCTCCCATTCCATTCGATACTTAGGACTTAACCTGACCCTGCCACGTGGTCACAAGCTAACTGGCAGGAGTGTAAAAAGGCTGTACTAGAAGATCTGAGAGCGTGGAAATCCCTACCTCTATCCTGGATGGGGCGTCTGAACACAGTCAAGATGTCGATCCTCCCAAAGATACTCTACCTGTTCCAGACTCTCCCCACGCCCTTTCCACAGCTTCAGATCCAAAGCCTTCAGCGTGAGCTCACCACGTTCATCTGGGGAGGGCACCGACCGTGCTTCTCCAATCGGATTTTTATGTTGCCACGAGACAGAGGGGGATTGGCCTGTCCTAATTTGCAAGAATATTACTGGGCCTCTCATCTCCGTTTCATTTTGGAATGGATGGCATGGGAAAGTGAGAAATTCTGGTTTCACATGGATAGGGCGGAGACCTGCCGACCCATATGGGACCTTGCCTGGCTCCTGCGGGATGCCCGCTCTCGTAGCACTTACATAGCCATCCCCACAAGGACGGTGCTCGATATCTGGGATAAGTTAGCATTGTCCAGGGGCCTTACCACTTTCCCGTCCCCCCACACTCCCATCGCCCGCAACATCCATTTCCCGCCTGCCCTTCACCCACCTTCTTTCTCGGACTGGTCAGATGGGGGCTGTCGAACCATTCAGGACCTCTTCTCGGGGGAATCCTTTAAATCTTTTGATCAGTGTAAAAGGGACTTCCAGTTCTCGGAGGGGGCTAGGTTTCAATATATTCAACTCCGACACTGGGTTCAGGCATCATCCTTGGCGCGGGCGGCCACCCGCCCCCTTACCCCTTTTGAACGGTTGGTTCGCTCCTTTGACAACTCTAGGGGACTAATTTCTCGCACATATCAAATCCTCCAACACTCTCAACGTGTTACCCCACATGCTTATCAGTCACGGTGGCAGTCGGATGCAGGCTCGGACATCACGCCCGCACAATGGGATCACCTGTGGCGCGATATCCCATAGGTCTTCCGTAGCATCTCCCAGCAGGAAACCGCATACAAGGTCATGACACATTGGTACTACACCCCACATAGGCTACACAAAATGTTTCCTACCTCCTCACTTCTCTGCTGGCGATGCACGAGCGCCCCCGGAGACTTTCTCCACATTTGATGGACGTGCCCGCTCTTGACCATCTACTGGAAGGAGATCCTCAGCCATATTAGACTGGTGCTAGGCTACCCATTGCCCGACCATCCAACCACAGTCATCCTAGGCCTCCGGCCAGTGAACCTGCGTGCCATGACCCGCCGAGATTGGCACCTAAGCCGTCATATGCTTGGCGCAGCCAAGCAAATTATTTCTCTCTATTGGAAAAAGGCCGAAACGCCTCTGGTCAATGTCTGGTTCACTCGCTTGTGGCATACTATAGCAATGGAGTTGCTTACGGCGCGCCTGCAACTTCGAGACACCAATTTCACCAAAATTTGGCAGCCGTTGGTTGATTACTTCTGCAAGCTGGAACATGCTGGTCTCCAGCCCCCGAAACTCCGGGCTTTACGCCTATTTGAAGACTCCATGGCCTCTCCGGATGCTGATAGCCTCTGGGGAGCCGCTAGCAGTAGCGCTCGACCCCCCCTTGGTGGGACTATCTCCGCAGGCCCCTGGTGCCCCGCTCTCTCCCCCAGTCAAGACAGGCCTGCTCTCCTTTTGAGTGACACTCACGGCAAACACTGGTGGTAGATGTCTCAGTGCCCCTGCATTGATAGCCCACGTTCTCCGGGTTGGGAGGACGCTGACCATCCCCCGCCATACCTATCCTCTATCCCTTCGCTTGCGTCTTTCTTCTCACTCCTATTTCTTTTCCTCCTCTTAGTGTTATATTGCTTTTATTGGCTATATTGTTATCAAGTAGAAATGTAATCCTGATGGGCAGACTTGAAGCATAAGGCCTTGCACGGGAGATATCTCTGATGGAACCCCCTATTTGAGACAAGTTGGATCATAAGCTGCTTATAGATCTGCACAGTTTGGAGTTTAAGTTATAGCAGACACAACTTTGTTAATACAGCAGTGCTTAGGAAGCTTAAACCTCACTGTCTATGATGCATGTGATATAGCCTGAGATGCACCTGGTAGATGTTGATTCTGCACGCTGGGTATTGGACCATAATATACTGCTGGTATGATGTGCTGTAATACACCAGAAGATCGGTCGATAGTATTGCCTGTAACTGCTCATATGTGATTACTTTAAATGCCAATAAAAATATGTTTAACAAAAAAAAAGAAAAAAAGGGCATCATGATTTAAAAAGGATTAGCTGCATGATATTTTCAGCTCGCCCGTTTTACTTTGCTTTGTTCACACCCTTTCAGGAAAAACCAACCTTGCCTTATTGTTTAAGAATTTTGTCTTTTGGAGGAAAATAGCTCCTTCCCCAGGAAACATCACCCGCTGGGTTCAGCTGCTTCTTAATGTGTAATCTCTTTGGGGAAAACAGATAGAGAGTCTCATGGCTATGGTTTTGACTGATACCAGTTAATGCATTTTCCCTGACTCTATATGCACTCTGGGTGTGGTGACGGTAAATCCTACTGAAAGGAGGGGCATTCTACTTACTGTTGTTTTCTTCTCTTTGGAGAGACTCCAGGGGTGCGTCAACCTGGCCTCATTGAGTGGAAATTCCTAGAAGAAGAAGAAGAAAGAAGAGTGACCGAAAGAACATCGCCCGGAGCATATTTAACCTTCAAAGCTGATGACCTTTTATTACTTACCTCAACATATTCAATAAATTTCGTCAAAATTGAGCCACATATTAAGCCTCCTAGATTCTGTTTCCGCCCATCCCTCCCACAAGTGGTGTCAGAAGTGGGATCCGTGGAAATGGAGGCCGCAGTACAGAAAATGGTGGACAATCAAGAAAAACTGGGACGCATTATGGAGAAATTTCTGGCCGTGGCTGAAGAGGACAGGGAGAAACTACATAAAACTTTGATTGAACAAAGTCAAACCCAAGAGTCAGTGATAGGAACATTGGCGGACACCCTTATTCAACAGCGGGGACATACCTCCCTTCCCTCTGTAGTGTTACAAAAGTATGTTAGTGGGGAGGATCCTGATTTTTTTTCTCAAACTTCGAACGGATAGCCCGAGCAGCAGGGTGGCCCTTGGACAAATGGGGTCAATATCTGGGACCCCTCCTTTCAGGTGACCTACAGGCAGCATACCAGGCAGCCAATCCAGTGGGACTCACCCCATACGATGAAGTCAAGAAGAACATTTTAGAAAGATTTGGAGTAGATGAAGAAACCTATCGTATTAGACTTAGGCAAATTAAGGAAGGACCCCAAGAGACTCCTAGATCTCTCTCATATCGCGTAAAAGACATGGCAGACAGGTGGCTAAAGCCGTTGGTATCCAACAAGGAAGAAATCATGGAAAGGATCTACTTGGAACAGTATTTAGCCTCCCTACACCCACCGATACAAAAGTGGGATCGACAGCATACCCAGCTGAACATGGAAAGAGCAGTAGAGATAGCCAGTGCATTTAATAGGGCACAAGAACTACAAAGAGGCAAGGAAGAAACCCATTGGAAACCGTCAGGGGGGAACACCACAAAGAGCAGTCGACAACCGATCCCAAGAAAGCCTGACACAGTTACTTTAATGCCAGGTCCTCTTCTACCCCCACCTCTCCGAACTCCCACTCCCTCAGGTCCTCAATGTTTTAACTGTGGAGGGTTTGGCCATATAACTCGTGTATGTCCTCAGAAGGAAGAGCCAATGGAAGTGGGGCTTACTCGATCCTTCTATTGCACCAGACAGGGACAAGGTCTTCCCTATCATAGAACAGTGAAAGTAAATGGGGAGGATAGATCAGCCCTAGTTGACACAGGATGTCTGCACAGTGTTATGAGGCCCCAAAGTGTGCCAGGTGGGAGTCCCAAACCTATGGGTCTTGTGAACATTCAATGTGTCCATGGCGACAATAGACAGTATCCTACTACTGAGGTACAAGTACAGCACGAACCCTTGGTAAGACCAGTCCCTCTACGAGTGGGACTTATCCCTAAGTTACCCGAACCCTTTGTTCTAGGGAGAGATTATCCCTACATGGAACAAATATTGCAAGGATGTGGAGATGAGGGGGATGAATGGAGGAAAACTGCCCCGTTTGCTCAAGAACAGGATCTTGGTTTTTCCCCTGGAAAGTCTAGGAAAAGTAAAAATCAGAGGAGAAAAGAAAAGAAAGACTGGATGCAAATAGCGCTAACCCAACCAAAAGAGGATGCCATGTGGCAGCACGACCAGGGTTTTCACACAGCCCAATGGGAAGATCCGACCCTAGAGGGGGGCCTGGAATAGAGCCATGGATGCTGAAGACCCAGAGCAAGTAGGTCCCCAGTTCTTTATTAAAAAGGGTCTGGTGTATAGGAAGGGAGGAACAAACAAAGCCCCTCAGTTACTAGTACCCCAAAAGTATAGAGAAAAAGTGCTCTTTTTAGCTCATAGTCACTTGTTGGGGGGTCATTTTGGGAGTGAAAAGACGGAGAAAGCTATTCTTGAAAAATTCTACTGGCCAGGGATTTATCAACAGGTTCGAAGGTATTGTAAGGAATGTCCTATATGTCAGAAGAACATCAGGAGCCTTCCCCTTAAGGTACCTCTACAACCCTTACCCATAATAGAAGAACAATTCACCAGAGTAGGGATGGACATCATAGGACCCCTTCTTCCCTCTCGTAGCGGGTGTAGGCATGTATTAGTCCTGGTGGACTACACCACTTGTTTTCCTGAGGCGGTGGCCCTGAGACAACCCAATGCCTTACAGATAGCCAAGGCTATGGTTAACATCTTCTCCCGGGTAGGATTTCCCGGGAAATCATAACCGACCAGGGTACTCCTTTTATTTCCAAACTGATGAAACAGGTGTGCCAACAGTTGAACATTAAACAAATCAGAACGTCGGCCTATCATCCTCAAACTGATGGACTAGTATAAAGATATAATGCCACGCTTAAGACTACCCTGAAGAAACTTCTTGACCTAGAAACTCGTAAGTGGGAGGACATGCTTCCCTTAGCCCTCTTTGCCATCCGATGTAAGCAACAAAAAAGCACGGGGTATTCACCCTTTGAGTTGTTGTATTGTAGACAACCCAGCACCTTACTCGAGACGGTGAGAGAGGAATGGGAAGAAGAACAAGAAGGAGGTAAACCCCGACCCGAATATGTCCTTAATTTAAAAACTCACTTACAACAAATACGAAGCATTGTAAAAATTCACTTACAACAGGCACAGACCTCTCAAAAAACCCAATACGACAAAAGGACTAAAGAACGTACCCTTGAAATAGGTGATTTTGCCTTATTTATGATGCCCACATCGGATCACAAGATGTTAGGTCAGTGGCAGGGGCCGTTCAAAATAATAGAAAAAGTAACTCCAGTAACTTATCGCTTGGAAATGGATTCTAAGAATTCATTGCATACACAGATCTTCCATATTAACCTACTAAAAAAATGGGAAGGGGCCATCCCAGCTTTGTTAGGATTGGCTGAACAAACAGAACCTTTGTATCACAAGAGCATATATCCAGAACTGCCTGAGTCTCAGAAACAAGAGTTGTATACACAGTTACAACCCCTACAAGAAGTATTTTCCCTTACTCCCGGTAAGACAAACTTAGGGGAGCATGCAATTCATACTATTCCGGGAAAGAAAGTGAAGTTACGGCCCTATCGTATTCCTGAATCACGTAGAGACGCAGTAAGAAATGAGGTACAAAACATGCTTCAAATCGGTATAATAGAACCCTCCACCAGTGAGTGGAATTCCCCTATCGTTTTAGTACCAAAACCTGATGGGTCTATTAGGTTCTGCATAGACTTTAGAGAAGTCAACAAGATTTCACAATTCGACTCCTACCCATTACCCAGAGTCGATGAAATGATTGAAAGAATTGGAAAAGCTTGTTATATAAGCACACTGGACCTTTGCAAAGGCTATTGGCAAGTACCCTTGAAAAACCAAGATAGAGAGAAGACCGCCTTCTCTACTCCAGAGGGGCTATTCCATTTTACGGTCCTCCCCTTTGGGCTGCATGGGGCACCCGCAACGTTTCAGATATTAATGAATGTGTCTTGAGGCCCTGTGCTGCATTTGCTGCTGCTTATATAGATGACATAGTGATTCATAGTACTACGTTGGAACAACATCTGCAACATTTGAAAACAGTGGTGCAAACCCTGAGAGAGAGTGTTTTAACCATTAATCCTTCCAAAAGCCGATTAGCGGCTAAATCGTTGAAATACCTTGGATACCTGTTAGGAGAAGGTCTGATAAAACCACAGGAAGAAAAAGTTGCAGCAATTACCAATATACCCTTTCCTCAAACAAAGAAAGACCTAAGGGCGTTCTTGGGCGTTTTAGGGTATTATAGGCGATTTATACCTGATTTTTCCCAGATAGCTACTCCTCTGACAGATCTCCTAAAAAAGGACGCGAAAACAGAAAAAGTGCTAAAACATCCATCCTCTTCAGCTCGTCAAGCCTTCCAACAGTTGAAACAAGCTATAACCTTGAGAACCATCCTTCTTATCCCTGACTACACCAAGCCCTTTATTTTGCAGACAGACGCCTCAGAGCATGGGTTGGGTGCGGTATTGTCCCAAACCGATCCCCAAGGACAGGAAAAATCGGTCCTATATATCAGCCGAAAATTGTTCCCTAGGGAGAAGAGGTATGCAGTAATAGAAAAAGAAGCTTTAGCCATAAAATGGGCCATTGAATCCCTTAGATATTACTTGGAAGGTCGTGAATTTGTCCTATTCACTGATCATGCCCCACTGGAATGGCTCGCCAAGAATAAAGGACATAATAATAGAGTTATGAGATGGTTTTTATCCCTACAACCCTATCAATTTACCACCTTGCACAGAAGGGGAAAGGACCAAGTCAATGCAGACTATCTTTCCAGATATCCCCTTGACTCATTTCTTGTTAGCAAGAAAGTTAGGGAAGGGGGATGTGAGGGGGTCATCCGGAGCAAGGACGGAGATTCCCCATATGTCACATATGACGACCCGGGTGTCAATGTAGGAAGGAAAGAGTTAACTGAAGTAACTCCCTCCTCCTCACAGGAAGTAGGAAGTCACTGGGGAATACGCGGCAAATGGCCATCGAGGGAAAGACCGGAAGAGGAGGGACCCCTGACATGGAAAAGGACGGACTCGGAGGAAGCGAGGGAGACGTGGAGGAACCTGGAAGACGCGGAGCCGAGCATGAGAGTGGAAGATAGGAGTGCCGAAGAGGACCCGCCGAAAGACCGGGAGAGACAACAGAACATGGCAGGACAGGAAGAATCAGGTGAAGAAGTGGAGAACTGGTCCGAAGACTGGTGGACGCCCCCGGAGGTTGCTGTGGAGCCGCTCAGGAGAGTTGCGGCAGACGCAGTGAGTGCTTCGGCAAGGCGGGAGGAAAGCGAGGGGTAGGGTGAAAGGGGGTGAAGAGGGGGCCAAAGGGATATTGTCCTGTGAATATACCTGTAAACCGGGCCCAAATCAAACCCTGACGCTACCCGGGATGCAAGCATACAGTTTGGCTTAAAGAAGTGTGTACTTTTCTTTCACGCTCTACTATAAAAAGAGCATCATGATTTAAAAAGGATTAGCTGCATGATATTTTCAGCTTGCCCGTTGTACTTTGCTTTGTTCACGCCCTGTTAGGAAAAACCAACCTTGCCTTATTGTTTAAGAATTTTGTCTTTTGGAGGAAAATAGCTCCTTCCCCAGGAAACATCACCAGCTGGGTTCAGCTGCTTCTTAATGTGCAATCTCTTTGGGGAAAACAGATAGAGAGTCTCATGGCTATGGTTTTGACTGACACCAGTTAATGCATTTTCCCTGACTCTATATGCACTCTGGGTGTGGTGACGGTAAATCCTACTGAAAGGAGGGGCATTCTACTTACCGTTGTTTTCTTCTCTTTGGAGAGACTCCAGGGGTGCGTTAACCTGGCTTCATTGAGTGGAAATTCCTAGAAGAAGAAGAAAGAAAAGTGACCGAAAGAACATCGCCCGGAGCATATTTAACCTTCAAAGCTGATGACCTTTTATTACTTACCTCAACATATTCAATAAATTTAGTCAAAATTGAGCCACATATTAAGCCTCCTTGATTCTGTTTCCGCCCATCCCTCCCACACCTAGTCACTACTAAGAATAGTTACCCTCTGCCTTTGATATCTGTTCTGTTAGACTAGAGAAGATATGCAAACATTTTCACCAAGCTAGATCTTAGGGGACCTTGTCTTCTAGTTACAGTCTGCAAGGGTCACAAATGAAAAACAGTGTTTTGCACAAAAGTTTGATTATTTGACTATCAGGTTTTAACTTTTGGACTCAGTAATGCTTCCACTGCCTGTCAGTATTTCATAGATGAGGTTTTAAGGGTATACTTGGCTGGTTTTTGTAAGATGTGTCTGGATGGCATTTTGATATATTCAGACATCTTAGAATCACATTTATCACATTTTAAAGCAGTCCTACAGTAGTTGAGAGATCATCACCTTTTTGCTAAGATAGATAAGTGTGTCTTTAATGTTACTACAGTAGAATTTTTAAGTTACATATTCACACCTGAAGCTATTATGGTAAATGATATAAAAGTGTTCCATTACCTAATGCTATTTTAGTAAAAACCAACAAAGTTTTCTGGGTTTTACAAATTTTTATAGAGAATGTATACATCAGTTCTCTGAAATTATTAAACCCAATACCAGACTGTTAAGAAAAGGGGTAACTTTTGTATGGTCTACGAAAGCTGATGATTTTTGATAAAGTTGTATTCTAATGCATTTATTTTACGAAATTATGAATTTCTATTTATTGTTTAAATTAATACTTCATATCATTTAATTGGGAAAGGGATGTGCTATTGCAACATACCTATATACCAGTCAGATTAATCCAGTGGCATATGTTTCTAAAACCTTCTTCCTAGTCTAGTTGAACTACACAATTACTGATAAAGAGATTTTATCAATTAAAAGGTTTTTTGAAGCGTGGAAGCATTACCCATTGGGAGCTAAAAACTAAATGTTTTTATCAATCAAAGACATTTATAATTTTTTTAATCAGTGAGAGCATTGACTGCTAGACAGCTCAGATGGACCATATTAATTTCCTATGATTATTTTGTAATAGACTGTAGATTATGTCCAAGTAATGGAAAAGCAGATGCTTAATCTAGACAGACTCCTCAATCTGACATTAGAAGAACTTGATTAATGAACCACCTTTGTTTTAGCCATCCAAAACCTTGAATAATCATTCTGAAGCATTGATTAACCTCAAAAAAATATTGACAGAAGTACATATAGAAATATTCTCAGTATATTTGGAAGCTTGGACTAAGGAATATTAAAATAGGAGTGAAAAGGATGAACAGTTATTTGAAGAGAAGGCATTGTATTTGCCAACGTTTAACTTAGACGCAAGCTATAAGCTGGCTTCATAATTCTAAAACTGATGGACACCCAAGACTGCCAGCTGTTAAAAGATATTTGGCAGCTGTTAAACAAATTTGATGGCCACCTTTATTTACTGATGTTAAGCAATAGGTATAGTCAGGTTCCATTTGTGCTCAAAATAAGAGTTTGAGTTCAAAACATGTAGGTCTTTTGAGACTATTACCTGTATCACATGAATGTATGGCTTTACAATGAATGCGTTTACCTTGCATGCCTTTACTACGCATCCTTTACAATGCATGCCTTTACCACACATATGTCTTTACCACACATATGCCTTTACCACGCATGCCTTTACCATGGATTCCTTTACCACACAAGGTATGTATAGGTAAGGTAAGTTAAATCCCCACGTTCTTTTTAAATTAATTAGATTTTTTCGATTCTAAGTATGAAAGCCTCAAAAACATATTTTTTTAAATTACCTGTGCCACACTATACCTTTGCTCACATCATAAACCCTAAAATAACCTTACCACCCTATACCCTTACCGACCCCTAAACCCTAAAAATACCCTTATCACCCTAAACCCCCAAAAAACCCTTACCATCTTGTACCCATCCTATTCTATACCCTTACCCACCCCTACACCCTAAATCCTATACACCTACTCACACCTATACCCTAAAAATACCCTTACCACTCTATAGTCCAACACACCCCTACACCCAAAAAATTAAATTAAATATGTAGGCAGTACCAGCTGTGAGCTGAAGAAAAGAGTGCTGGAACATGTGCGTGCCACAATCAATAAGTATAGAAACAATGCAGTGGCCAGACACATGGAGCTACATCACAATGGGGACTGGAAGACCCTAAAGTTTTATGGAATAGAGACTGTGCCAATAAATGAACGTGGAGGAAATAGGGAGAAAATCCTCCGCCAAAAAGAATCACAACACATCCTAAAATTAAGAACTTTGACCCCACATGGCCTGAATCAATCTGAGGTATTATATATACATCTATAATCCATAAATTGTCTCCCATACGCTGTAAGAATTTGATTAAAAGAAAAGAAGATGAATGAACGAAAAAAAGTTGGAACATAACATTAAAAACAAATTGATTAAGAAAGATAAAATGCAATGGGCCCCAACTAGTTCATATGGCAGAACTAGCCCACTGGAGGGATTGAAGAAGAGAAAGACAATGATGAATGTATTCCCACTGGAGGATTTGTGTATGGACACTGCCATTTGAAGAGACTATGGGGCATATTAGCAAGACCCACGTTAAAATTATCGCCGTTTTAGCGGCAGGAAACTGCCGCTAAAACGGCGATAATGGGCTTGCTAATATGCGTTATGGAATTCCAATAGAAGCCCAGGTTAGATGTGCAGGCCATCTAACCTGGGCTTCTATTGGAATTCCATAACGCATATTAGCAAGCCCATTATCGCCGTTTTAGCGGCAGTTTCCTGCCGCTAAAACGGCGATAATTTTAACGTGGGTCTTGCTAATATGCCCCTATGTTTATAAATTGGACAAGTGGGAGCCGTTGTATTCACTGATTGGGATCGGGTTAAAGAATTTTAAAAATTGAATTTCTTTTGCACATTCACTGTTTTTGTAAAAAAGAAAAAATGAAAAAATGTTTTAATTTATATTTCATTTCACATTTTTTAAATTGCACTATAAGGTAACAATGAATGGGGACTACATCTTCCATAATGTTTAGAGGCGCCTGCATTGATTGGCAGGAAATGACGCAATAGGGTTCAAACATAAAGAACAGTGTTTGTTTGCGCCATAACATGACCGTGATCAAGGTATTATGTAATACCGAAACACGTTGGTCTGTTCGCCTGTATCTTGATTAAGCAAATGAAGAAAACGAGAAAATAAAAAAAACTGCAAAAGCTCTGGGAAAGTGCGACCCGTTGTTCCTTTCGGCGGCGAAGGATTTGGAGTTATATATATATATATATATATATATATATATATATATATATATATATATATATATATTACCTACTGGCGGTCGCCAGTAGGTAGTTATAGTTAGTACCTCGATTCTATTCAAAAAGCGTTTTTTCTTTTGCCAATATCTTTGGCACCGTTTGACGAATCTTCGCGAAATTTTCCCCAAAAAAAGGTTCACTCAGGTCAGCTCCTGTCTTGAAAGTTTCGGGGTGATTCGTCAAGCAGGGGCTGAGAAAAAAGGGGGGTCCCAAAATGCATTTTCCCCATGGTAATTTCCATAGGAAATTTTATTACAGGCTACAGCCCGAACTGCTGAATGGAATTACACCAAATTTGGCAAAAAGGTAGCTCTTGGTTCAGAAAGTGAACCCTCCCGGGCACGAGCTTCACTCTGATTGGCTGCCAACAATCCAAACCAGGAAGTGTTGGCAGCCATCTTGTGACTCGGTAACCGAGCACAAGAAAAGAGTAAATAAAAAGGTAAAAAACAAGAAAAGGGGGCAGGGTACAAACACCCTAGGCCTGCTCAGGGGGTCCCACAAGGACCCTCAGGGCCCAAAAAAGCATTTTTTTTTTTTTAAAAAAATCGGCAGAATGCGCACTGGGGTCGCGAATCCGGCCGAGAAAAATGAAAAAAAAACGAAGCGCGGGCTCCCGCGCTTCGTTTCTTAAAGCCCCCGGGTGGGCCAGGTCCCGGGGGCTATGCCACATTAATTTGCGGGGGCCCCTGCAGCCCCGGGGACCGCCACCTCCCCGGGGCTTTTCTTTAATTATATGCGGGGGCACGCGGCCCCCCCGCAGCCCTGGGGGCCGCCACCTCCCCGGGACTCTGTTTAATAAATGTGTGGGGGGGCTCTTGCCCCCCCACACTGCCCCAGGGACCACCACCTCCCCGGGGCACTGTATAATTATATGCGGGGGGCCTCATGGGCCCCCCAAGCCCCGGGGACCACCACCTCCCCGGGGCTTTACAAATTTAGGGAGGGGGGCCGCGCGGCCCCCCTCTAGGAGCCCTTGATGGCCCTGGGGACCGTCACCCCCCAGGGCCGGCTCCTGCAATGTCCCGGGGTGCCCACCCCCGCGACATTGCTGTTTGCAATGACAGGGCAGGAGCACTGCTCCCGCCCTGTCATTGCAAACTCTGCTTTGCTTCGTTGAAACCTGTGGTTTTTTCAGTGAATTTCTAAGGTTTTTTAAATGCTAATTTCTAACTATAACGTCCCTGAAACCTATGGTTTTTTCAGTGAATATATATATATACATATATATATATATATATATATATATATATATAGATATATCAGCACATAGTCCCGTAGTAACTGCAACCAGCAAGGAGCACACGGGCACAGACCACAGCAGCAGATGAAATCAGGAGTTTATTTCAAGCCAAGAATGGTCCACATAACGCGTTTCAGCCGCCGACCTGCGGCCTTGATCACATAACAGCGCTACGTGCAAGTAGCAGCTTAAATAGGCAGGTAAGTGCTAATGTTGCAATAGGTTGTAAAACATACAAGGTGCAAGTGCTTTACGGTAATACATTAGAATTTGTGACAGTGCAAAAATATACTTTACTGTAATTTATGACAGTTTTGAGGCTGTGACAGTGTGAAAAACTGGTTTACTGTAATGCCAGGTGCAGCAAAACAATGCTAGCTGCTTCAATGCCCTTAGAAATGGTAGAGTTAGTCAGATTAACCTCAGAACTGAGGAAACCGGGAGAAATGAAGACAGACTCACAAAGGCGACGTGAAGCGGAAAAGAAAAGAAAATGGTGAGAAGTAAGATTTTAAAATTTTGAAAGAATAAGACACGCATTCCTCGCTGATTTATGCCGCACGCAGTGAAATGTATATATATATTACCTACTGGCGATCACCAGTACGTAGCTATATTTAGGACCTAGTTTCCATAGGAAAAGCATTTTTGACTTGCCTATAACTCTGGTGTTGTTTGACCAATCTTCATGAAATTTCCCCCCAAAAAGTGTTAAAGTAGGTTCTGGTTGTCATGGAAAGTTTGGAGGTGTTCCGTGCAGTGGGGACTGAGAAATAGGGGCACGAACAAAGGGTGCGTTTGTAACGTTAATTCCCGTCGGAACGGTGTTGTCGAACCTACAGCCCGAACCGCTGGACGGAATTACATCAACTTTGCCAGAAAGGTAGATGTTGTTACACAGATTGTGCTTTTTGTTGTTAGGTGCAAATCCGTCCAGTAGATTTTGAGAAATTTAGGCCGAGAATCAAAGATATATCTCTGGCCGCGGATATTTCGCAACGGTTTCGCGATTAATCACGGATGCGCACGCCAACAGGAATGGTCTGATTGGCTGGACGCAACCTGAACAGAAAGTTGCGGCCACCATTTTATCATCCAGGAACAGTTCCCGGGGCTGAAAATTTGTGTAAAATCCCACATAAGGGGTCAGGGTGGAGATATTCTGACCACGTTTGAGAAATGGGTGTGTTGGTGACAAAAGTTATGTGTCCAAAATGTATTTTTTTATTCGCGCGCGATATTCGCTATGACGGCCCTGTGTACTGTCGCGGGAATGTAGTAACGAATATTGGTGAAAATATATAAAAAATATATATTTTTGTAGACACTCGCAGGTCACTGTCACACACTCATGTATGCACTCACAAACTCACTCAGACACTTACACACCCATTCACATACCCACTCACACAATTATACATTCAGTCACATACCCACTCAGATACTTATGCACCCACTCACATACCCATTCAGGTACTCATGCACCCACTTACAGACTCACTTCGGAGAGTGATGCACCCATGTACAGACCCACTCAGAGACTCATGCACATACTTAGAGACCTACTAATAGACTTATGTGTACAGTCTCATACCAGCTTAGAGACTCTTATACCCACTCACAGACCCACCTGGGCACTCATGCACTCACTCATAGACCCACCCAGATACTCATGTGCCCACTTACAGACCATCTCCAAGAGTCACGCTCCCATGTACAGACCCAATCAGAGACTCATGCACCCACTTACAGACCCACTCACACATTTACGTATGTCCTCACAGACCCACTGAGACACTCATACAGCCACTCACAGATACACTCAGACACTATTACACCCATTCACACACCCATACTATCGCTCACACACTTAGTCACAGACCTTCTCAGAGACTTATGGACTCAGTCACTCACTCATAAACTCATAAACTCACACACCAACTCACAAACTCACTCAGATATACACACACCCACTCACTCACCCAGTCAAGGCTTATGTATCCACTCACAGAGCCACCCAGAAACTCGCCCTTCCTGTTACAGACCCACTCAGATACTCATGCAGGCACCCATTCACTCACCCAATCAGAGAGTTATGCTCTCACTCACAGATCCATTGGCACACTCATACACCCACCCACAGATCCACTCAGACACTCATACATCCACTCATGGACCCACTCAGACACTCACACACCCATACAGTCACTCACACAGTCACTCATAGACCCACTCAGAGACTTATGCACCCAGTTAGTTATGTACCCACTCACAGTCACACTCAGAGACCCACGCACCCACTGACAGAACCACTCAGACACTAATGTTGCAAGTCATAGACCCACTGAGAGACTCATGCACTCACTCACAGAGCCACTCAGACACTCATGCACGCACTCACTCACCCACTCAGACACCTACTTAGACACTAATGTATCCACTCACAGATCCAGTCAGACAGTCAAATACTTACAAATGCACAAAGGCACTCATGCACCTACTCACAGAATGAGTGAGAGACTTACGCAACCAATCACAGACCCATTGTGACACTGAAGCACCCACTCATAGATATACTGAGACAGTCACACATTTAGTTACAGAAGTATTGAAAGACTGATGCACTGTCTCACAGACCCCCTCAAATACTTATATAGTGAATGAGAGACTTTGTGATACAATGATGCATGCAGTCATAGAATGTGTCTATGTATATGTTTTACACTTTGTACAAACCACGCGCTCTTCGTGACTACTGACGGCACCACGATGACATTAGTAGTCACGAACATAATTTTTTTTTTAAAGGTTGTTTTCTCCTAAATTGATCACAGAAAGAAAAGTTAAAACAATATCTTACTAAATTTTTAGACTTAGACTTTATTTAAAAAATGTCTTTAAGTGAATTTTTCAGTATGTGAAATACATTTACTGATCACAGATTCTCCACAGTAAATGCAACAATGTTGTGCCGACTGAAAAAAATCTTAAAAATGAAACCAGTTATTAATGTACTTTCTGATAAACACATACTGAATTAAAAAATGAGTGGTTTATAATATAAATATAATATACAATATCCAATTATAGAAAGAAAATACGTAAATCTTAGAGGCTCACTTAATAAAAAAATGGACATTACAATTAAGAAATAGATTTTTAAAAAACCTTAGAAATTCACTTAAAAACCCAAAGTTTACAGGGAAGTTAAAGTTAAGAATTAGCATTTAGAAAACCTTAGAAATTCACTGAAAAAAACAAAGGTTACAGGGCGTTATAGTTAGGAAATAGAATTAAAAAACCTTCGAAATTCACTAAAAAAAACAAAGGTTACAGGGACGTTATAGTCAGGCTGGCCTTTCACAAGTATAAAACCAGAGAAATTCAGCAGTTATAGTTAGCTGAGCTAATTATAATTTGCGCACCTGCAGTGCACTGCTTATCACCTCACCTATTACTTCACTCATGACATGGTCAGTGACATCACTGATGACATCTCAAATGACATCACTGATGACATCACTGATGACATCATCCACAGAATCTCTGACGCACCCATTCACACCCTAATATAACCTTTCATACACCCACTCCAACTTCCACACTGCAATTCTCAAAACCATTGACACACCCATCCAATACTTACACACCCATTCACTGATTCATAGGACTACACACACATCCACTAAGTTACCCATACAGCCACTCATACACCAACTCACTCACTAATACAGCCACTGATATATCCACTCATACAGCCATACAGCTACTCATACACTGTCAGTCATTCATAGAGCTACTCACACACCTACTCACTCACCTAGAGTTACTCAGACAGCCATTTACTCACCTATACAGTTATACACACACCCGCTCACGTATTTATACAGAAACTAACATATACTCACTCACCCATACAGCCCCTCACCCACACACTCACTAACCCATATAGCCACTATCACAATCCCTCACTCACACATACAGTCACTTATATACTCAAACACTCACCTATACTGCCTTTCACATATCCACTCACTAACCCATATACCCACTGACTCATCCACTCACTCATCCATGCAGGCAATCCACCCACACAGACACTAATACACCCATAAAGGTACTCAACCAATCACCCATACTCCCACTCATGTACCCACTCACCAACCCATACAGCCACTTAGACACCATCTGTCAGACTGATACAGACATTCAGACAGCCTTATCAGTGACCCATATATCCACTAAGACACCTAATCACTCACTTATACCATCATCATCAAATTCACTTTATTTCGGTTGATAAAACCATAAAAGGGTGCAGCCACACAGATCAAGTTAAAACGTTCATAGTTATAAAACAGTCAAGGAAAAAAAAAAAATGCGCAAGTGAATGATGGTAAGTACCCTAGTGTACATAATAAAGGGGCATATCCTAATTATGTTGTCGCCGGAGAGATAGGACAGGGGAATGGGGCCACATACATAAAGTGCTAGTGCATTAGCAGCAATTGTCTAAAACAGTCATCAGATTGTCAACCCAAAAGATGCATTATCGCCCCTTTTACCCCTTAATAACGCCCTTATACAAAATCCAGCAGTAACATATTGCTGTACATAGTATAATTCCATAAAAAAAATATATACAATTTAAAAAACATACATTTCAGATTACAAACAAATCCTCGTTGCCGGGTCATCACAATTGCCATTTTATCTATCAGGGCCAGGGGAGGATTTCAACAGTGCCTTCCTTCTAATCGCCCAGCAGTGACCTAAGAATTTCGCTGTTGGGCAGGCAAACAGAGGTCTGGCATCTGATTTTAAAATGTGCATGGCCTCCTCTGAGTTTCGAGTCCCTAATTGTCTGCACACAGGAGCTAACCATTTGCTCCTTGGTTTCACGTAGGCTGGGCAGGCAAAAAGGACGTTGCCAGTTGATTCGTATGGACAAGCACAAGAAGGACAACCCTTGGATCGAGTTTTATTGTTCATCCAAGAATTAGTAAAGGCATTAATACGTAGACTACCATGCCTGAACTGGATGTACAATTTCCTATCGGCTGGGACCTTGATGACATCAAAAAAGCTTTCTAGGGAACAATTGGGTTTCAAATCCATAAAGGTATCAGCTAACGAGCCCTGTTTGGATTGTGCAAATTTATTATGATCAACCCATGCCCAATAAAGTTGCTTCACATGGTCCCTAGTATAGGTCGGTAGATGGCCTATGACCTGTTGCGGCAAGCCAATACTTGTCCGAAGGTTATCTACATGCTTGATCCAGCTAATCTTGTTGTTAGTGTCTAAGGCTGAAACCTCACTGAGGGCTGCGGCATACGATGCTCATTCTGGGATGGTGGCCAATCTATGCAAAAAAAGCAATGGGCGAAGTCTCACCAGATCATTGATCGGCTTGATACCCAGATCGAGTTTAAGAGGGAGAAGGGGGGTGCTTTGGGGGAGCGATACCAGGTTTCTGAGGAACCTATTTTCCACTACTACGAGGTCACTTACATTTGTTGCGCCCCATAGCTCTGCCCCATAAAGAGCACTACTCACTGCCTTACAGGTATACAGTTTAAGGGCAGGTGCTACCGGTTTGGTGTATGACAGACGATGCTCCTGCCTTAGAGCTCCAGTAATCTGAGAGAATTTCAAGGATGCCTTCTTCAGATGGTTCTTACAAGCCATTCCCTCAGATAACTTGATGCCCAGGTAGTCGAAAAAGAGCTAACCCTCTTGAGTGGAATATTGTCCAAGAACAATTTCCCTTTGCAAGACTTGTGGGGGTTCAACATCATTAACTTGGTTTTATCGGTGTTAATGACCAAACCCCTTTCATCACAGAAAACTTTGAAATGATTTAATAGTTTCTGGAGGCCCATTGGTGTTTTTGAGACCAGGAGTGTGTCATCAGCAAATAGGAGTGTAGGGATTTTGTCGTTTGCTAATGACGGGGCGTCTGGGATGGAACACAATAGCTCGGCTACTTGGTTAACATATAGGGAGAAAAGTGTAGGGGCTAGGACACAGCTCTGGCGGACCCCCCGCTGAATTCTGAAGGGCTCTGTGTTTTGTTACAGTCAGTCGCACCTACTGAATCATTGATACAGGCACTCATACACCCACTGATTCATCAATACACCTTGGAATACATATATTTAACACTCATTTTTAAAACACCGACAGTCACTGGATGATGCCATCAGTGATGTCATTTGAGATATCATCAGTGATGTCATCAGTAATGTGACTGACCATGTCATGAGTGATGTATGTAATATGTGAGGTGATAAGCAGTTCATTGCAGGGGCGCGAGTTAGCTAATTATAACTGCTGAATTTCTCTGGTTTTGTACAAGTGAAATGTCAGCCTAACTATAACGTCTGTGTTCTTTGTTTTTTTTTCAGTGAATATATATATATATATATATATATATATATATATATATATATATATATATATATATATATATTCAAACGAGGTGTCCCCCTGCAAGGATGCACTCAAAACCAGGCGAATCCTGCGCTTGAAGCAGCATTCTTTATTAAGAAAAAACGGACATCACTTGCCCAAATATATTTAAAAGACCTACGCGTTTCGGAGCTCCTGCTCCTTGTTCACGGGCTCCATGCAATGTCATTAGGCAGAGAAAGAGTGAGAAACGAGTCTCTTAATCAGTCCTTTTATCGCCCTCTAGTGGGTTTATTAGATTATATCAGCATTCTGGGACTCGTAGTTTTCCCACTCTCAAATTATTCCCTTCAGTGGGTTCTGCCGTCTTGACAAACAATCAATGCACAATTCTTGCTCTCCAGTGAGCCTCAGGCAAGAGATTCCGGTTTCATTTCAATCCAACCTGTTTTTCTGTAAACTCAAACACAGACAGTCCGTGCGCAACAGCCCACCATTTCCTTTAGTGGCGGTGCAAGCCTCCCGGCCGGGACTGGCCGGATTATATCTTCAAACGAGGTGTCCCCCTGCAAGGATGCACTCAAAACCAGGCGAATCCTGCGCTTGAAGCAGCATTCTTTATTAAGAAAAACCGGACATCACTTGCCCAAATATATTTAAAAGCCCTACGCGTTTCGGAGCTCCTGCTCCTTGTTCACGAGCTCCATGCAATGTCATTAGGCAGAGAAGAGTGAGAAACGAGTCTCTTAATCAGTCCTTTTATCGCCCTCTAGTGGGTTTATTAGATTATATCAGCATTCTGGGACTCGTAGTTTTCCCACTCTCAAATTATTCCCTTCAGTGGGTTCTGCCGTCTTGACAAACAATCAATGCAAATTGTGCATTGATTGTTTGTCAAGACGGCAGAACCCACTGAAGGGAATAATTTGAGAGTGGGAAAACTACGAGTCCCAGAATGCTGATATAATCTAATAAACCCACTAGAAGGCGATAAAGGACTGATTAAGAGACTCGTTTCTCACTCTTTCTCTGCCTAATGACATTGCATGGAGCTCGTGAACAAGGAGCAGGAGCTCCGAAACGCGTAGGGCTTTTAAATATATTTGGGCAAGTGATGTCCGGTTTTTCTTAATAAAGAATGCTGCTTCAAGCGCAGGATTCGCCTGGTTTTGAGTGCATCCTTGCAGGGGACACCTCGTTTGAAGATATATATATATATATATATATATATATTCACTGAAAAAACCATAGGTTTTAGGGACAGTTATAGTTACTTGGACATTGCACTCGTACAAAACCCGTGAAATTCCCCCGTTATAGTTAGTTCAGCTAACTATAACTCGCGCCCGCAATGCACTGCTGATGACGTCACATATTACATCACTCATGACATGGTCAGTGACATCACTGATGACATCACTGATGACATCTCAAATGACATCACTGATGACATCATCCAGTGACTGTGTGTTTCTGTAAAGTTTAAATATTTTTAATATATATAGGAAAAGACGTATTGAAGAATGAGTGGGTGTGTAAGTGTCTGTATGGATGATTTAGTAGGTGCGTGACTGACTCTATAAGTGAGTGATTTAACGTATCTTACTGAATGCATGGGTTAGTGACTAATCTGGGTGAATGTCTGTATCCGTCTGTCTGTTGCTGTGTAAGTGGCTGCATGTGTTTGTGAATAGCTAAATGAGTGTCTATATGAGTTATTGAATGCTTGTCTGAGTATCTGTATGGGTGCCTGAGTGTTTGTGTGGGAGGGGTGTGTGCAACTCTGTGCATAGATGTGTGAGTGGGTAATTCACTGGGTGGAAGGTTTCAAGAGTGCATCTGTGATAGACTGTATGGGTGGGTAAGTGTGTGTAAGAGTGTGTTAGTGAGTGAATGTATGTCCCAGTGGTACATGTGTCAGTAACTACATATGTGAAAGGCAGTATATATGTGTGTTGGAGTATATAAATAGCTATAAGCAAGAGTGAGTGATTGTGATAGTGGCTGCATGGATGAGTGTGTGCTTGTATCAGTGATTGTATAAGAGCGTAACAATGTGCTACTATTTGTATGAGTAAGTGAGCTGGTGTGTGTATAACTGTATAGGTGAGTAAATGGCAGTGTGTTTAATTATTTGCATGACTGACTAGGTGTCTGAGTATCTCTATGGATGAGTGGCGTTGTTTGAGTGTCTATATAGGAGTAAGAGTGCATATGATAGTCCTGTACTGAGTGACCGTAAGTATGAGTTACTGTACGGGTGAGTGAGTGGATGTGTGTGTGTAGACCTAAGAATCAGTGAGTCGGTATGTAGTTATTGGTGTTGGAGTGTCTATGGTTTTGCGAATGGCAGTCTGTAATTTAGAGTGGGTGTATCAAAGATTATATTAGGGTGTGAGGAGGTGCATCAGATTATCACGTGGATGATGTCATCAGTGATGTCATTTGAGATGTCATCAGTGATGTCATCAGTGATGTCACTGACCATGTCATGAGTGATGTAATATGTGACGTCATCAGCAGTGCATTATGGGCGCGAGTTATAGTTAGCTGACCTAACTATAACGGGGGAATTTCACGGGTTTTGTACGAGTGCAATGTCCAAGTAACTATAACTGTCCCTAAAACCTATGGTTTTTTCAGTGAATTTCAAAGGTTTTTAAATGCTAATTTGTAACTATAACGTGTCTGAAACCTATGGTTTTTTCAGTGAATTTCAAAGGTTTTTTAAATGCTAATTTGTAACTATAACGTGTCTGAAACCTATGGTTTTTTCAGTGAATTTCAAAGGTTTTTAAATGCTAATTTCTAACTATAACGTGCCTGATACCTACAGTTTTTTCAGTGAATTTCAAAGGTTTTGTAAATGACAATTTTTAAATGTATTAATTGTTATATAAATTTTTTTCATACTGATTTACTACATTTTTAGAAACAATTTTTTTTGCATATTTTATTTTTTAAATTACATTGTAATTACATTATACATTACATTACAAAAATACTTTCTCAGAATGAATTACTTTAGTTTAAATACTTTGCACATAGGCAATAGACTTTTAAGTACAGTAGTTACAGTTGTTGCAATGGGCAACACATTTTCAAACACAATGCAACATTCAGCTCAATGTGAATTTCTAGTTAAATGCAATTAGTTACTTTATGGATTACTTTTCTAACCACAGGACTGGATCCTAGATTCAGTCCTGGTACATCTCCTGTAAACAGTTGAGTAAAAGCGTTTTGGTTACAGTCGTGATTTTTAAGGAATATTATTGTATTTTAAAAGTTGACACTTAGAAACTTTTTCTCATAGAATCACCAATGTTATCCTATGGAAGGAAATTCACTTAGCAGGTAAAAACTGTTATCGTTACTTTTTCTTACTCAGTGTTGGATCCTGGATCCAGCACTGGTGCATCTCCTGTAAACAGTTGAAAGAATGCGTTTAAGTCATACAGGTGATTTTTAAGGAATATTTGTAGTTTGTAAAAATCAACACTTTGAAACTTTTTGCTGAAAACCAGACAATGGATTCCTATGGAAGAAAATATAAGTTACTGGTAAGTACGGTTAAAATTACTTTTCAGGGTCAGTGCTGGGCTAAAAGATGCAGCACTGGGTTCTCTCCTGATAACAGGTGAGTAAATTGGTATTCGTACTTTGGTTGATTTTAGAGGAATATTATAAAGTTCAAAAACTCCACACTTAGAAGAATTTCCAAGTGAAACCAGTCAATGTTAGCCTATGAAGGTAATTCAAGTTACCGGTAAGTACGGTTAAAATTACTTTTCAGGACCAGTACTGGGCTGAAAGATGCAGCACTGAGGTCTCTCCTGATAACAGGTGAGTAAATCAGAATTCGTATTTCGGCTGATTTTAGAGGAATATTTGTATGTTTCAAAAATCAACTCTTACAAACTTTTTCAGCAAAAAGCAGGCAATGATATCCTTTGGAAGGAAATTCAAGTTACTGGTAAGTACGGTTAAAATTACTTTTGAGGATCAGTACTGGGCTGAAAGATGCAGCACTGAGGTCTCTCCTGATAACAGGTGAGTAAATCGGAATTCGTATTTCGGCTGATTTTAGAGGAATATTTTAAAGTTCCAAAACTCCACACTTAGAAGAATTTCCAAGTGAAACCAGTCAATGTTAGCCTATGGAAGGAAATTCAAGTTACTGGTAAGTACGGTTAAAATTACTTTTCAGGACCAGTACTGGGCTGAAAGATACAGCACTGAGGTCTCTCCTTATAACAGGTGAGTAAATCGGAATTCGTATTTCGGCTGATTTTAGAGGAATATTTGTATGTTTAAAAATCAACACTTAGAAGAATTTCCAAGTGAAACCAGTCAATGTTAGCCTATGAAGGAAATTCAAGTTACTGGTAAGTACGGTTAAAATTACTTTTCCGGATTAGTACTGGGCTGAAAGATGCAGCACTGAGGTCTCTCCTGATAACAGGTGAGTAAATCGGAATTCGTATTTCGGCTGATTTTAGAGGAATATTTGTATGTTTAAAAAATCAACACTTAGAAGAATTTCCAAGTGAAACCAGTCAATGTTAGCCTATGAAGGAAATTCAAGTTACTGGTAAGTACGGTTAAAATTACTTTTCCGGATTAGTACTGGGCTGAAAGATGCAGCACTGAGGTCTCTCCTGATAACAGGTGAGTAAATCGGAATTCGTATTTCGGCTGATTTTAGAGGAATATTTTAAAGTTCCAAAACTCCACACTTAGAAGAATTTCCAAGTGAAACCAGTCAATGTTAGCCTATGGAAGGAAATTCAAGTTACTGGTAAGTACGATTAAAATTACTTTTCAGGACCAGTACTGGGCTGAAAGATACAGCACTGAGGTCTCTCCTTATAACAGGTGAGTAAATCTGAATTCGTATTTCGGCTGATTTTAGAGGAATATTTGTATGTTTAAAAAATCAACACTTAGAAACTTTTTCAGCAAAAAGCAGGCAATGATATCCTATGGAAGGAAATTCAAGTTACTGGTAAGTACGGTTAAAATTACTTTTGAGGATCAGTACTGGGCTGAAAGATGCAGCACTGAGGTCTCTCCTGATAACAGGTGAGTAAATCGGAATTCGTATTTCGGCTGATTTTAGAGGAATATTTTAAAGTTCCAAAACTCCACACTTAGAAGAATTTCCAAGTGAAACCAGTCAATGTTAGCCTATGAAGGAAATTCAAGTTACCGGTAAGTACGGTTAAAATTACTTTTCAGGACCAGTACTGGGCTGAAAGATGCAGCACTGAGGTCTCTCCTGATAACAGGTGAGTAAATCGGAATTCGTATTTCGGCTGATTTTAGAGGAATATTTTAAAGTTCCAAAACTCCACACTTAGAAGAATTTCCAAGTGAAACCAGTCAATGTTAGCCTATGGAAGGAAATTCAAGTTACTGGTAAGTACGGTTAAAATTACTTTTCAGGACCAGTACTGGGCTGAAAGATACAGCACTGAGGTCTCTCCTGATAACAGGTGAGTAAATCGGAATTCGTATTTCGGATGATTTTAGAAGAATATTTGCACAATGGTGAAGGGAGGGGGCGGGGCCTGAGGTGACATCTGTGCAAACGCGCCCCGTGGTGCGTTTTAAGTTGGGGGATTAAGTCCCCTTGAATCCTTAGGGTCCCTAGGGGCCAACTAGCCCACCAGGAACCTCCAATATGCGCCAGGGGGCTGCGTTGCAGAGACGTGTAGAGAGGCCACACCCCTTTTTACACCTCTCTGCAACGCAGCTCTGTGGCGCTTTCTGGATGTACCTGTTGGGCTAGTTGGCCCCAGGGACCCTCAGGATTGAAGGGGATTTAATTCCCCATCTTAAAACGCGCCACGGGGCCTGTTTGCACACATGTCACCTGAAGCCCCGCCCCCTCCCTTCACCACTGTGCAAACGCGCCCCGTGGCGCGTTTTAAGTTGGGGATTAAGTCCCCTTGAATCCTGAGGGTCCCCGGAGTCCAACTAGCCCACCATATACCTCCAAAAGCGCCACAGAGCTGCGTTGCAGAGAGGTGTAAAAGGGGTGTGGCCTCTCTACACTCTCTGCAACGCAGCCCCTGGCGCATATTGGAGGTTCCTGGTGGGCTAGTTGGCCCCAGGGACCCCCAGTATTCAAGGGGTCGTTCCCCCTCTGCAAATGCGCCAGGGCGCGCGTTTGCAGAGTGGTGAAGGAAGGGGCGGGGCCTGCGGGCCCGATCGTTTAAAAAAAAAAAAAAATTTTGGTCCCCTGAAGGGGGGCTGTGTGGCCCCCTTCCTTTTTCCTGTTTTTGGGCCCTGGGGACCCCATCCCCCAGGGCCTTACCCCTTTTTAAAGTTTATTTTATTAAAAAAAACGGGGAAGGGGGCCGCGTGGCCCCCTTCCCTGGGCCTGTATTGGCCCCGGGGACCCCATTCCCCGGGGCATGGCCTTTTTTATTTTCTTGGGAGGGGGCTGCGTGGCCCCCCTCCTCAGGCCATTTAAGGCCCCGGGGACCCCATCCCCCGGGCCGGCCTTTCCATTTTTTGTTTTGTTTTTTTTTTTTTTTGGGGAGGGGGCCGCGTGGCCCCCTCCTGGGCCACTACTTGCCCCGGGGACCCCATCCCCGGGGCTGGCCCTCTCCATTGGGGACTGTGGGGGGTCCCCAATCCCCCACAGTCCCGCCGGCTCCCCACGTCCCTTGGGAGCCGGCATTGCTGTTCCACATGGGGAGCAGCTGACATGCTGCTCCCCATGTGGAAAAGCAATCGCTTTGGATATTGGAAGAGAGAGCAGGTTTCCTGCTCTCTCTTCCAATATCCAAAGCTAGTTTGCAATGACAGGACGGGAGGCGCGAGGCTCCCGTCCTGTCATTGCAAACAGCAGTGTCCCGGGGTAGGCACCCCGGGACACTGCAGGAGCCGGCCCTGGGGGTGGCGGTCCCCAGGGCCATCAAGGGCTCCAGGAGGGGGCCGCGCGGCCCCCTCCTACATCAGCACAGCCCCGGGGAGGTGGTGGTCCCCGGGGCTTCGGGGGTCAAAACGGACCCCATTTTAATTTGTTAGTGCCCGGGAGGTGGCAGTCCCGGGCGTGTGGGGGGCTGGAGCCCCCCACACAGGTTGTTTAATTTTTTTAAAAAGCCCCGGGGAGGTGGTGGTCCCCGGGGCTGCGGGAGGCTCAGAGCCCTCCCGCACCATTTTTAAAAAAGCCCGGGGGTGGCGGTCCCCGGGGCTTGGGGGCCCTTGAGGCCCCCACACATAAAATTAAACCCCCACCATGCCCCCGGGACTTGGGCCACCCGGGGGCAAAATACAGTCGAAGCGCGGGAGACCGCGCTTCGATTTTTCCGGCAGGATTCGCGCACCCTGAGCGCATCCTGCCGATTTTTAAAAAATTTTTTTAATTTTTTTTGCCCAGGGGGTCCTTGTGGGACCCCTGAGCAAACCTAGGGGGTCAGGGTGTTTCTACCCTGCCCCCTTTGTGCGCTTGCGCACTTGTTTCTGTCCCTCGGTTCTACCGAGGGACAAAATGGCTGCCAACATTTCCTGAATCGGAATGTTGACAGCCAGCTGACAACCAATTAACATGCAGCTCGTGATCGGGACGGTGCGCTCAGGGTGCGCTGAGGGTACGCGGACCCTACTCGGCCATAGATATCACTAACTTTTTACTTTTCATTTTCTCAGCAACTACTGAACGGATTTACACCATTTAACAAAAGGGTTCTTTCTGAACCAAGAACTACCTCTTTGCCAAATTTGGTGTAATTCCGTTCAGCAGTTCGGGCTGTAGCCGTGTCTAAAGTTTCCTATGGAAAAGTGCATGGGGAAAACACGTTTTGGGACCCCCCTTTTTCTCGGCCCCCGCTTGACGAATCCCCCGAGACTTTCAGGGTAGGAGCGGACCGGAGCGGGCCACAAAGTTTGAAAATTTCGCGAAGATACGTCAACCGGCAAGAGAGTTATTTCAAATAGAATGTCGCGGATTTCCGATGGATAATAGGTTGTAACTATAACTATCTACTGGCGACCGCCAGTAGATAATATATATATATATATATATATATGCACATATATGCATACGCAATCCGCCACAGAATCCAACTTGTAGAAAGGACGAGTACGGACCCAAATTCAGTGCAAAAAGTTTATTTTCTTTAACCACGCACTGCTGCCATGACGCGTTTCGGCCTCAGAAAGGCCTTGATCACGTATTATATATATATAAAAAATTTATATATATATATATATATATTCATTAAAAAAAAAAAAAGGTTACAGGGATGTTATAGTTAGGCTCAGATTTCACTCATTCAAAACCAGTGAATTCAGAAGTTATAGTTACCTGAGCTAATTATAACTTATGCCCCCGCAATGCACTGCTTATGACCTCACATATTACATCACTGATGACATGGTCAGTGACATCACTGATGGCATCTCAAATGACATTCTGATGGCATCATCCAGTGATTGTGAGTGTTTTCTAAAGGTTTTTGTGTGTTAAACATATATAATAAGGTATGACAAAAGTTAAATTAGTGTACTTTGTGTACTACTAATGAGTGATTCCTTTTTTATACATAGTTTATGTGAGTGGCTGTGTGACTGTGTGTATCTGTGTGTGAGTGGGTGTCTGAGTGACTGTACAGGTGGGTGAATGGGTGTGTGAGTGGCTGTATGGGTGTATAAGTGGGTTTCTGAGTAGCTGTGTAGGTGACTTAGTGGCTGTGTGAGTGACTGTATGGGTTGGTGAGTGGGAGTGTCAGTGAATATATGGTTGAGTGAGTGGGTGTCTGAATGGCTGTATGACTGAGTGACTGGATGTGTAAGTGGCTGTATGGGTGAGTGACTGGCTGTTTGAGTGAGTGTTTGATTAAGTGAGTTGGTGTGTGAGTGGCTGTATGGAAGAATGAGTGTCTGTGGGATTGGCTGTATAGGTGACTCAGTGGCTATGTGAGTGTTTGTATGGATGTGAGAGTGGATATGTAAGTAGTTGTGTGGGTGTGTGAGTGAGTGTATGAGTGGTTGTATGGGCGAGTGAGTGGCTCTGTTGAGAGGCTGTATGGGTGAGTAAGTCCGTGTGTGAGTGGCTGTATAGGTTAATTACTGGGTATGCCAGTAGCTGTATGGGTGAGTGTGTGGCTGTATGAGTGGCTGTATGGGTGAGTGACTGGTTGTATGATCAGGCTCTATGAGTGAGTGAGTGTGTGAGTGGCTCTATGGATAACTGAGTGGTTGTGTTGTAAGTACTTGCATTGGTCTGTGAATGGGTATGTGAGTGGTTGTGTGGGTATGTGAGTGGGCATAAGAGAGATTGTATGGGGTGTGAGTGGGTGTCTGAGGGGTTCTGTGGATAGTGTAATCAGAAATTTCATGAGTGATTTAATTTGAGATGTCATCAGTGATGTCACTGACCATGTCATGAGTGATGTAATATGTGAGGTCATAAGCAGTGCATTGCGGGGGCATAGGTTATAGTTAGCTCAGGTAACTAAACTGCTGAATTTCATTGGTTTTTCACAACTGAAATCTGAGCCTAACTGTAACGTCCCTGTAACCTTTGTTTTTTTCAGTGAATTTCTAAGTTTTTTAAAATTCTATTTTCTAACTATATTGTCCCTGTAACCTTTGTTTTTTTCCAGTGAATTTGTAAGGTTTTTAAAATGTATTTCCTAACTGTAACCACTAGCCTTTGACACTAAGGGCCCGATTCTGATGCGGTTTGGAAAGCTTCCCGACCAAATGGGTTTGGGAATGGTTTCTGACCGAATCGGATCGGGAGAGGCCAACCGACCGAGTACGATGCATCCGGATGCTCCCAGATACGATTTGGTTGGACTCCCATTGACTTTAATGGGGGCCTTTGTTCCGACCGAATGCATAGGCTCCGATTCAAGAAAGGGGTGGCTGGGGAAAATCGGGCACCCTGTGGCGGGCACCCCCTGGTGCCTGCCACACTGTGCATGGCTGGTAAGGGGGGACCCACGGGTACCCCCGCGGGCCCGACTACGGGCCCCCAAAGTCTGATTCCGACTGCCGATTCGAGTCCGACGGCACGATTCGGAAAGGCTGTCCAAATCCAGCATCGTACTCGGTCATTCGGAAATGCGGCCCATAGAGACGTACGATTCTGCTCCGTATGGCTCGGTCATTCCAAATGCCATTGGCTTCGGATTGGGATATTCCCAATGCCTAACTCGCATCTTACTCGGTCGGTCGAAAACCTTTCTGAGTCGGTTGGAAAGACACGTTCCCGATCCGATTTGGACGGAGCAAATGATGCCATTAGGAGGCCTTCCTAACCGCATCAGAAGCAGGCCCTAAGTGTGTGAGTGAGTGAATGAACGTCTCAGTGGGTGTATGAGTAGTTTTGTAAGTGGGTGTGAGAGAATATGAGTGGGACTGTAAGTGCGTATATGAGTGAGTCTGTGAGTACAACAAGATGTGGAGTGTACTATGCGCCACCACCAGTCGCACTGCTAAATTGCGCATATGCAGCGCCTACTATATATTCAACCATTGTACTCAAATGTAATCCATGTACTCCATATTTTTACTTTAATTTTTTCTCAACTCTTGTACAATCCACGCGCAGGAATATCATGCCATTTCCATTGCTTCCCATGTTTAAGTTGTGCCCATCCGGACCTCTTTACAAAAACACGAACTGATGCATGATTCGTCCAAGGCAGTGTTTATTAAAAACCCAATGCATTTCAGGCTACCAGAGCCCTTCTTCAGGGTTCACTAAAAATAACAATAAAACATTTATCATAAGCTTAGTGATCATTATTGTACATCTTACAGAATTAGTCAATTGTTATTGTTCATTTTACAAAATTAATCCTCATAGTATAATACTGAATTAACCTAAATCCCATGTACTTATTTCACCCGTCCGTTATTCTCTGTTAGTTGGCCTCTATGAAACAGTTCTCATTATACCCTGCCATTTAACTAGCACACCATTACCACTACAAACTGAACCACTTGCTTTCCCACTTTCTCCCTCCCTACCCTCTCAATCGTTCACATTTTTCAATCTCCGGCATTCACGTTTCTCCACAACCTCTTCTTCTCACAAATTTTTACAGATCTCCCCTAACACAAACATACTTTCCAAGTACCCATATCACCCTCTTACAAACGCTACATTTATTCCACACTCATCACAACCTTCCCTCCTCTAATCTTTTTCAAACAACCTCCCTTCCACCCTGAATCACACTTCACTCGCAACCCCTATCGTCATACACCCAAACATTCACCCGAACACTCGTTATCTACCTACACCACATCTTTAACTAACTTACTCAACAATCGTTCACCAACCGTGGTTCACGTCGCTAAATTTCACGTACCTGCCGCGGCTTTTTCAACCAGTCAGTCCTCATCTCATCCTCTAAAAATTATGCACACCCTCGTACTTCCACCCAGTTTTTAACTCATCCCCTCTTCTGGGCCCCTCCTTCATTTACGTTGCCTAATACCCACCCGCTTTGCCTTTTCCCGCCGAACTCACTGCTTTAAAATCAGAGACAACTACATTACCCATAATGCAACAGATTAAGCATAACAATCACACTAAGGAATAATCACTCTCATATTGTCAATACATCATTGATTTTGCTCATTATGGAGAGTATGACCAATATTAATGCATCATGCACAACAATTGCCATATTCTGAATATACAAAAGTTCATTTCCATATAACTAAAAACACTAGCTTGCTTGACGAATCAGGATGTTTCACCATGCTTGTGGATCAGTGGTTTATCATCTTCATCCATTTTCTACTGCCGGGTGCTATCCTAAAAAGGGCAATATTCATTCATGAAAAGTTAGTCTGTGAGTAAGCGTGTGAGTCTCTGATAGGGGTGGGCCCTAATTTCCACACTCTGCTTGGAAAGTGGAGTTCGGCAAAAACTCTGCCAACCGCTAGAGGAGCAGAGTTTACCGGTGTGCCAAACCCTAGACTTCATCCACCAACCAGTAGTGCTCCAGGAGGCCCCTTTCAAGAGTGGTTGAGAAAGGGGGCAGGGCCTCTGACAAGTTCTGAGCAATCCTGCTGTGGGGGACTTATTTGTGGCAACCATAGTGGTTCTTGGCTCCCAACGACCCTCAACAGCCAAGGGGAATTCATCCCCCAACCAGTAGTGCTCCAGGAGGCCCCTTTGCAGAGTGGTTGAGAAAGGGGGTGGGTCCTTCGGTGAGGTCTGAGCAATGCCTCTGTGGAGGATTTACTTGTGGCAACAATAGGGATTCTTGCCCCCCAACGACCCTCAGCAGCTAAGGGGTCTTCATCCCTCAACCAATAGTGCGCCAGGAGGCAACAATAGGGATTCTTGGCCCGCACCGACCCGCAGCAGCCAAGGGGACTTCATTCCCCAACCAGTAGTGCACCAGGAGGCCCCTTTGCAGAGTGGTTGAGAAAGGGGGCAGGGCCTCCGATGAGGTCTCAGCAATCCCACTGTGGGGGACTTACTTCTGGCAACAATAGGGATTCTTGGCTCCCACTGACCCCCAGCAGCCAAGGGGACTTCATCCCCCAACCAGTAGTGCGCCAGGAGGCCCCTTTGCAGAGTGGTTGAGAAAGAGGGCATGGCCTCCATTGAGGTCTCAGCAATCCCGCTGTGGGGGACTTACTTCTGGCAACAATAGCGATTTGTCAAACACAGAATAACCACTAACCTGGAATGCCCAGAATCCGCAGGAGCAAAGAGATGTCCCCCACTCTCTCAGAAGTTAATGCCACTATGAGATTTATTGTATGACTCAATCGCAGGCTACTCTCTTCTGAGAGACAGGGGAAGAATTCTTTCCAAATATATACTGCTGGACTGTAGACTTCCAAAACAAGGCAAGGGTCCTTCCTCGTTCAAACTGAAACACATAAACAAAACAACCTATTAGTATGGCATAGGTCTCCTATACCTATTACCCTTGCCTTCCCCTATTAAAGTGCGTTCTATATTCAGGATCACACATTTACTCACAATGAATTCTTCCCAGCAATAACTTCAAAGAAATACAGGAGTTAAATTCACTCCATGAAAGGTTTCCTTTGTATAAAGGTGTTTTCTTCAGATCAGAAAAGTCAAGAACAAGTTAGCCTTTTGAAAATGAGGAAGTCCAACATCAGAAATTATGATATCGCAACGAGGAAAAGTTTTCATTAGTGCACTGACCTTTGCATGCCAACAGCGTTCAGAAATAGACTCAAAGGGAGAGAAACGGGACCACAGGATTCAGCGAAGCACCAGCGGGAAAGTTTGTAACCTAGACGGCTACAGGGAGCAGGATTCATAAAGGAACCAACGCAACAGCAGTGTTGGCACTGGAAATGCCAAGGGATTTCAGCTGCAAAGCCGGTTGACCTGGAAGCGACTCTTAGCAAAGGTCAACCGGAACAGGAACAACGAACGGCAGCTGAAACACATGAGAAAGCCACGAACAGGGGAGCCATACGTCTTACAGAGACATCGGGCATAGTCTCAATCCAGGACGGGAAGGTAAGCCAAGCATTGGCAGGAGTGCACGGAGTTGTTTTAATCGCTTCCCAAGGGACTGGGAGAAAATATGGACCTGCGGGCAGAAAACAAAGAGGAAGGTTCGGCCCAACACACAGAATGCACTCTAACCCCCTATCATCCTACCCCAGGCTACGGCACAAGAAGCTCGAGGCTTGACAGTTCTCCCACCCAACGGTCTATTTAACGGGCAGGGTTTTGAAGGATGGAGGCCATGAAATCTGCATACTAGGACAGGTGCATGTACCTGATCTGCAGGTTCCCATCATCTATCTTCTGGAGAGTATCCCACCGAATCTATGAGATACTGTAGTTTGCCTTTGTATCTTCGGGAATCTACAATGCGTTTAACTTCCTACTTTACTTCACCTTCAATATTCACAGGAGGGGGAGGAGGTTCTGGGCTTGATAAGGTATCATATACTTTCCGCAAGGAAGTGTGAAAAACAGGATGAATACGCATCTCTTCAGGTAATTCTAACTTCAGGGTGATGGGATTAATCACTTTAATCACCCGGTAAAGGTCCTATATACCGTGGTTGTAACTTTCTTGGACCAGCTAACCTCAGATTTTTTGTGGCTAACCAGACTTGACCTCCTACCTCATACAAGGGGGCAGGACGTCGATGTTTATCAGCCTGTCATTTCATAGAGTCCTTAGCATGTTGCTATTCTTGTTTTGCTCTGTCCCATATACTCAAAAGTGCATCATGATGTGTCTTGACAGCTGGTAAATCTGATAACTTTAATGGTATGTGTAAAGGTAGAAATTTGGGATGATATCCATAAGTAAATGGTGACACCTTAGTGGAGGAGTGTGTGGTATTATGATATGCAAATTCTGCCATTGGGAGAGCCTGAACCCAATTACTTGTGATGAGCAAATACTGCTCTAACGTCTGATTAGTTCTCTCTGTTTGTCCATCTGTTTGAGGATGATGTGCTGTGGATGGTCTGTGATCAATGTGTAAAGCCTTGCATACTCCCTGTCAAAATCTAGACACGAGCTGTGTCCTCGATCAGACACGATAACAGAGGGTATTCCATGTAACATCACTATTTGTCCAATAAATAAATTCATTAATTCTTTTGCTGTGGGGAGTTTTTTCAAAGGAAAAAAATGAGCATGTCAACTACTAGAAAAATAGTGGTGTAACTCTGAGTTACTGGGAGGTCGGTTATAAAATCCATACTAACAGAGTGCCAGGGTATCTGAGGAGTGGATAAAGGTTGCAACAATCCGGCAGGGGCGCAATGAGCACAGACAGAACAAGCATTGATGAAATCGTGTATGTCTTTTGCCATTCCTTCCCACCAGAACCACCTTTGACAAGTCTGCAAGGTTTTATCTTCTCCAGGATGCCCTGCCAAGGGATGTTTTTGACACCATTGTATGACTTGGTGTTGTAATTCTGACGTAGGCACCAGCAATCTGTTCTCATGATAAAATAAGCCTTTATCTATGCTATTCACTTGGTTGTCTAACCAATCTAGGGCCTGACTATATAAACAAGCCAAAGCCAATTGATCAAAACATTCAGTAGATTCCTTGAATTGTATGTCCCTTACCCCTATTATTTTTTGACTTGGTATAATGGGGACGTTTTCTGAGACCATCTTATGTTCTTTACCCAATCTGGACAGGGCATCTGCTTTGCCCTGTTGTGCACAAGGACGGTATGTAATGACAAAATCATATTCACTAAAAAATGAAACCCATCTCAATTGTCTAGGTGTGAGTGCTCTAGCTGATCTAAAGAACTGAAAATGTCTGTGTTCAGAATAGATGGTGATGGTGTGTGGTGACCCCAACAGATAATGTCTCCATCCCTGAAAAGCAAGTTTTATAGCCAATAACTCACATTCTCCAATAGTGTAATTCTGTTCTATGGGTAAGAGTGATTTTGAGAAATAAGCGATAGGATGTAAACAACCGGTCTTCTTGTCTCTTTGTGATAACACTCCCCCCACTGCATATTGTGAGGCGTCTGCCTCTAAAAAATAAGGCTGTGTGTTGTCTGCATGTTTTATCACGGGAGCCAATGTAAACCGTTCTTTGAGGTCCAAAAAGGCTTGTTCAGCTTCACTGGATCACAAAAACACATTACCTTTGCGCAACAACTTGGTGATAGGAGAAATGATGTCTGAGAAATGGTCAATGAACCTCCTATAGAAGTTAGCAAAGCCAATAAAGGACTGTATTACGCGAACAGAACTGGGACTAGGCCAATTCACTAATGCATCAGTCTTTTTTGGATCCATATGGATTCCCTCAGGAGATATAACAAATCCCAGGAAATCCACCTGTGTGGCATGGAATGTGCATTTGTCCAATTTAGCAAAGAGTTGAATCTCTTCGAGGTATGATAGGTAATCAATCCAGAGGATAGTTCAGACCCATCTACCGCCCTTACTGGTTCTGGCCAAGGTTTACGAAGAAACTTCACTCCCAGGGATTTAGCCTGCGTGAGGTCTAAAAAATGACCTGTTGCTCCTGAGTCTAATAAGATAGGCAAGGTTTTTCTAAGTTGAGAGGACATAATCAACGTGACTGATATAGTGAAATGTTTAGGCACATAGGCTACTGTATTAACTAAATATTTAGAGATCACACATACTTTTTTACTTGAAGGACCGATCTCCTATTCCTTCAAGATAGCTAGTTTTCCGACTGTTTCATATATACCTCACTCACAGCCGAGGTCTTATGGACAATCCTTGGTTTCACGGGACAATCTCGTGCGTAATGTCCCCCTTTTCCACAATAAAAACATAGATTGAGCTTCCTCCTTTTTTCTCTTTCTTTCACAGAAAGAGGACCTCAAATTCCTCCTATTTGCATGGGTTCACTACTGTCTTTACTCTCTCTGACTTCTTTTCTATCTCCACGCAATACCACTAATCGAGGAAACTCACTATGGGATTTCTCGCCTTTTCTTTCTCCCAGTCTATTTTCTAACTTTACAACCAAATCAATAAAGGAAGAACAATCTTCAGGAGGGTCCACTATTTGGGATAAGAGATCTTTTAATTAATCTCCTAGTCCTCGATAAAACAGAGACGTTCTTTTATCCTCGGGCCAATGTGTTTCTGCTACCAATCGATTAAAGCTGGTAATGTAAGTAATTATGTCTCTTGATCCTTGTTTGCGACCTAAGAGTTCATTGACACTTGACTGCATAAATGTATGTTTCGCAAATAAACCACGCATCTTCTCTTTAAACAAACCGAAGTCATACAAAACTGGATCATCGTTTTCTACGAACAGAACTGCCCAACTAGCAGCGTTACCTACAAGGTATGATATCACAAAAGCCACCTTAGCCGCATCATCCAGAAAAGAAGCAGATTCACAGAGGAATTGAAGATGGCACTGATTTATAAACACGCTGTACTTCGTGATATCTCCATTGAATCTTTCTGGTACGGCCAAACGTCAGTCTCTGTACCGCAAGGTGGGTAGAAAAGGTGGACAAGATAGGAACCGCCCTGTCCATAGTTTGGGCAAATATTCTCCATCAATTTATGGTTTACACCCCTTGACATTACTAATTTCTCTCTGAGCCGCTGTAGAATCTTTTTTATATGAACCACATGTTCTTCATCAGACTGGGAGTAAATCAAGATATCGTCAATATAAACGATAACGAATATATCCAGGTATTCCTGTAGGATTTTGTTAACAAAAAACTAAAATGCCGCCGGGGCGTGACATAGCCCGAATGGCATCACACATTATTCATAGAGCCAAACTTGGTACTGATTGCCGACTTCCACTTTTCTCCCTCTCTTACCCGGATCAAGTGATAGGCACCTCTGAGGTCTAGTTTAGTAAGGTTTTTCTAAGTTGAGAGGACATAATCAACGTGACTGATATAGTGAAACGTTTAGGCACATAGGCTACTGTATTAACTAAATATTTAGAGATCACACATACTTTTTCACTTGAAGGACTGATCTCCTGTTCCTTCAAGATAGCTAGTTTTCCGACTGTTTCATATATACCTCACTCACAGCTGAGGTCTTATGGACAATGCTTGGTTTCATGGGACAATCACGTGCGCAATGTCCCCCTTTTCCACAATAAAGACATAGATTGAGCTTTTTTCTCTTTCTTCCACAGAAAGAGGACCTCAAATTCCTCCTATTTTCATGGGTTCACTACTGTCTTTACTCTCTCTGACTTCTTTTCTATCTCCACGCAATACCACTAATCGAGGAAACTCACTACGGGATTTCTTGCCTTTTCTTTCTCCCAGTCTATGGTCTAACTTTACAACCAAATCAATAAAGGAAGAACAATCTTCAAGAGGATCCACTATTTGGGATAAGAGATCTTTTAATTCATCTCCTAGTCCTCGATAAAACAGAGACGTTCTTTTATCCTCGGGCCAATGTGTTTCTGCTACCAATCGATTAAAGCTGGTAATGTAAGTAATTATGTCTCTTGATCCTTGTTTGTGACCTAAGAGTTCATTGACACTTGCCTGCATAAATGTATGTTTCGCAAATAAACCACGCATCTTCTCTTTTAACAAACCGAAGTCAGACAAAACGGGATCATCATTTTCTACCAACAAAACTGCCCAACTAGCAGCGTTACCTACAAGGTATGATATCACAAAAACCACCTTAGCCGCATCATCCAGAAAAGAAGCAGATTCACAGAGGAATTGGAGATGGCACTGATTCATAAACACGCTGTACTTCGTGCTATCTCCATTGAATCTTTCTGGTACGGCCAAACGTCAGTCTCTGTAACGCAAGGTCGGTAGAAAAGGTGGACAAGATAGGAACCGCCCTGTCCATAGTTTGGGCAATTATTCTCCATTAATTTATGGTTTGCACCCCTTGACATTACCAATTTTGTCAGACCACTCTGTCCCATTGGTCGGTTTCAGTAGGATGAGATGATGTAGTAGGTAAAAGTATACAAACCCAGAAGAATTAAGTAATCCATTACTTTGCGTTTTCCTTAAGACCACTGTACTTTTGTCATATGATTGGTTGTGACATTTAGGAAATAGGCGAGTTCATGTTCTCATCCTTTGTCAGTTCTTTCCCAAGCCTGTGCTCTAGGAAGTAACGATTTTGTTGCAAGTCCAGTCAAGTAAGCTACAAATGTGAAAGGAATTATTGAGTGTTAGAGCACAAGTAGAAACTTTACGGAAGTTTCCCATATGCTTTAGACTATTTAGTTAATTAGTTCATGCTAGGAAAGAAAAGGACGTTTTGAGGCCTTTATGAAACTCACCCTGTGCACGTTGAATTTGTTCTAAAATATGAATCTTCACAATATTGAATACAATGCATTAGTTCTTTTTTTAGGCAAATTAATGATTTGCATCTACGCCATGTAAGTATAAAGTACACCCAATTTTTTTTTAACACTTCATTATTACTTTGCATATCAATTTGCAAGTCTCCTTTCACGTTATGGATTAATACATCATTCAGGATTCAAGAACGCATTTAAAATAAACCCTTACTTAGCACAAATTATTATAGCATTTGTTTTCTCATCAATGTCAGTGCTCACATTACACATTCTAATGTTAATAACCATTTTCTTAACACATAACAGTTAAATTATTTTATAGAATTTTCTATGTTCTCGTTTGTTTACTACGTTCATTTATACATGAAGAACACATATATCAATATATTGGTTAAACTTTACATTAGATTATTATGGTTAAACGATGCAGTATCTAAATAAAATGTCATTTGTGCGTTTTTCTTAAACGTGGTAACCTAACACACATTTGTCATGTTTGTAAATTAATGTCACAAATCATTTTTGCAGGGTGAATTCTTAGAGATTGACGAAAGATAACATCTATCAATTCCCCCTTTGAAGGTGAATCGAGCCATCACACTCTTATCTCTATCTTTATCTGATGTCATATTTATAGGGCGGATGTCTTAATTAGTTTTAGCTTAGTTTGTTCTAGGGCTTTTAATTCATCATAGTATCCACATTGCCTATCTTCTAGTTCAATTTCTGCTTTCATTCACTTTATTCCCCTAGTTTACTTCTCAAATTTTGTATGTTTGCAATATCTAAAAATCATTATTATTATTAATATGCCAATAGCAATAGTTAGTATAGGTGTTAATATTTTTCCCACTAAACTAATGTCGCAAACCATTTCCCCACAGAAGTAAATCCTTTTCCAATAGATTCCCATGCACCATCAGCTTTCAATTCAGTAAATCTTTTACCAATTTAGTAATATTGCTGATATATCCCTGCAAATCTTTACTTTTGTCAGGGATATAAGTACAGCACTGTTGGACTTTTAGCATGTGACAGACTCTGCCCTCTTTTGCAAGTAGGACGTCTAATGCAAGTCTGTTTTGTAATACCATAGATCTGACAGCAACCATTTCTGTATCTATGACAAGGAAACCTTGATAAACGATCAACTACAGTAAAGAGTTTTCAAATTTTGTGAGAATTTAGAATCACCCCAACTGATGGTATTATTGCACCAAAAATATCCCCAATTATTTCAGCAGCGCTTATTCCCCTCCTTAAATGAGTATGTTTAAATTTGTTGGTTCCACTAGCTTGACCCACATGATACATTTTTGGAAAACTATTCCCATATAGCAACATCCATACCAATGTTTTGGCAATCTATAATAGGCATTTCTTCCACAAATATAATACACCCCTGGGAAAACAGGATCAGATCCTCCGAGATATAACCCCCTACCTCCCACAATTTAGAAGGTGTGATCACATTCACTGGAACCAACAAATGTATTGTTAAATTCAGTTTTGCGTCTCAATATGCATAGCTTCCCTTTATGTTGCCAATCCAAAGCCATAGCAGAGTGTACTTCACCCTTTTTAATTTCTCCCTCCCGGTGTGCCCAAGGTGGGACTTTTGATTGTGTTTCAGCCTTTTTCTTAATTTCCCCGCGTCTCTCCTCAACTGAATTTATGAAATCTTTTTCTACATTATGTAAAGAGCAAGTTAAATTATGTCTATGTGCATGTACTGTGTTTTTCCTTTGTGTAGGTTGGAAGAATTCACCCATTATTGCAGCAGTACGTGTATCTGGCACAATATTTAGATTTTTCTTTATAGATATTTCTGAAAAGATCACATCATAATAGAATAAACTGGTTAGTAAACTACAAGAAATGCCATAAGTAAGATGTAGGCAATGGTAAGTCACTCCCTCTGATACTGAGGTAGGTAGTTGCATGCATACATAACAATGCCTTGCATCCATAGTGTCCACATATTCATAGAGAAGTTTCGTAAAGACATTTAAAGAAAAATCATTAATAGATTGATCATGGTCTAAAGTCTTATCAGTTTAGTCATTTGTTACAATTCCATCATTCTTTTCTTCCAATGGTTTAGTAACAGGGGTAGGGTTAATGTCATGCTTCACATAGATATGATGAGGAAGGTTTAGGACAATAAGTACTAATACAATAATTGTAGAAAAAGCAGCTAAAAAGCAAGCACATATAGGTTTACGTCTTAACGATACCAGGTTTGGATTTTCTATCTCTACAGAAAAGGAACTCATATTTTTTGTTACATTTTAAGAATGCTTTATAACATAGGATTTTGCAGCGAGTATATTTTTAAGCTCAGGAAACAAAGTTTTCCTTGCTTCTCCCACTGTCGCAATTCACAAGTTTCAATGGTTTGGCATAATCCAGTGTATTTTGTCTCTTGAGTTAGTCATAAGCCATTTTCTTGTTTTCTTCTGCTTTGCAAAAATGTCTCTTAATAACCCGGTATTTGTAAAGCTCGAACAAATCACCCCTAAGGGTGTCAAGGCAATGGGGGCCGTCGGACGATTAAGCGAGCTATTGCCCAGAGTCACATGGTGCTGGGCTGAGCTGCCGCCAGAGATCGAACCGTGAGCACCATGCTCCAGAGTCAGCTGCCCTGGCCGCTGTGCCACACCTCTCCCCTTATCATAACAGTTCCTCAATGTGGATTTTGTGAGTTCAGATTCCAGAAGCAAAAAGCATGATATGCTCTCTCCCAGTCATTTGCTGCTGCTAAATAAGTTCACTCTCTGCAGCATATCTCTGACTGGGTACTCTAGCTCTTTTTCATTTTCTCACTATAGTTTCATCATCGTCTGTGTCGCTTTGTTCAGTTTGACTTGAGACTTCAATCACAGTCGGGGTATTTTGCCTTCTGCCAAGACTTGCCTCAATCTGCCAGTTCTTCGGGGCCAATGGTCTCCACTTATCACTCGCTTTTCGCTGGCACTGTTCACAACAGCTGAGCCATTACTTCATCTAGCCGGGTCCTTTTCCACATGACCCTCGTTACCTACAGGGACTGACTCTCTCGGACCCTCTTCTGAACCAGTGCTTCGAGATCCGGTAGCTGGCGCCCCCTCTACTCTGTGACTGACCTGAGTTGGACGTCTCACTGTGGCCACCGGCACATCCACTACAGGAACCGCATTTTCAATGGGACATGGGACTCGGCGAGTATGGGCAGCATGCACCCAGTTAGGCAGATCACCACATTTGACAGCATTTGTGGTAACAAGAATCACTTGATACGTCCCACGCTAACGGGGCTCCAAACACATTTTGCACACGTGCTTCTTGACTAGTATCCAGTCTCCGGGGCACTGCACCTGTTGTGAAGAATTGGCAGCTTCCCCAACCTGGTGAGACACAGAACGGACCACATCAGCCAATTCTTTACAGTAATCGGGTACAAAATCATCAGTTATATTCACTAGTTGATTGGCTGGGACTGTAGGCTGTCTCATAGCCCTCCCTATTATGATCTCATGTGGGGACAGTCCAGTTCTTCTGTCTGGGATACTCCTCAAACTCATCAACACCAAGGGCAAAGTATCTGGCCATTTCAGAGACGTGAATGCACACACCTTTGCCAAACGGGACTTTAGTGTTCCATTCACTTGTTCAACCACTCCTGATGCCACTGGTCGATACGCACAGTGTAGCTTCTGTTTAATTTGTAATGCTGCACAAAGCATTCGTATCACCTCATTATTGAAATGTGTCCCTCTATCTGATTCCAAAGAGGTTGGAAATCCAAACCGTGGTATAAGCTCTCTAAGGAGTAGTTTTGCTACAGTTAGAGTGTCATTACGCCTGGTTGGATAGGCTTTCACCCAACGAGAGAACAGACATACAATTACTAAAATGTATTTTGGTCCATTGCAATTAGGCATATCAATGAAATCGAGTTGCATCCTATTAAAGGCTCCTCCAGATCTCCCTTCATGACTCATTGTGACTAGTGTATTCTTTCCCACGTTTTGTTCATGACATATTACACACCTCTGCAACAGTTCTAAATCGGGGGTTGAACCACGTTCATCGGAAAAGATGCATCATAGCATCTTTGCCAACATGTGCAGGTCCATGGTAGGGTCTTGCCATTGGTGACAACAAACTATCAGGCAAGACTGGTCTCCTATCTGTGTTCACCCACACCTCATCCTCTTGTCTTTGTGTGCAACCTGCTTTGATCCATCCCTGACAATTGGTTTCTGAAACTTCATCCTGTAATGCTTTTATCTCCTCCCATGTTTTTACAACTGAAGACATCAGCCTGCATTCTGCGACATCAGGTTGTTCTTTCAATGGATCCCTATTGAAGATGTAAGAATTTAAGGTGCAATAACATGCAGTCTCATCTGCATTGCGGTTGCTGACCGTCACATAATCATTTCCTTGTCGGTGGGCTGGTCACTGCAATTTGGGCTGGCAATTGTAATGACAGCAGTAAGTTTTTCACGCTCTCTCCGTTTCTGATAGGTGAACCCGAAAAGGTCATGAACCCACGCTGAGACCACAACTGCCCAACATCATGAACAACTCCAAATCCATATTGGCTGTCCGTGAAGATGATAACTCTCAATTGTTTAGTACTGCTGCAAGACCTGGTCAATGCGATTAGCTCAGCTTCCTGCGCCTAATACACTCCATGCAACCACGATGCTTCCACCACTCCCACAACTGTACAGATGGCATACACAGCTCTCAGGTTTCCTCCAGCATCTCTCAAACATGATCCATCCACAAACAACACATGATCTGACTCAGGCAATGGAACATCTATGATGTCTGGGTGAGGTTTTTTACACAGCTCAGTCACGTCCAAACAATCATGATCTGCTTCATCAATCACAACTTCACTTCCTGGTAAGGGCATCAAGGTAGCCGGGTTTAAACTTGTGAATCTCACCTATGATACATTCTCAGCACCCAATATCACCTGTGCATACTTTGTTAACCGGCTACTTGTGAGATGTTGCGTTTGAGTACGAGTAAGCAAAATCTCAACAGAGTGTGGTACATGCACTTTCAACAGATGACCCATCACAATCCTCTCACACTGCTCCAAACTCACACATGTGGCAGCAACTGCTTTAAGACATCCAGGCAATGCTGCAGCTACAGGATCTAATGTTGCTGAGAAGAATGCAACGGGTCTGCGCACAGTTCCATGCATCTGCGTTAGAAATGACAATGCACAGCCTTCACTCTCACTGCAGAATAGAGTGAAGCTTTTGTTAAAGTCGGGCATTCCAAATGCTGGAGCTCGACACATACTATCTTGCAGTTTGTTAAAAGAGCGCATGCATTCATCACTCCATGGAACTGGATGTGGTACATCCTTGTGCATAAGCCTCCGAAGGGGTTTATCAGTCAACGAGGAATTTGGAATTCATTGGCAGCAATAGCCAACCATTCCCAGAAACATGAAAACCTCTTTTTGAGTTCTTGGCGGGTTCATCTTGTGAATGTCAGTAATGCGATCTTGTTACACCCTTCTTACTCCCTTCTCAATGTGATGTCCTAGATAAAGGACCTCCCTCTTGCAAAATTGTATCTTTGTTGGTGACACCTTATGCCCACTCACTGCCAGATGATTCAGTCATGCAATAGTGTCACATATGCAAGCCTCCTGAGTACCTGACGCTACCAATAAGTCGTCAATGGACTGTACCAGAACAGAGTGGTTTGGCATTACCAATGACTCCAAATTCCTTTTCAAGATTTGATTGAGAATGGAAGGACTCTCTGTTTACCCTTGTGGAACTCGGCACCATGCCAAGACACGGTTTCTGAACCGGAATGCAAATAAAAAATTTCTACCTGGGTGCAAAAGGATGGAAAAGAAGAATTGACACAAGTCGATGACAAAAAAACACTCAGCTTCGCAAGGAATCTGATATAGTATTGCAGCTGAATTTGGCACAATTGGACAACATGGTATCACATTCAGGTTAATTTTGCGCAAATCCTGCATGATCCTATACTTTCTGTTTGGTTTCTGAATTCCCATGATAGGTGAATTACATGGGCTTCCTGTGATTTCTCTCAAGATTCCTTGTTCAATCAGTGACTCCATCCGAGGTGTTATGCCTGTAATGGTCTCAGGACTCAGATTATATGGTGGAGTTCGAGGAAATTCTGCATTTGGTTTCAAAGTGATTTGTTATAGAGCTACTCCTTTGATCAGCCCAGTATCCTTTCCTGTGAAATCCCAAACATTTGGGAACACAGTGTCTCTCAACTCTAGGGGCAAATAATTACTTGTTATTAAAGGAAATAACCCCTCAACTCCTGTCCTTTGTTTTGACATTTTGATTTCAATATCCTCATCATTGGTATGGAATTCTATTCCTTTCAGAGTACAATAGATGGAGCAATTCAACTTGCTCAATAGGTCTCGGCATCATAGATTCACTGGGCTGGAATCACATATCACAAATTTGTGCAAATCCTCAAATGATCCAATTTGTACTGTAACAGGTTCTGATACAGGTGTTGACTTTAATCGGTTTGAAACTCCTACAATTTGGATTCTTTCTCCCGAGAGGGATAGGTTTGGAACTTCCGCTGTTTTCACAGTGGAACGGGTAGCACCAGTGTCAACAAGGAATGAAATAGGTGTTCCATTTACCTTGCCATCCACGTAAGGACCACTCTGGTCTATCTGTAAGGATGCGCTAAGCACGCATTCCTCCTCCCCCCTCAGGCACCGTCATTGGGACAAATCAGAATCACTGTCAATAATCTGTATTAGGTATTGTTGGGTTACGTTTGAAGTTCTATCAATTTGATTATTTGTATGAAATCCCATGTTCACAATATACTTCTGCACTTGGCCATTCAACTGAGGCATAGGGGCTTGTGGCATAGTCAAGTTTACATTTTTCTTCCTTTGATCTGCTGATTCTGTGTAATTTCACCTGTCTGGGCCTGTGTAATTTTACCCTGTGCTACCTGCCCATTTATCTGATACAGTGGATTGAACCTACACTCGCTTTTCCAATGCCCGAACTTGCCGCAAATATGACACGGGTGAGGCTTTTTCAACGTTTCTATTGAAACCCCTCTTCCTCGGGCTGTCACATTTTGTTGCTGTCCTTCTGCTACTCCTCGCATACCAGTGTTTGTTTGGCTATTTCCCTGTACTACAACAGAACAATCAGTACCAACTCCTACACAGCCTTTCTGCGCTGCCTTCATCTGAGCCCACATCAATTTTTCCTTCAATATTTTATGCTTGGAATCCACTACATCTACACAATACTTTACCTACCGAAGAATCTCGTCTATAGGCTTGCTCTGCCAGCAAATCAAATGCTATTACGGGTCTTAATCCATACACGAAACGATATACAAAATGTCCCATATCTTTACCAGTCACATTCTCCATTCCACTATATTGTTTAAATACCTGCAGGAATCTCTCATAATATGCATGCATTGTCTCTTTCAGCTCTTGTATCGTCCTGTAAATTTTTATCCAATCAGTCTCCTTTGGAGAAATGTTTCCTTTTAAATAAGTAATGGCCTGATTATATTTTCTCATTCAGGTGATGGTGCATCAGTCCTCAAATCTCTCGCAGGTTCTGTCTCTGGCCAATCTACTGCAATCTTACACTCAGTCCATAAATCACTTATAACCAAAATGTCCGAGTATCTAAATCCTTCAACAACACCTTTGATACTTTCACAAATCTCTCACACATCTCTCTCACAAATCTCTCAACTTGTCTATAACATTCAACTGGTTTCTCTCTCAGCTTTGGGAAATCATTTGTAAAGGACAATATGTCTGGTCTAGTCCAAGATACATTGACATATCCTCCTCCTGGCAGTTCTCTCATTGGAAATATTTTCATTTCTAAATTTTCAGTTTCTCCTTCGAAAATTGGGTACATTGGCATGGTTGCCTTTTTCGTTTCCTTCTTTTTAGCCCATCTGCCTTCCCATCTCTCTAACTCACCCCATTTCCTAAGTGTTGACAGTAGTTCTTTAATCTGTAATCTTTTTCCTGATGGGTTTAAACCCTCTAGATCATTGTCACTAAAATCCAATCGATAATTCTTTTGTAATGCTTTGGACTTCTGTATATCTAACCCATATTTTTGTGCCACCTCAGCAAATTTCTCGTGTGTACTTCTAGCTCTCCTGATAATATCCTTACATATGAACAATAATTCATTGTCATGGTAATTAGCAATTCTTCATGGTCTAATAGTTCCCAAAATCATTTCTTCCAAATCTCACCTTACGTTTATCTATATCAAGTGATTTTTCATTTAAATTTCCTACGTTTGAATTTCCCCTTTCTGCTGCACCTCTTTGAAAGGTAGAAGGAGCTATGTCCTTAATCCAGTCATCAAGTTCCTGAGGAGTAGGACCTACTGCCCGATTTAAAACACACTCTTGTGATCCGCCACTAACTCCCTCCATTTGTGGAGTTATACGGGTTTCAGAACCTCGAGTTCCCAATTGTACATTTGTAGCCTTCAGAGCCTATGGTCCTCTAGTGGGAGTTTCCATGATCCTTTCTACAGTGATAAATAATGGGTTTGTTCTCTCTTGATTAGGTGGTACAGTAGTCTGTATGGTACCTTCACTAACTCCTGATTCATTCCCTTGTTGTGAGGTACCTTCATTTGGAATTATGAAATTAGAATTTATTTGACCATTTTCAGTTCTTGGGATACAGTGTTTGTTCCTCCTAATGTAGTGGGAACGGTTAAAGTATGTATTTGCTGGCCTCCCATGCCTGTCTGATCTAAAGGAACTACGGGCCCTATAGTTACTGGAACTAAAAGAACATTTGGAGCATTAGGTATTCCTGTGGGCGTTTGTTCTGCAGTAAAAAAGTGATTTACAGAATGTAAGCTATTTGGCAACGCAGATGCATCTGATTGAATTCCACAAATGGATTAGACCCTGTTTGTGGTTGTTCTTCATTGTTTGGTGAGGGTCGAATCATTAATAATTCACTCAGAAACTCATCATGTATCTCATCATCACTCTCCTCGGTTAACGTGTGAGCTTGAGTGTTCTCTAAATGTTTCTTCTTTTCTTTGCATTTTTCTCCCTCATTCTTTTCTGCGACTAATACAGGATACATTCGTGCTCCCTCTGAACTATCTCTTCTCCATATTTTTTGTTGTGAATCCCACTTAGCCTCTTTTTCCTTCTCTTTCTGATGAGCCACATGTTCCCATTCTTCAAGGGCTTCGAATTGCATAGGTCTAGGTGATGGCTTAATATCATTCATTTGTCTCCTTAAATTTTCAAAATTTCTTACATTAAAGGTATCATATTGAGAGAAAGCTAAAGGTCCATCTCTTTCAGTATATTTCATTCAGTTTTCTAACCATATACATGTATGATATCCTTTCTCTAAAGAGATGTACAATGCAGGTGTGCTTCAGGTGCTACTGGTACGCCTTCTCTAGTGGGTACAGGCACATCACCATGTATCAATGTTTTTAAACCTTTTAGGATTTTCATGGTTTCCGATCAAATTATTTTAATGTCCTTTACAATTATTCCACTTGTTTTGAGAGGAACTCACTTCCTTATTTTCATTCTAGCTTCAAATCACTGCACAGCTTTCTCCGACATCTTCAACCAATCCCAGTGCGGCTCTACACCAACCGTCCTATCACAGCTCGGCACTTTATGACATCAGACCAGCTCCTCGCAGCAACTGACCCTCCCTCTACAATCCAGCTTTTTTAACTCTGATCTTAAACAATCTACTAAAAACAGATAAACTCTTGTCTGCTCAACTAAAAGAAATTATAGCTCTCCACACAACCAAGAATTATTCATCCAATCAAAGCAAAATCTCGACCAGCCTGACTACTCCTCAAAAATCCTTACGATTAATCTCTGTGCACTTGAGAAAAATCCCAATGATTTTAGCTTTTCACACTCTCACAAAGTTCCCTTCTCTGGTGGTACTGCCGATGACGTCTCATGTATAGCACCTTCGAAACAGAAGACAAACTTACTCAGTGTATGCCACACTGAGACCACCCATAGGTGTATATTCCAGGATCTTAGGCCACTTCAGACCTGATAACAACGTCAATGCAACAACAACTCTATTCTACATCGACCACTAAAGCATACTTTTGTCTAGTTATCGTTAGTAATGCATATGAACACAATATTTTCACAACCCTATTAATACTCACACCACTTGTCTCGTCGTTTGTAGTCTTTCAGAACTGGCATTCGGTCAAAGGATCACTGAACTCGGGATTTGGGCAAATTTGTGATACCCTCCTTACACATCCCCCTTATATCCCAGTTTTGTCAGACAGTAAACCATCCGACATGCTACCAGAAAAACTGTTGTAGCATAAATGTGTTGGGCCTCATAAATTATTTTCATTTGTCAAATATTTATCTCAGAATAACCTCAGCTACCACATTAATCCCATTAGGTCCTCAGATGGATCTTGTTCTGTGCTAAAAGGGAGCAGAATACTTAGTGGATTAACAATTATCATATGAGGACCTGGAATAAGATCATTGTTAACATTCATTCATTACTGATGGAATTTTCCAGATTAAATCCACCTTAGGTCAGTAAATTTTTGAAGCACATAAAATGGCCACATCAAATAATGAAACAGAATCATCAGTGTAATTTATCTCAAATTGTATCTTTGTAAGATTTCAGATGATTAGTATACCAATCTAATTTAGAATTGAAAGATTTAATAAGCATTAACAACTGTGAAATTCAGTCTGAAGGGAGTTATCTTCCTCAGCCACGGGAAATTATTTCTTAAGGTAGTGAGTCTATAGAAAACAATAATCTCTCATACAAACTCAATAGATGAAAGTTCAGTAAATCACCAAATGACCAGTTACAGATCATGGACAGGATTGCCTGCCCCTGTCCATACTGCAGCGTCAATGCCACAGCTGTTGTCGGAAACCTTCCAGCCGGAAAGATTCCACTACGCAAGCATACCAGCCGGCAGCAAAAGCAGAATTTTGTCACGGTTCGAGTTGTATCTGGAAGTGCGAATCGCTAGTCTCTGTACCGCAAGGTGGGTAGAGAAGGTGGACAAGATAGGAACCGCCCCTGTTAGTAGTTTGGGCAATTATGCTCCATCGATTTATGGTAGAATGAAATGATGTAGTTGGTAAAAGTATACAAATCCAGAAGAATTAAGTAATTCATTACTTTGCATTTTTCTTAAGACCACTGTACTTTTGTCCTATGATTGGTTGTGACATTTAGGAAATAGGAGAGTTCATGTTCTCATCCTTTGTCAGTTCTTTCCCAAGTATGTGCTCTAGGAAGTACCAATTTTGTTGCAAGTCCAGTCAAGCAAGCTACAAATGTGAAAGGAATTATTGAGTGTTAGAGCACAAGTAGAAACTTTACAAAAGTTTCCCATAGGCTTTAGACTCTTCAGTTCATTAGTTCATGCTAGGAAAGAAAAGGACGTTTTGAAGCCTTTATGAAACTTAGCCTGTGTACGAAGAATTTGTGCTAAAATATGAATCTTCACATTATTAAATACAATGCATTAGTTCTTCATTTAGGCAAGTTAATGATTTGTGTTTACATCATGTAAGTATAAAGTACCCCTAAAAATTGTTTAACACTTCATTATTACTTTGCATATCAATTTGCAAGTCTCCTTTTACGTTATGGATTAATACATCATTCAGGATTCAAAAACGCATTTAAAATAGACCCTTACATAGCACAAATTATTATAGCATCTGTTTTCTCATGAATGTCAGTGCTCACATTACACATTCTAATGTTAATAACCATTTTCTTAACACATAACAGTTAAATTCTTTTATAGAATTTTCTATGTTCTCGTTTGTTCACTACGTTCATTTATACATGAACAAAACATATATCAATATATTTTTTAAACTTTACATTGGCTTATTTGCGGTTAAATGTCATCACAAACCTACGTCTCATATTCTGCATGCTTTTACGATGCAGTATCTTAATCAAATTCCATTTGTGCGTTTTTCTCAAACGTGGTAACCTAACACACATTTGTCATGTTTGTAAATTAATGTCCCAAATCATTTTTTCAGGGTGAATTCATGGTGATAGACGAAAGATAACATCTGTGCTCTATCACTTGTGAACTTGTAAGAAGCACAGTTTTGAGACTGACTAAACACCTTAAACATGTTAGGCTGTGTGTAAACATTTATTATTTTTTCCCAAGCCTCATAAGACATATGACCACCAAGGACTACCTCTTTACAAGAATCCTCATTTTATCGTTTACAGGTTATTAATACTTCCTATCTCACAGCTACACCCTCCAAATCTGTCAAGTGTCAGGCCTCATGTTCTGAACAGGTAGCCATTGTAAAATGAGCGTATGGAGTTTGAAGCTCGTTCAGCAGGTGTCAGGTTCTAACAAATGTCAAGCCAAGGGCTATTGGAAGCAAATGGTACCATGAGTTGATGGAATTTCTTGCAAACTGCAATCCATTGGATGTGTTACCCAATGACTATCAAGCCTAAATCCACCGAAAAAAAACTGGAAGTCTTTCTGGTATGGACCACACAAAGTAGGGTTAACTTGAGTATATTCTTTCTTACTGCCAGGGGGAAACACAGCAGATGTACAGCTACCAGACAAATCTCTGGCAGCAATCCCTCTAGAATGCCCACATACCACACAGTTACATGTTACCTCACAGTCTAGAACCTGAGCGATAATCTATGGTAGTCTCAAGGGTAACAAACAGTAAAGCAAGGAGGAACAAAACAGACTTTTAATTAGACAATCTACAACCTCTCATATTGTCACCTATTTAAAATTTCAGTGAGAAATCAGAATGGGCCTCCTATTATCACATTCCACAGCAAACTGGCAAAAGTTATTCTGCCTATTTGTCATGGCAAACAAGACGTCAGAACACCCACTCTATTAAAGTTCTAAGAGCATGTCTTTCACTGAAATGAGCTCAATATAGTCTCTTTTAACTATGGCAAAGTAAAGAAGCAAACCTGAACCGTGTTGAATGCAAAGTCAAAAATACTCAATCACCCAAAACATTATTAAACAACAATATCCAAAACACTTTGTGACCCAGAGCACCACAAGGTTCACCAGCAGATGAAATATGATTGAGATATAACATTTACCCTAATGTGCATACTATCTGCTAGAGCAGTTTATATTCATTATTATAATAATTATGGTGATTCTGATACATATGACCAGTAGACAAAAATGACAAAATAAATAATAAAATACTAACCACTGTGTGTGCATAATGATTTGAGGGAGTACAAGTGAGGGAGCTCCATTTATCATCATCTGCATAGAAGATATTCTCTGAAAGGATTCTCCGACTTACAATGCTATATGTGTAACAGAGAATAAGTCACTAGAGGAGGATTGAGAGACACCTGCCATTTTTCCATTTGTCCAAAAAGGGCCACAACGTATTTTGGAGTTAAGGTGACCTCCAGGGTTGTGATCACATTAAACTTGGTGTGTGTTGGAAATTGGGTTATTAGTTGAGAGGGGTGAGAGCCAACACTCATTTAATAAACCCAATCCTTGTCAGGGTGAACCACAAATGTCAATAAACCTTGCTTAACCCTCTGGTAGCTTGGCACAAAGCAGCCAAGCTTAACTTAAAGGCAATGTGTCAAGTATTTATGCAGCACACAAACAGTCATAAAGTGAAAATACAACACAAGAAAAAACCCCAACCCAATTTAGAAAAATAGAGAATATTTTAATGAATAAAATGATACCAAAATTACAAAAAACCAAGAATTAGAATTGGAGATATGAATTTGTAAATTTTTTGGTAGACATAGCGACTAAATGCACAAAGTGCCAATTGCAGTTACCTGGTCAGGCTGGCCCGGGTCAAAGTCAAAAGTTAGGGCTGACCATGATGGAGTGTGGATCAGATACAGAGACCAGGTTCGTCCTTGTGTGAAGTTTACCTTCTAACTTAGTCCAGTTTCAAGCAAAAAACACTAGTTGACGAGGTTGTCTGGCTGGATTTGAAATGGCCTCGATCAGAACCTTGCGTTGGCGGTGCGGTCATCATCGGTGAGAGGAGCTGGTTGACGTTCGTAACTTCGAGTTTTTCTCCTGTGTCCTTTACTTTATTCCCACCTTCAACATCATCATCATTCTCCTGCTTCTGTGATGTAGACTGCAACAGGCAGACCTCCTCCGAGGCTCTGAGGGCTATCTGGTACTCGTGTTTCTTGGATCCTTTTGCTAGCTTAAGCCCACTCTGCCTGCACAACGTTTTCAGCTGTAGCACAGTGTAGTCTACAATGTTGCTGAGGTCGTCTTCCATTTTTGCAAAGGAATATCACAGGCGCAAAGTATAAGGCAGAAATTGAATTTGGGAAAAAGGATAAAATTGCTCAATTCACATTTAGGAGAAGTGTAAAACGATTTTGATGTCAGACAAGGGGTCTTTGGTTACACAAATCACTGAGTGGCACTGCACAAACACAAGTACTCCATCTCACCGCTGAACACCAATGGAAGAAATTGGGTTATTAGTTGAGAGGGGTGTGAGCCCCACTCAAGTAATAAACACAATCTTTGTCAGGGTGAACCACAAATATCAATAAATAAATATATGCTTAACCCTCTGGTGGCTTGGCACAAAAGAGTCAGGCTTAACTTAGAGGCAATATGTAAAGTATTTGTGCAGCACTCAAAAAGTAATAAAGTAAAAACACAACTCAAGAAATATCCCATTAAAAAAATTGTGAATATTTTAATAAATAAAATGACAAAAATCCAATAAGTTGAACCGGAGATATGAATTTTTAAAGTTTTCAACAGAAAAACCACCTAAAAGCACAAAACACCATTTGAGGTTATCTGGTCAGGTGGACCGGGTCAAAGTCAAACATTAAGGCTAACTGCGATAGAGCACATGTTGGATGCAGGGAAAAGGTTTGTCCCAGTGGAAAGTTCCTACTTAGTCCAGTTTCACATGAGAAGCACCCGTCAAGGTTGTCACTGACAATTAGGCTTAGGCCTAAATCAAGAGAGGAGTTCATCGACTGCGGGTTACTGATGTCCTAGGCTTCGGTTCAAACTTTGCCTTTATGGTGTAGTCATTGTTGGTGCAAAGAGTTGGTCGAAGGTCAGAACCTCACGGTGACGGGAAACGTGGGGCAGTTGTTGTCGACGTGAACAACTCTGAGAGGTGAAGTCCAGAGTCTGTGTACAGGAAGGTCGCATTGGCAGTCGGATACAGGTCTCTCAGTCTGTTCCCAGTGAAGTTCACTCGTGTTCACGGGGAGACTAAGGATGGTTCTTTTCAAAACGAGGATCCCAGAACCTCTGGTTTTTCACTTGGAGTCCAGTTCTTGTTTTAGAGGTGGAAGAGAAAGGCCTCTGGAAGTGAGCTGTGTCCCGTAGCTCAAACAGGAGGTCAGCCAACTGACCCTTTGAGTCACTTCTGGGGTCCTGTATTCAAGGCAAGCAGGTCCAGCCTTCCTTCAGGTTTCAGACAGCAGACCCAGGAGTGTTCTGATGAGAGGTTCTGAGGTTGCAACTTTTATACCCAGTGCCAGCCTGTGTGGGGGGACAACCCCTTTCCTTACCTCTAAATTGGTTCTGATCAATTCTTCGCTTATCCCTTGGATTGGTTGGTTTGACTCCAATCTGTTTAGAGGAACAAAGGGCAAGCAGGCTCAAGTGTGGGCTACATTTGCCAGTTACAGGGTAGGCATCTTCTGAAGTTAGGAAGAGGCTGGTAACAGCCCTCGGGCTATCATTTAACATTCTGGAAGGGATGAGTACAATCCCCTCCCCCTGGCCGTTCTGCTAAAGAGAGAAACACCCTTCCCCATACCCAAGCCATTTCATCCTTTTCCTGGAAGAATACACATCACACCATAGGAGAGCCATTCACAGTCAGCTGACCCTGGGCACTGGCAGAAAAGCAAATTTGGTTTAGGCAGACAAACGGCTACTTTCTATACGTGACATTCGCAAAATAGTAATTTAAAATCCAGCTTTACCATTGAAGATTATGTTTAAATTACATTTCAGATGAGTGGAAGAGCTAGCCTTGCGGCTTTGAAAAGCTAATTCGTTTTTTTTTACAATGCCAGGACATGTAAAATTTAAGTATGCATGCCTTACTTTTTAAATACTATCCACTCTGCCCTGTGAGACTTTAGGGCCACCTTCAGGGTAACTTATAAGTATTAAAAAGAAAGGTTTAAGCGTGTTAAAACGGTTTATAAAACAAATAATAATATGAGATATAGTTAAACAATTTTTTTAAAGTATTGAAGTCTGGGAAAATTAAATAAACTATTCCCACTCCAGACTGTGCAACAGTAGGTAAAGCATTCAACTTTGGATGGGTAAGATTTACTATTCCTACTCCAGTCTGCGCACCAGTAGGGAAAGTGTTGGACTCCGGAAAGATAACATTTACTATTCCCACTCCAGTCTGTGCAACAGTAGGGAAAGCGTTGGACTTCAGTAAAGTTAAATTTACTATTCCCTCTCCAGTCTGTTCACCAGTAGGGAAAGCGTTGGACTTCAGAGGGGTAACATATACTATTCCCACTCCAGTCTGTGCAACAGTAGGGAAAGTACTCCAATTCAAGTACATAACACATATGAAACATAACCCTTTTAATTTATAACAAATATAAAACTCTTAATATGAACTTTATAAATTAGCCCCATAAAAATTATATACAACAGTGCTCTGGACAGGCACAACCTGTCTGTACTAAATCCCACCTGTATTCACAGGCACACCTGAGACAACATAGCAATATAGTAAGAAGCAACCTCCCAAGAGGTCACACTACCTTTAACATAAATGACTCCTACAACATTGAGGAAACATCTAGTCCTCCCAAGCGCTGGATTGGTGAAACTCATGAGGATGCAGGCCACATTAAGTATGTGACATTTCTACCACATATATGACAAACAGGACGTAGGGCACAATACATATATTGACTATTAACTATTTTAAAAGTACAGATAATTCATAGCTTGATGTATGTTCTGGTAAGGTTCAGGGAGGATATGTGATAACTTGACTAAATAAGTTGTGTTCTTCTATTTGTAGTAAAACAGGTTCATGCTTAGATTGTTCTCCGAATCTTTGGAATGCACTGTATTACTCATCCCATGTAAATAGTTGCCTACACCACATATAGCCAAGGAATTGAGCTGAAGTAGTGTGGTTATAATGTATTTCTTTGAATATGCAAGGTCTTCCAATAAGACCAGCAGCTCTAGTATTCACTGACTAGGTGTGATACCTTTGTGATCTTTGTGAAGGACAGGAATGCTAATCCGGACAAGGTGCACGTCCTTTGCTTATCTGGGGAAGTGTTACTGGGGTGCTGATATCTAGTCCTAGGGTTTCACCAATGAAACAGTTCCCCTAAATATGCAAGCGACCACAACATCATCACTTTCAAGAACAACACACCTATCAATGACAACACTTTGAAGACACCAAAACCCAATAACAACAAACGCTTGTACAGAAAAAGAAAAAACTAGACAGCCACCAACTCAACACCAACCTTGAATGAACCCCAATATATATTCAGCCGAAAGATATACATACCTTCTACAACTGGATCTCCACTGCACAGGACAAAAAGATACCAACATAAATCTCATCCAGGATTGACCACAAAAAGAATGGCATATGGGTTTATGACAGCATCAAAAGAATGAAAACACAACTCAACATACTACAACGTAAATGGAAACAATCAGGAGATGAAACAGATAGCACACTATGCCTCTATGACATAGTCTACAAAAGAGCCATCAGAGCCACAAAAAGACACTACTACTCTGTTATATCCCGCATAGATGCCCTAATGTAGATCCGTTCGTACATGCCCTAAAATGGACGTATTCATATTTACCCTAATATGGTCATATTCGTACTTGCCCAATTATGGTCATGGCCGCATATGCCCAATTATGGTCACAACTGTACATGTCCTATTATAGTATGATTCCTTATATAGGCATGATCTTTCACCTACATTGGTCCCAGCTAGTACACAACGAGCTCTGAGGGCTGAACGTTATCTATCCTGTGGTTTTGAATGCAGCAGGGTTCTTCCAAACACAGGCCCACACTGTACTCATTAATTATGCATGGCTTTCTAAGAATACACCACCAGCATAATGTATGTACAAAGTTCACCCCTGACATCTTCCTCATGTCCAATACAAACCATACTGAGGACTGAGACTCTTTAGGGTATAAATACACCACATCTTGCCCCGGTAAACCAGAGGGAACCGAGACTTCCATGCTGACACACTGACCAGAGACGCTGAGGCTCCTGCATGCAGTCGCTCAAGCTGACAGTGGTCTGACACAACCCGGACGGGGTGTCCAACTCGAGACCAGGACGGGGTCCCACACTCTCTCTATTCAGGTATGGGAGTTCGACTAAATCCTAGGAGGATTCTTGGCTCTTAGCTTCTAAGACCTACACACATATGCTAGGTACACTCAGGTACATCTAGGTAGGCATGGTAGGAGTACGCACACTCTGCATAATGCTTTTATATTCATGTATGTATCCATGATTATCGCAATATGGTAGAATTGTTCTATCCCTTTGCTTTTATCGTACTGCTGATAATATATCTCTGCTATTGCCTGCTGATCTCTGCAGCACATATATTTTACACCAGAATAACAACTGTTCAATAAATACTTATTGAAACGCCCGACTGTTTATTCTGTGTAACTCTCTGAGACAAACCGAATAAGTGAGCATGAGTGACTGAGCGAAGGGTAGTACATTGTTTCCACGATTCTGAGGGAATCAGGGTTGTCATCTTCTAAGGTTGCCAGAAACTAATCTCTCCCCGATAAGAGGAGACACTAGTGGCACTGCGAGCTAGCTAATGCAAAACTAGGCTAACATATATGGTGGGGGTGCACGGAGTCAGTCGGCCACTAGGCCCGCAGTATATGTTATCCAAACGCGCAGGTCCTGCAGGGGTACTATAGGAGCTACACGACATGGCGCCGCCAACGTTGGTTGGGTACTTATTTAACAGTAGAATCTGAGTAGTTCAGTCGTGCTATTCTCAGAGAACCTACTCACAAAACCCCAGAGACGTCTGGAGTGGGTGGGCACAAAATCCGCCGCAGCTGAGTAGTACGAGAATACTATTTATTGGCTGTTGGTTACTCAAGCTTGAAGGACATATAATTCCTACAATTGTGCATTTACACCTTATCTTAAAAACTCTTTAATCTCCCTTCTTCCAATTAAAAATAGTGGACGAAACAAGCGCAACAGGGAGAGTTACAACAAACCTCTTTGGTTTAGAAGAAGACCCTGAAGAAGCAATACAAATTGCACCAAATTTCAGAAGGGCAGTCACCATAAAACTTCTAGAACAAGGCTTAAGAGCCAGGGGTGGTACAGTAATTTACATGATTGAGGCACACGAATCCAATAAAACAGAGGTGTTCTATTCATGGGTTACATTCCCAGCAACAAATGCAATTACAAATGTATTTCACTACTACCTAGAAGGTGAAACACCAGCGGACTATACTCCTTTTGAGGAAGTAGAGGTCCCGCTCACTTACCAGGAGCATAATTACTGGTTTAAAGGCGCCCTACCCCACGTACGAGGAAGAGCAAGATTAGGCCCGCTCGGAGGAGCAGGAGCCACATGGCCCATATTAGCGGCATACACACCGCATCCTGATATTAACACAATGCCACAGCCAGACTTATTCGTACAACACAGAGATTTAATTCTAATCTACAGAAACCTCACACAATTCATGATGAGGACTTTAACAGTTCAGCCTGCACCAGCTGCAGCACAAGACACTCCAGTCCAAGGTACAGTTAATAAAATAACTCCACAAACATTACACGCGATAATTGGCAAAATGCCAGCAAAACGTGAACAAATCCCATTCTGGATAGCTCAGAAAATAACTCAGCTTGAAGCAGTATTCCCAAATACTACAACCAGTGATAAACACAGAATCCTAACAATCTGCTTGCCCATGGGTCTGACACCACAAGTAGAGGACTGCACCTCTTGGGGTTCAGTCTTTGCTGCCATATATACCAGAACACTTGGTATCCCGTCCTTAGCAGTAGTACCTGATGTATTAAAACAGATACAAAATGAGTACGGAGCAGAGCCTGCCCTTAACTTAGGGATGAAGTTGTTAAACAACTTTGAACAGGTCTCAGCCATAATACTAGCTAACATTAAGGGGGAAGCAGCTTCTGTGGCGATCCGCCAACGCCTAAGGGAGTTCAGTCCAGTAGATCAACAACATGAACTACCCAAAATAATTGAAACTGCATATGCAGAACTAGGCAGAGACAGTTTGGGTGGGAAAGCATTAAAACCACAACTGGGCAATCCTGAAAAGGACACTACAAAGCAGACACCAAATTCTTCTAAAAAGAAGTGGGAAAATAAAAAACAACAAAAGTCTAAAAACACCAGATCTCAGTCCAGAGGTAGGTCTCCTCAGCAGGAGCCCTCTGAAAAGAGGTATAACCTCAGAATAGGGATAACATTAAAAAACCTGACAGGTATCAGGATACTGATACTCGTTCCTTTCAGGGTTCATCACGAAACTCCGAGAGGGAAGGACGGTCAAAGGAGCGTACAAAGTCCAGAGACACGCAACACGCTGCGGACTACGCACCTAAAAAAGAGGATAAACAAAAATCTAAACCTCAGTTCAAAAAGAAGAAGGTAGCAGGTCTCAAGATCAGACATGCCCAGAATTCTGAGGACACAGCTTCTGAACGAGGAGTGGGCTCTGACGATGCTAGACAGCGCGGCAGAAGTAACGATAGCTCGCCAGAACCTGAAGGAATTTCTGGTGACAGCGGAGTTGAGTAAGTATATCATGGTGGAAACACCTGATACTCGGGTAAGTGTCCCACATAAGTTACATGAGATAACACTCCGGATGGAGGGGGCCAAGCCCAGAAAAGTTAAAGCTCTCTTTTGGAAAAATCTGTCATCTGGTTATGACATTCTATTAGCAGAACAAGACTGGCCGCCTGCATTCGTCATGGAGTGCCCTAGGGGAGAAATGATCATTTTTCCAGCCTTTTCCGACCGCGTTCCCATTCACCTAAAACATGCATATGCGCAGGAGTGGGTGGTTGCCCTAGCTCCAGCATTGTATAAAAATCATGCTGGTTGGGATGAGGAGTCAACACACCACGTGATCCCGTTAAAAGTTTCCCCAAATGCTCAAAGGCAATACCCTATAAAGCAGGAAGCTAAAAGACAAGTCAGGGAGATTCTAGACCAACTAGAATACCAGGGGGTGATAGAAAATTGCACTTCACCTATGAACAATCCTTTGTTTCCCGTAGCCAAACCTGACAACACATATCGTCTAGTTTTAGATTACAGACATTTAAACACTTGCACAAAGACATTTGCAGTTCAAAATGCACATAGTGCCGCATTAATGAATAACATTGTGCGGAAAAAATACAAAACGACACTTGATATCTCAAATGGATTTTTCTGCCAAAATATAGTGCCTGAAAGCAGGTATCTGACCGCATTCAGTGTGTTAGGGTCCCAACGGCAATTCTGCCGACTCCCCCAAGGGTATAAGAATAGCCCAGGGTTGTTTTCAGCAAGGGTAACAGAGTTACTCCAAAATTTGGATGAAGAAGCATTGTCCTATGTGGATGATATTTATCTAACGGACGATGACTTAAAGAGGCACTTGACCAGGGTGAGCACCATTATTATGGGATTCGCCTCTGAGGGCTATAAATTTAATTTCAAAAAATCAAAAATTGCCCACCTCAATGTCCTGGTTTTAGGATACGAGCTGTCAAGTGAAGGAAAAAGCCTAGCAGCTAACTTTTTAGAAAAGTGTGCGCTGCTCCAACCTCCAAAATCATTAAAGAATTTACAATCAATTCTGGGATTCCTAAATTTTGGTCGAACATACATTTTGGATTACGCAGAAAGAGTAAAACCTTTCTACGACTTAATAAAACCTGATTTTTCAGTCAGACAATGGACACAGGAACACACAAATATCCTGCGTTCCCTACAGGAAGACATGATAGCTTCTAAACATTTACAGACACGCGTAAACGCACAGAACTTAGTGATCCGAGTAATAGCGGGTCAATGCGGGTACACTTATTTAACTTTTAATGAAGGTGAAACAGTACCAATCGCATACAAATCACACCTGTATACAAACGACGAAATGCGTTTCACTTCAACAGAAAAAATCTGACAGCAGTTCAGACCGCTGTAGCAAGAGAAAGAGCTCTGGCTCAGGGAAAACGCATAATTGTCGTGACCCCAGTACCAGCTTTAGAAGCGGTTACAAAAGCTAGCATTCCAAATACGAAAGCCTTACATCCAAGATGGATACAATGGGCTAATTCTCTTCCTGCTACGGATGTTGAATACAGATTTGATCCAAGTTTAAAAACACAGGCATTCCTGCAATACGAACAAGAATATCCTCTACCAAATGAAATTTTGCCTCTAGATCAGTATGAATACATTATTTACACTGATGGTTCTGTTCAACCCGCCACAGGGAGTAAGCAAACTTACAGCGCGGCGTGTGCGATTGTTAAAGGTCGCATGCACGATGGCAAGTTCCATCCGAGTTGCACTAAAACGCAATCTCTAGGAGACTGCACGGCTCAGTTGGCAGAACTCAAAGCACTAATACTGGCACTTATAAATACGGGTCACGAATTCCCCACACTTATTGTGTGTGATTCCTTTTACTGTGTACAGTCGTACAATGAATATCTACATCATTGGGAACAAAACGGGTTCAAAGATGCAAAAGGTGGCACAATTAAGCATAAAATGCTATGGGAACAGGTAGTGGAGTTGAGAAACGAACTACCAAGGGCTCACGTGATACACACACTGAGTCATCAGCGTGATGGCGTTCACGTTGAAGGGAATTCATTGGCTGATAAAGCCGCAAAGGGGGCTGTTCGCACAGCCGCCGTAGCTGCAGTTACTCGTTCAAAGACGAGGTTAGACGGCAGATTATGGTAGCTGTCAATGCTTCACGCAAAGGCAGCACAGCAGTACCTAAAAAATTTCCACTCAAGTACTCCTACAAGTTAGATGCACAAAACATTCCATATGCTCAGATTCCTGGAGTGGGGGATAGAGTAATACCAAATATGGATCGTAGGCAAGGCTTAATTTTAGCAGCACACGAGGATTTGGGTTCTGCGCACACAGGCGTTACAGCGACTATTTCTTTATTGAAACAGCGCTATTGGTGGCCAGGGTTAACGAAGCAGACTAAAGACTATGGGGTCGATTCCGATCTCGGTCGGAGGCGCACCCAATACCATTCGGTCGGGAAAAAAGCCATGCGAAAGCCTGTTTCCCGACCGAACCGTACGCGGGTCCGGCCGAGCGAGTACGATGCGGGTCGCCGACCGACTCGTCCGGGCGACCCGACCGCTCCGACCGACTCGTACCCGGACCGTACCGCTCCGACCGACTCGGTCGGACCCGATCCGCACCGCGCAATGGAGACGTTTTCCGGCCGGGTAAGTACGATGCGCACCTCGACCGCTCCGACCGACTCGCGCCGTCCGACTCGAACTCGCTGTCGGAGCCGTACTTTGGGGGTCCGTGTCGGACCCCCCTGTACGCGTACCCGTGCGAGGCGCACACAGGGGGACCCATGGGTCCCCCTACCTGTGCGTGTACGCCGCGAGCGCTTCGCGGCGTACTCGCTGTAGGGGGCGCCCTTGTCCGCCTCGCACCCATTGAGGCAATGGGAGCCCGCGTACGCGTTGTACGACCGGCTCCCATTGAGTTCAATGGGAGTCCGACCGACTCGTGTCCGATAACATACGGACGCATCGGACTCGTTCGGTCGGACTGCACGGGTCCGATTCGGTCGGAAATCTCTCCGGGTCCGGCTCGGTCGGGGAAATTTCCGGCCCGACTCGGAATCGACCCCTATGTCTTGAAGTGCGACATCTGTCAGCAGATAAAAGGCTCCACCGTAACACGCCCAGCGCAGACACCATTACTGAAATCAGACAAACCTCTCGCATGTGTGTATTTGGACCACTGCGGACCCTTACAATCTGATGGGTCCAAGAAATATATCATGGTTGCAGTGGATTCCTGCTCAAGATTCCTATGGCTTTGGCCTCAGCGCTAGGCTGACGCTCGAACTGTTATAAAAGATTTGCGAGTCTTTATCGGCACATACGCAGTTGGCACGTTACATTCTGACCGTGGTTCGGCGTTTAGCTCTCGGGCATACAAAGAGGCCATGGAAGGAATGGGCGTAGCATTGCGGTACTCCTCTCCGTACCATGCCGAGGGAAATTCTGTTGTGGAGAGGAAAAACCGAGACTTAAAGCAATCTTTAAAAGCTAGGGTATTAGGCAAGGGCGGTAGATGGGTCGATCACCTTTATGGGGTACAGCGCGCGCTCAATAATCAGCCAAGAAGCTCTCTAGGAGGTGTCACTCCTTACGAGGTCCTATTTGGGACAAGAATGTGGGTACCTGATCTTGATTGTGAAGGCACAGTGGCGGATGAAAAACCATTTGATATCCATGATCGTTTGGCTGTTTTACCGGATCTAAATGAATCCAGGACACAACAAAGTAACGTGCTACAGAAACAGGCCGCCACTGAGGAAGTCAAGGCAGTAACGGCAAGACCTATCTGGATCCCAAAACTCGGGGATCTAGTCAGAGAAAAGATTGCTGACAAGAAAGAATTTGGGCCATCCTACAGAAAGCCTGTACCGGTCCTAGCAATCCACGCCACAAGAACTGTACTTCTGCCACCTCTTGCAGGAAAAAAGGAGAAAAGATTCGTCTCAATAGACTTAATCAAACCACACTATGTGGCCGATACTAAACAGTAGGCCTCGTGGACTCCACAGTAGCAGACGCCCTCCTCTCGCTACAATCCAAGAAGTTCAAACAGAAAGACTCATCACGTTTGAAGAGCCACCTGTACGGAATGAAGGACTAAGCAACAATGCTATGGAACTTGTTCCACTTCAACAAGAAATTCATCTTCAAAATGAAAATCAACCTAACAACCAAGTTGCAATCAGACCTAATACAGACATCTACGTCAACATGCCTCGTCAAGAGCAAAATCCGATTTCAACAAATCCCGATGCAATTCCAACAATTGATCGAACTGCTTCTGGCTATTTCATGAACTTTGATACGTTTTCACTAGATCCAAGCGAGACGGAAACGACGCCAGCCAAAAAATCACTCCTACAGAAACTCAATTACTTTTTGAACTTTTTAGAAAGACTTACCTGGTGTCACCTTGGATAGAACTATGGTATATCACTGGGATTTTATTTTTCATTTTCTGGCTAGGTTTAATAATAACTTTTAGTATGCTTATTAATGGACGATACCTCCAGCCAAGCTCTACAGCCCAAAGAGTCAATTTGATTTTAAAACCACACCAGTCTTCACATCGTGAACCAAGAGACTTGTCTTCAGTGAACATTACAGCAGTTCCTATACCGGACGGTATAGTATGGGACAAGATTGATTATGATATATTAGGTCCGACTGAACTTTTAAAGCTAAAACATGTATTTAAAATTTCTTTAAGTGATTTCATTACCTCCAGTACATTTTCTGATGATTGGGACACTGAAACTGTAAATGCTATTATGTCTGATCTAGAAAAAACAGCAGCATTTCCGAACAATGAAATGTTAGAAGGTACTTCAGACTATGATACATTGTACTGTTACCAACATTTTGGGGATCGTTTCTTAGACAAGTCTATAACACCTGGAAATGTATTTGAATACCACCAGTGGGAACACTGCCCAACACCTCCAAAAGGTAGTTCACAAGCATTTGCACAGAAATTCATATATTTCTCAGGGTTTAACACAACTGACCCGACGTCATTTTATTATAAAATGGAGAAAAATTCAGCTCAGAAAATTATGTTAACAAACACCAAACATATTTACTCTGCATCCTTTCAGAACCAGTTGTCTAAACAGGGTTTCGATCTATGGAAAGACACAATAGAATCCAAATCTATCTGGGGTTCGAGGGACTGGCAAGTCCAGGGAATAGAAGCACTTTTAGAGCATGCATCATTCCGCAGCAGATTTTATTTCTGAACGAAACTGTGCAACAGACATCCTGTCTTGGATTAGCCAAAGGCAAGGAAATTAACACACCGGGGTTTCCAACACCATCACAGATGGGTGGGGGGCAGAACTCGAGTACACAAGGGGTAGGATTAGATGCCATTTTCCAGTACAACAGATCAGATCCTGATTGGACAGAATGGCTGGTTTGGCCCATTGACACAAACAAATGTCAACAAAGATTTATGAATACAACCAGAGGGTTTAGTATCCATAGGCCAGATCCACGCTATGTACAAAGACATCACCCAGGGGTAGTGACATCGTATAGTGTTGGGAAGTTGTGCCTTGATTGGCTAGATGCCTCAACACTGACAGAAGTAAAGCACCACTTGACCTTACTCACACCTGACATGGATCTTAGAGATTTTCTACTGGGACCCAAGAAACAGCGTCAGAAACGTTTCATATATGCAGGCCTTTATGCCTACTATAATGAAAACTGGAAAATATCCCAACAAGAGGCCGCAGAAAGAATACGAGAAATAGACCGTATTAACTTAGAAAAAGCATTAGCTGTGGTGGATAATGGGTTAACTACTTTGACCTCCAGGATTTACTCCTTAGGCAACATTGAGTCCTCGGCAATCGACATATTAGAACAAGATCTGGCCTTGTTACAGCACGGGAAATCTCAACTACGTTCTATTATGATGTTAAGTTGGACGCTACAATCTTTGCGTGCAGGCTATGTGCCATGGCATTTTATAAACACCACGTCTCTGTTTTCAGAATACAATCTAACTGATAAACAGACAGAAATGGCACAAAGGGGAGCCAAATATACAATGCTGCGTATTGAGAAACTGGAAAGGTTACCATTCACTGTAGCCGAATCACCATCAACAGAATGGCTCATTCATGGCCAAATCACTCTGCCGGTCACTACGTTTCAGTTTCAATATTGCCTTGAGCAAAGGCAGGCAGGCAAATATTTAAAATGGGTGAGGGATACATCAAGGAAACTTGGGAGTTACCATATAGATACCGATGCCGGAATGGGGATCGAGAAGTGTATCTGAGTGGTACAAACTTCAAAAACGCTTTAAGCGGTTCTCTCATGTGTCAGGATATTTCTCTACACGGAGCCTGCAGTGGTTCAGTAGCGAACTTGTCTTGTCACATGTCAGGGACCCCAGCGGCCATGATCACGCCGGTTTTCCAGCTGCTCTCAAATGGGAGTTACTTAATGTTAAATGATCACGGTTGTTGTGGGATGCTTCCGGGCGTCGCATATCTAGTGACTGTTAACTCCAGGGTTACTTGCTGTATGCAAGTATTGTTTCCGCCACTGAAAACACTCGGGGAGGCGTCGCTATGGCCTTCGCTGAATGTTTCTTTTGTACAGTTTGATACTCTGAGCAGATTGAAAGCCATGCTTTTACAGCAACCCGTGCCCTTAACCTCTGCTCGAGAAACCTATGAACTTCAAGTTGCAAGGACCTCGACCGAGATACAGGCACTCATACGTACAAACTGCCCCATTCATTTCGCAGAAATGGTGGGACGTATCTTTAACATGTCAGATACAAGCGGAATTGTTCACCTATTTAAGACCATAGGGACAGGACTGTTAAGCACCTTTCAGCCAGTCCTCGGAGTAATCCCAAATTTTATACACTCAGTATTGGGAAGCATATTTGGAGGATTCCTGCTCATCCTGTTCCAAATCGCAGGAATCCTGATTGTAATATTGCTGCTACGCAATGGACGGCCCACTTCCCGAGGGAATGGTGAACACGCTCCTGGAGCGGAAATAACGTGAACGCATGGTACAACTTCTGGGCATTTCTTGCCTGCGAGAACTCAATGCCTCCTGGTTTCTATCATTTAGACCAGTCTGCATAGACTGCATCTTTCCTGTGCTTCGATGCCTGTTTTCCGGAGAAGAATGCACGTTGGATCTTTGTCTAACATTTCCATCAGATGCGCCTCCGGACACGGATGCAATGCTGGACCCAATAAAGGCCCATGCTCTGCGTTGTCCCCAGCGGCTTTCAATTCTGATGAATGCATTCCTGGAGAATCCACAGGTGCCGTTCGCTCCTGCTGGGTTAGGTGACTCCTCCACAGGCGCCCAGGTTACAACTTCTGCACAAGCTGCCGCAGCACCGACTGTTGGCAGTACTACATTCCATATATGTGCGATTGACGTTCTCTGTGAGGCGTTGGATTTGTCATCTACAGCGGCTGACAACGATAATATTGAGCTTCCCAGCCAGGACGCGTAATCTTGAATTGGCTCATCGTGTCCTGGGAAAGAATTCAGCTTCTTCACTCGTTTCAAAATAAAACGATCTAAATTTGGAACATTTTCTTGCATTGACACTTTCGCTTGAGAAAAGTATGGCCTTCTCCTGCTTATGGTAATACAACTTCTATAGAGAGACGATATTGACTTTTCAGTGGCAACTAGAAAAAACTGAATTTAAACATTATTTTTTTAGGCACCAAACTTTTTTAACGATTTTTTAGAACCATGTTTTTACTTGCTTTTAAAAAAGTTTTTAAATTGTCCATATTTTAAGTGTGGTCATTTATTATCCAGTTCGGAAGTGGAGTGGGTGTTATATCCCGCATAGATGCCCTAATGTAGATCCGTTCGTACATGCCCTAAAATGGACGTATTCATATTTACCCTAATATGGTCATATTCGTACTTGCCCAATTATGGTCATGGCCGCATATGCCCAATTATGGTCACAACTGTACATGTCCTATTATAGTATGATTCCTTATATAGGCATGATCTTTCACCTACATTGGTCCCAGCTAGTACACAACGAGCTCTGAGGGCTGAACGTTATCTATCCTGTGGTTTTGAATGCAGCAGGGTTCTTCCAAACACAGGCCCACACTGTACTCATTAATTATGCATGGCTTTCTAAGAATACACCACCAGCATAATGTATGTACAAAGTTCACCCCTGACGTCTTCCTCATGTCCAATACAAACCATACTGAGGACCGAGACTCTTTAGGGTATAAATACACCACATCTTGCCCCGGTAAACCAGAGGGAACCGAGACTTCCATGCTGACACACTGACCAGAGACGCTGAGGCTCCTGCATGCAGTCGCTCAAGCTGACAGTGGTCTGACACAACCCGGACGGGGTGTCCAACTCGAGACCAGGACGGGGTCCCACACTCTCTCTATTCAGGTATGGGGGTTCAACTAAATCCTAGGATTCTTGGCTCTTAGCTTCTAAGACCTACACACATATGCTAGGTACACTCAGGTACATCTAGGTAAGCATCGTAGGAGTACGCACACTTCTGCATAATGCTTTTATATTCATGTATGTATCCATGATTATCGCAATATGGTAGAATTGTTCTATCCCTTTGCTTTTATCGTACTGCTGATAATATATCTCTGCTATTGCCTGCTGATCTCTGCAGCACATATATTTTACACCAGAATAACAACTGTTCAATAAATACTTATTGAAACGCCCGACTGTTTATTCTGTGTAACTCTCTGAGACAAACCGAATAAGTGAGCACGAGTGACTGAGCGAAAGGTAGTACATTGTTTCCATGATTCTGAGGGAATCAGGGTTGTGATGTTCTAAGGTTGCCAGAAACTAATCTCTCCCCGATAAGAGGAGACACTAGTGGCACTACGAGCTAGCTAATGCAAAACTAGGCTAACATATACGGTGGGGGTGCACGGAGTCAGTCTGCCACCAGGCCCGCAGTATATGTTATCCAAACGCGCAGGTCCTGCAGGGGTACTACAGGAGCTACACGACAACTCCACGCATATAATTGAAGCAGACTGCCCTTCCAAAGAACTCCATAAAATTCGAACTGAATTCTGCAATCAAGAGTGCCAAACACAGAAACACCAGGATCACAAGACTTCTATTGCAAAATCTTCAATGAACTGATCTCAAAAATTAAAAAGACTGAAAATTACCTTAAGGAGAACATGAACAACACCACAACAGCACATGGCCTAACCACCTTTAAAGAGACAGCAGTAATCATCCATCAATGCATACTTTCAATGCCCTGTCACAAAAAGATTTCCTCAATTTTATCATTGCAGCCAGACCATCAGGATCCAGCACCGCCAAAAATCTTTAAAGATATCCTTTGCTCAACCTGTGCAGAGCAGGTAGTCGATGCCTACTGAACAAGTCCCTAGAACTAGGTTCATTTCCACCTGAGCTGATAGCCTCCTAAATTCGACCACTACTCAAAAAAAAACCTCAACCTATCTGACTCAACATACTACAGGCCCATATCAAATGGACCTTTCTACGGAAAAGGTTTTGAGAAAGCAGTGTTTATTCAACTCTCCAACTTTACAGAACATTATAGCTTAATGTCAGACCAACAGTCCAGGTTTAGACCAGGCAGAGGCACAAAGTCAGCCACCAAATCCTTCTAGGATGATCTAAATCTCACAGATGACAAGAACAGAGTAGCTGCCTTGTTGCTTCTGGATTTATCATCTTCATTTGACACTGTCCACCCCCACACGCTACTACAAAGAGTCCATGATCCCGGAATCTGTAAAATTGCTCAAAAATGCTCTAAAATTGACAAAGTGTAGTCTACCTACCACCTTTCACATTACCTCCTTACACACAGCACTGTGGGATTCTTACAACCTTGTTGGAAGTGTAGAAACATCTCAATTATTTCTGGAAATCACAAATAAAATTGAAGTATTAATCTTTATTAGGATGGCACCGATGTGGTGGGACTGTTGATACCGGAACGGGACAGTTCTTTTATATTCTAAGGATGGATTTTCTTACGTAATGAATATGATCTACATCTACTTCGATCAGCCCTGAAGAAGAGGATCACACCTCGAAACAAGTTTTAGCTGGCTGTATACTAATAAAGTTTAACACAATAGAGCCACTCCTAGTGTGATGACCTAAGTGCTGTAGTGTTACAGTGTTATCTTGTGAGTGCAGGCATCTCACAAAAAGTGAAAGACTGGTCTCACACACCACCTGGTGTCATGCTTCATCATTGACCAGTCCTCGCCCTCTAAAAACTTGGTTTGATAGAGGGCGGGCATACACCTGAGAACAGGGATGCACTTCTAAAGCTAAGTGGGGGCCCTTACAAAAAAAGTGAGGTTAAAAGGCCATTACAGATGTCATACTTATTTTAATGTAACTGGCATCTGTATGGTGTTTAAAATAAATGGTCGGTGTGTTGGGGATACTATTGTCCCCCACCGTACTATAAGTGGTCAACATGTTTCTGCCTGCTGGCCCCGAGGGGTCCGTGGCATTCATCAGGACCAATACTGCACAATCGGGCTCCACCCTTACCGTACTATGTTGGTGAGGGTTCCACTTGGTGGGGTGAACACTTTCACAGTCCACCGTATGTGCGGCTAAAATTTTTACGCCTGTAGGGAAAGAAAACAAAGTGAAGTACAGACAAAAGTGATACATTAGCAAGTCTGGTGAAGGTCATCTAATATGCCACATACTCATACAAAATTAAGTGCGTGGCTATGAGTGCATCAGGTAGTGAAATTCATCTGTGCACTTAATAAGAGATGGGGAACACAGTCCCCAATGCTTACCCTAACTGATGGGACCTACTAGCCCCATAGGAGAGTGAGGAGGGGAGACCCCTTTGGTCAAGCGCTATATTGAGAGGAGAGAAAAAGGAAAAAATCAAAAGGGGTCAGAACATGTCCGAGGAGTGTTCTGGGTACTGGTGTGCTCAAACCGATGTCAAAAGCTAGGCATACGCCAGGAGTATGCTACCAAGGAGAGCCAACACATTCATCCATCCACACCATACACACTCTTACTGTCGGTAGGGAGATCTCCCACTTCTGCACCTATGTCCGATATCCTCGCCTCCTCGCTGGTAAATGAGGGACATAACTGCACGCTATTTATACCCTTTAGCGCCGGTAAGCGGTAGCTAATTAGGTCTAATTGGTGGAAATCCGGTGTCGGGAGTGAGTGCTGGTAAAATGGTGCCTGACTTGCCTGTTGCTTGGTTAAGGATCGGTGCGGCCCTTAAAAGGACATCCGATGTCCCAGCAGTGACCCGCCTGAGGTTCACGGCATACGGAGGGCCGTAGATGTAGCTAGCATCCGTCTATGTCTAACGCAGGCGCACCACCTCACACGGGAGGGGGCGCGGACTTCTGATGCTGTCTTAGCGGGCTGGTGTACTGTGATTCAATATGCGGTGGCTTGCGTCAAAATACCACGCATGCGCACCAACATTCATGGCTGAGGGCGTGGTTCTCAGCTTCTACTACGCCTAATGCAGCGCGTCTCTCATAGTGTGATGTAAAAACACTATATGTATGCAATGTGTAAGCGCAATACCCTTAGTATAGAAATAAAAATAAAAACATGGAAGCGTTATATCGATGACGTGTTCATCTTATGGAGAGGGGACGAGGATACAGCAAAAAGTCTTGTAGACTGGGTCAACACAAAAGACAGTCATCTGAGACTTACCCATTCCATCAGCAAACATCATGCCATCTTTCTTGATCAGGATATTAGCATGACGGAAGGGGGCATCAGCACAAAAGTACACAACAAACCCACGGACAAGAACAGCCTCCTATTGTACGAGAGCTACCACCCTAAAGCACTGCGTGATAACCTGCCAGTTGGTCAGTTCTTACGGGTACGCAGGAACTGCTCAGAGACAGAGAATTTCACTATACAGGCGGAGGAACTTGAAAAGAAACTACTGGACCGTCATTACCCTAGGAAGATGGTAAAGAAAGCCAAAAAAAGAGCCAGGAATAATAATCGCGAGGCCCTGTTAGAGGACAGTAACAAGGAGAAACCAGATCGCATTGTGTGTGTCACAACATACACCCCAGTCTCCAACATTGTACAGAGGATTATCAAGAGGAACTGGCACATTCTGGATGGAGCCGACCAACAATGGGACCCCCCACTCTTCGCTTTCAAAAGGAGTAATAATATTCAGGATGTTCTAGTGCATGCTAAAGACCCTCCAATATCGATGGACAACCAGGAACACACAGAGACCCACTGGCCATTTCGCCTGTGGAGGCTGCGTGGCATGCCCACTCACCATAACCACCAAAGAATTGGACATAGGAACTGGGAAACCATGGAAACTCAACAGTTTAAGTAACTGTAACACTGAAAATGTGGTCTATCTCCTGACATGCCCCTGCGGTCTCATGTACGTGGGCATGACCACCAGGAAGATTAAGGTTCGCATTAACGAACATCGTAGTACGATACGATGCAAAGAAACAAATACCAAACTCACCAGGTATTTCTTGGAATCCAATCATAAAGATAACGACCTGAGATGGGTAGTTCTGGAAGTTATGAAAAAACACAAAACTGAACTCACCAAACCACTCCACATCAGAGAACAGAGGTGGGTCTACAGGCTACGGACATGGGAAAAGGGACTCAATGATGAAATCCCTTGGTTACAACTGGCACAGTAATTTATGTGACCGCTCTGTGGCCTACTCTATCTTTGGCTCACACCGACGAGAGAAACATCTAAACATAGAACCATCCCCCAGAGCCCATAAGAAATTGCACTTACCACATATGGCATCTACATCTCTGCTACCCAAGGGTACTATTATGGGCAATTCTGTGTTTTACTAGCCCTGTATTTTCTGGCACCTATGTCATCTGAACTGGACCCCTTTATAATCCACACTATAACATGGTGTATATAAATAGGCTGCCACATTGGTGAAAGGGACAGCGCAAAAAACACAGTGGCCCCCGTCCACCCCTTCTTACTGGAGGCCTTATAACATGACACATGACACCAGACACTCGGTTACTAAAGAGCATTATTATGAGCGAGTCGTGTGTTTTATTAACCTTGACCCTTCTGGCAGCTTTGTCATCTGTATCGGACCACTTCAAAGTCCCCACCACGACATTGTGTGTATATACAAGCTGCCATTTCGGTGTATGAGACGGCGAGAAACACAGTGGCACTTTTCTACAGGAGGCCTTTTAACTTGGCACTTCTCTTCCGGAAGACGCTACATGAGCATCATACATCACCCACGTCCATAGTACAAATATGACACTTAATGCAATTTAAAAGGAGGGCTTACACAGCCCAGTTTCGTAAGTTGTTGGCAACACCTGGGCCCCCATCTATCTGAAGCGGGGTGTGCCTTCTTCTTCTTTCTATACTAAGGGTATTGCTCTTGCACGTTGCATACATATAGTGTTTTTACATCACACTATGAGAGACGCGCTGCATTAGGCGAAGTAGAAGCTGAGAACCACGCCCTCAGCCATGAATGTTGGTGCGCATGCGTGGTATTTTCACGCACACCACCGCATATTGAATCACACTACACCAGCCCGCTAAGACAGCATCAGAAGTCCGCGCCCCCTCCCGTGTGAGGTGGTGCGCCTGCGTTAGACATAGACGGATGCTAGCTACATCTACGGCCCTCCGCTATGCCGTGAACCTCAGGCGGGTCACTGCTGGGACATCGGATGTCCTTTTAAGGGCCGCACCGATCCTTAACCAAGCAACAGGCAAGTCAGGCACCATTTTACCAGCACTCACTCCCGACACCGGATTTCCACCAATTAGACCTAATTAGCTACCGCTTACAGGCGCTAAAGGGTATAAATAGCGTGCAGTTATGTCCCTCATTTACCAGCGAGGAGGCGAGGATATCGGACATAGGTGCAGAAGCAGGAGATCTCCCTACCTACAGTAAGAGTGTGTATGGTGTGGATGGATGAATGTGTTGGCTCTCCTTGGTAGCATACTCCTGGCGTATGCCTAGCTTTTGACATCGGTTTGAGCACACCAGTACCCAGAACACTCCTTGGACATGTTCTGACCCCTTTTGATTTTTTCCTTTTTCTCTCCTCTCAATATAGCGCTTGACCAAAGGGGTCTCCCCTCCTCACTCTCCTATGGGGCTAGTAGGTCCCATCAGTTAGGGTAAGCATTGGGGACTGTGTTCCCCATCTCTTATTAAGTGCACAGATGAATGTCACTACCTGATGCACTCATAGCCATGCACTTAATTTTGTATGAGTATGTGGCATATTAGATGACCTTCACCAGTCTTGCTAATGTATCACTTTTGTCTGGACTTCACTTTGTTTTCTTTCCCTACAGGCATAAAATTTTTAGCCGCACATACGGTGGACTGTGAAAGTGTTCACCCCACCAAGTGGAACCCTCACCAACATAGTACGGTAAGGGTGGAGCCCAATTGTGCAGTATTGGTCCTGATGAATGCCACGGACCGCTCGGGGCCAGCAGGCAGAAACATGTTGACCACTTATGGTACGGTGGGGGGACAATAGTATCCACAACACACCGACCATTTATTTTAAACACCATACAGATGCCAGTTACATTAAAATAAGTATGACATCTGTAATGGCCTTTTAACCTCACTGTTTTTGTAAGGGCCCCCACTTAGCTTTAGAAGTGCATCCCTGTTTTCAGGTGTATGCCCGCCCTCTATCAAACCAAGTTTTTAGAGGGCGAGGACTGGTCAATGATGAAGCATGACACCAGGTGGTGTGTGAGACCAGTCTTTCACTTTTTGTGAGATGTCTGCACTCACAAGATAACACTGTAACACTACAGCACTTAGGTCATCACACTAGGAGTGGCTCTATTGTGTTAAACATTATAGTTTGGAGGCTGCCTACTCCTAGCACCCCGTGCCTCTGGTTCCCTTCCCCAGGTCCTCCCTGGGGTTTTGTGGTTAAATATAAATGTATACTAATAAAGACTGACTTGGATCTAATTGGATTTAATTTGCTATGAGAAAATACTTCAATGTTATTTGTGATTTTCAGAAATAATTGAGATGTTCATAGAAGTAGCGCCGGGCCTGTTATCCCTTAAGCCCATTTTGTTGTTTATCACTGTGGCATTCTTCGTGGGTCCATTATATTCCCTCTATTATTCAACATCTACCTAACCACCTCAGAAATCTGATTAAATCATAAAACCTTGCATGTTACAACTATGCAGATGGCACCCAGATCATTTTTAAAATGCATAGCCTCGGGGACCTCTACAGTTCACAACTTGATGACTGCTTCTGTGTCATAAATACATGATTGAGGAATAACCTAATAGCCTAATCTCAATAATGCAAAGACAGAGATTATGACCTGCAGACAATGGCAAAAGTACTAGCCTACTGCCATATGGGCTAAGGAACTTGAAGACCCTCCAACAACATCAAGAGAAGTTAGAAACCTAGGAGTAATCATGGATTCAAACCCATCCTTGGTACCGCATGTAAACATCGTCACAAAGAGTTCCTTCTACGCACTGAAAACATTACGTTGCATCTTCCCATATCTTTCATACCAACATAAACTGTAAGCAATCCCCACAAATGCAATCTCCAAACTTGACAATGCCAACAGCATATACCATGACAAATCCTATCAACATACGCAAAAATACAACTCATCCAAAATGCTGCTGCAATGCTTCTTCTCCACCTTCACCCAAGAGAACGCATGACTCCAGTCCTGCAATTGCTCCTCTGACTACCTATAGTTAGAAGGGCTGAGTTCAGGGCACTCTTCATTGTACACAGAGCCTCCCAAGGAAAGGTACTGCTATACCTAAAAGTTAAATCCAAGCAATACAAATCAAACAGAACACTGCGCTCCAGGCTTGCACCACTTATCATCATATCACCTTATGATAATAAATCAGTAGGAGGCACTGCTTTCTCAGTACATGCTGCCAAGTTCTTGAACTCACGCAACATTAGAAGCACCCAGGAGCACATACATTCTGAAGACAGTTGGAAACATGACTATTTCCTAGACAATTGCACCAACCACATCTTGGGAACAGAGCACAAAAAATAGTCGCGCCCTCAAGTGCAATCCTCAGCTTACAACCCTCGATTAGAAACAACTCAACTAGAAAACTGCCTGGTTCACCACCGATCTCCAAAAGGCCAGACGCACCTGCAGACGCCTGGAGAAGAACTGGAGAAACACCAAGACAACCGAAAACTACTCCACCTTTAAGGACGCCATGACGGACTACCACAACCAAATCAGAAACACCAAGAGGGACTTCATCCACAACAAAATCCTCGCCAACACCACCAACTCCAAGGAACTCTTCAGTGTGATTCACGAATTTACCAACTCACGCAGCGAAGCCACAGACATCACCCCGTCCCAAGACCTCTGCGACAAGCTCGGAACCTACTTCCACCTCAAGATCAAAACCCTCTACGACAACTTCAACGACCATCCAGACACCACAGCCGACCCCGCCCCCCAAAGACACCAGCCAGCCCACCATCTCCAACTGGACACCGATCACGACCGAAGAAACCGCCTCGGCCATGAAAGGCATCCACTCGGGGGCCCCCACTGACCCCTGCCCTCCTCACATCTACCACAGAGCCACGGCCGCCATCGCACCCGAACTGCGACACACCATCAACACCACCTTCAAAAGAGGCACCTTCCCAGATGACTGGAAGCGCGCAGAGGTCAGGCCCCTGCTAAAGAAGCCCTCAGCTGACCCCACCGACCTCAAGAGCTACCGGCCCAACTCGCTCCTCCCCTTCGCAGCCAAAGTGGCAGAGAAAACAGTCAACAGGGAACTGACACGATTCATCGAAGACAACGCCGTCCTCGACCCGTCCCAATCTGGATTCCGAAGCATCCACAGCACCGAGACGCCCTACTCGCCGCCACCGACGACATCCGCACCCTCCTGGACCAAGGCCACTCCACAGCCCTCATCCTACTCGACCTGTCAGCAGCCTTCGACACCTTCTCTCACCGCACACTAGTCGCCAGACTACACCACGCTGGCATACAAGGAACAGCCCTGGACTGGATCCGATCGTTCCTCACCGGAAGAAGCCAAAGAATCAGACTACCACCCTTCCTCTCCAATCCCATGAAAATCACCTGCGGAGTCCCACAGGGGTCATCACTGAGCCCGACCCTCTTCAACATCTACATGGCCCCACTCGCAGCCATCGTCCGACAACACGGCCTCAACATCATATCCTACGCCGACGACACCCAGCTGATCCTCTACCTCACCAGAAGCCCCAACATCGCCAAACTCAACTTCTAGAATGGAATGCAAGACGTCGCACTCTGGATGACCAACAGCTGCCTGAAGCTCAACGCCGAGAAGACAGAAGTCCTCATCCTTGGAACCACCCCCTCAGCATGGGACAACACCTGGTGGCCGACCGCCCTCGGAAGCCCACCTACCCCCTCAGACCACGCCAAAAACCTTGGCATCGTACTCGACTCATCACTCACCATGAATCGACAGGTCAACGCCTTCACCTCCAGCTGCTTCAACACCCTCCGCATCCTTTGCAAGACCTTCAAATGGATCCTCCCTGAGTCAAGGAAGACAGTCACCCATGCACTCATCACCAACAGACTGGACTATGGAAACGCACTCTACGCCGGCATCAACAAGTCCCTACTCCGCAAACTCCAGACAATACAGAACACTGCCGCCAGACTCGTCCTCGGCATCCCCCGGCACGAACACATCAGCGAACACCTACGAAGACTCCACTGGCTCCCCGTGGAGAAAAGAGTCACCTTCAAAATCCTCACTCACGCCTACAAATGCCTACACAAAAACGGACCCAAATACCTCAACGACAGAATCAACTTCCACGTACCCAAAAGAAACCTCCGATCTTCCAACTTCACACTAGCCGAAACCCCACGCATCCACAGAGCCAGATCAGGCGGAAGATCCTTCTCTCACATTGCAGCCAAGACCTGGAACGAGCTACCGGCAAACATCAGACGCGCCCCCTCCCTGAACACCTTCAGAAAGACTCTCAAGACCTGGCTCTTCGGCTAACAGATCTGCTGATCCCCCTCCCCCCCATCGCCTTGAGACCCTCACGAGTGAGTAGCGCGCTTACAATTCCCCTGATTGATTGATTGAAAACTGCTTTCAATATGCAAGTGATCCGGTGCACTTTTCTATACCTGTAAGCTTTGGTGTAGTTGTCAAACAGATTGTGCCACTGGTCGTATGGGCCTTTGACTATTGACTGGAAGTGTATTGTGGGAGCTAGATCAGCACAGCATATCAATGTACAGCGAAACCTATTTGGCTCCCCAAGAATGACAGAGAAGATGGTTTGCAAACATGAAGGTTTATTAGCAAATTATTCAAAGTTACAAGTTTATTCACTTAGCAATCAGTTTATCAAATAAGCATGGATATCAAAGCGATAATTCAATCTGAGGTTATATATTCTATGGATAACAATGCAAATCATAACCAAGTACAGGATGCAAATTATGGGGAGAATTTGTTCCATAAAGGAACTTCCCAAATCTAAATAAAGCATCAGAGTATAGCAAAAGGAAATCCTAAGCAGAAGGTGTCAGTCTCAGTTAAACCGACTTAAGGTTCAAGGGAAAATAGGCTCAGAGGCTCAAGAGACAAGCTCAGGAACTAGGTATAGGGAAGATAAGCAGAGTTTGGGAAAGGTCTTCTCTCAGCAAAGTCAGGTCAGGTTCTGCCAAAACTATTCTAAGACACACAATTAAAGTAGATGGAACTATCCAGAACCTTTTCCCACCCATACCCAATCAGGTCACGACATTTCCATGACGCAGGTAGACTCCCTTCTTTCCTACTATCAGACAAAGAAGCGCACAGTCGCAAGGTCTTGAAAAGTAAGTATTGGTAGCCTGGTGCACCTGGTGCAGAAGAGTATTTCTTATCCCCTCACACTGTATAAATCACAACAAGTATCCAATTAAGATTGTAAGCTAACATGTCTAAAAGCAAAACAATGAGCTATTCTCCTAACAACGTAGATTGTCGGACACCTGCAATGAAAGACGAAAATGTGAAAGCACACTGAAATCAGCATTTGTCTTATAATAAACTTTGGACAACTTAGGCCTAGTCATAGTCTAAGCCCAAGTTAAAATAGATGTTATTAATGTAAATGCAACATAAGCTACTGATTAGACTAGGAGCATATAAATGTGGCTTCTTTATATGTCTATCCTGCCACCTATTACCACATGGATTAATAATTTTCCACACAGAGTAACATGTAAATTAGTAATGAAAATCGAGCACTCATTTTTGCGGCTCAAATTCCTACTCTGATGGCTAACATAACTATCACACAAGACAATTTAACATTCTGCCAAGATCTAAAACCTTGTCATCCATTGCTGCTTCCGCTTGGAGTCCTCCAATTCCCTCAACTCATCATTAGCATTACACTGCTTATCTCCAGTTCAGTTTCTTCCTTTTTCCTCATCTTACCCTTGCTCTCAACCGGCTGATTCACAAAGGGCCTCCGCACTTGTGGTGGAGGTCCCGCAGTCGTTGCGGGGGCCCTCACTCTCTGGTAGGACCTCCGCAATCACAAACTGCAGGTCGGAGGTCCCGCCACCAGTGAAGCCCTCCTCCAGGACTGCAGGGCCTCCGCCATGAGGGCGGAGGCCCTTTGTGAATCAGGCCCCATGAGTCTTTCCTTATTTCTCATGTATTTAAATCCTTTCAAGATAGCAAATAAGCAAATCACAGAAACACCAACTATGAAAACGAGTCTCAAGATGGCACTCAAAATTTCACCACCAATATTGCTAAGCCAACCATCTACAGCAGAAAATCTCTTTCCAATTGCTTCCCAGGCCCCTCTCTCTTCCATTCCCTTCAATTATGTAACTACTCCAGTAATATTCTTCAAAAACTTTCTATTCCTCTTACACTTATCTGGGACGTATGTGCAATACTGCTGAATTGCTTTGCGAATAAAATGTCTAAAGCAAGCTGATTCTGCAAGACCATAGCCCTAATGGCTATAAACTCAGTATCAGTAATTAGCAAAGCTCCAGCAGTACTAGTGGTCAGTTTGCCTACTAACATAGAAAGATTTCTAATCTTTACTTCATTCAAAACAACACCTACAGAATGAATTAAAGCACCAAAAATATCTCCCACTATCTGTCAAGCACTACTATGCTTAGACCTATCAGGGTGTTGCAATCATGTGATCAATTTTTCCTCAGAGTTGGTTCGATGCTCATTTGGTCAACCTCTCGGCTGCCTTAATTCCGAATTGCTATGAAAGCACGGAAGCTTAAGGTGATCAAGCGAGGGAAGGTACAGCAGGGAGGGAGACCTGTAAAAGAAAAGAACATCACCCTAAGAAAACTTCTAGATATTATTTGGCATATCTGTATATTAGGAGACTATGGTATCTTTCTTTGGGGAGAAGACAAAAGATATCATGCATCCAACCTCACAGGGTATGAACCAATATCCAGGACTCATATACTCCTGTTAGAAAACATGATTAAATAATGATGAGCATACATGGCCTTATCAGCTTGTTATGTAAAAAGTATTTCTCCACAATCCAAAATCAATGATGTATTTCACACAGTAAGTACTCTTGTAGCGTACTTGTGTTCCATAGAACACCATAAGAATTCACATATCTTCCTTAAATAATAATAACTTTTATCTTGTAATTCACATAACTGTTCTACCACGATCAAATTGGAGGGCAAAGTCTCAGCCTGACTGTAGCAACTGTAGGTTATACCAGCATTGATTGTCCTGTTGGTATAAACACATCTCATAGATATGTGGAATAACGAAGCTATCACAGACACGAATAAGCCAAGAAATGCACCCCTGATATCAGGTACGAAATGAAATGTTTTGCCGGAAGGATTTTTCCAGCGAGTCAGTGCGAAACGAGAACAGACAGAAATAGCACGAAATGGGAGCAATCCTTTCGCTGTCACAAAGAGACCAGCAGAACGAAAACAGAGGATCGGTGCGCCCACACCCTTACCGAGATACCACTTCATCCGACGTGTAGAAATCGGCTCGACAAACGAATAATCTGGCCTGCGTTTACCACGGAAGTGGTCTTTATTTCCTCTTCCGCGGGGCTCCGAATGTACACGACTTCATATCACGAAGGACTCATGGGATGTGTAGTTCCATGTCCTTCTTCCGCACTCCACCAACTTTGCAGGGCTTGGAACAACGCAACTAACGCGTCTCGGTTACACAGAGGTACCGCATCGTATATATGTTGCGTCTTTTTTCTACTGGCTTGGATTACATGTGTAACAGTACATCCCTCCACAAAGGGACGGTGCCCCTGACCTGCTTTATCCGGATTATTTGCATGACATGTTCTCAAGAGATGAGGTGCGTGTAGATTAGATGCAGGTTCCCATGAGTTTTCCTCGACTCCAAACCTTTTCCATGAGACAAGATACCAGAGCTGAGATCCCCTTGTTTGGGAATCTAGGATTTTGTTTATTTCATACTCAGGTTCACCATCCACTAAAACAGGTGCTGAGGATTTTTTTAATTTTTATCCAAGAAGGTTTTATCAAGGAAACATGGAATACAGGATGGATTCTGAGAGATTTGGGTAAAGCGAGTTTGACAGTAACAGGATTCACACATTTCATAATTCTGTATGGCCCAATAAACTTGGGATTAAAAACACTATATCCCTGAAAGCGAAGATTCTTAGTGGAAAGCCATACCATATCACCAATTTTATAATCTGGTCCTTTTCTGCGCTTTTGATCTGCAGTTCTTTTATATCGAATCTTGGCCTTTGGCAAAGCAAATTGATCTTGCTTCAATGTTAATTGAATGTTTTAATCCTTTTCTTTACTTCTGGTAGTTTCTCGCTGGAGGAAGGATGGATGAAAGCGACAAAATGGGGATGAAACCCATAAGTGCAGAAGAATGGAGCAAGTTGAGTTGAGCTGTGCTTTGCGCTATTATATGCTACTTCTGCTACCCAAAGCAATCCCACCCATGAATCTGTGTTAGTGTTCACATAGCAACGTAGGTATTGTTTTAGTGTCTGATTAAGTCTCTCTGTCTGTCCATCTGTCTGAGGATGAAAACTTGTGGATATTGCAGCATTCATATGTAGTGCGGAACACCAGACCTTCCAAAACTGTGCTGTAAATTGTGTCCCATGATCAGAAATCACCGTCTTAGGTAACCCATGGAGCTGCACTACATGTGTCAACAATAGTTGTGCTAATTGTCCCGCTGTAGATACTTTTGCACATGCGATGAAATGTCCTAACTTAGTAACTGTCCACTTCTACAAGAATGGACATGCACCCTTGATCTTTTGGTAAATCCACAATAAAGTGTAAAGAAATGGTTTCCCAAGGCATTTCAGGTGTAGGCAATGGCTGCAATAACCCTTGTGGTTTTCCATGATCTGTTTTAGATTTTGCGCATATTTGGCATTCATGTATCCACTGCTCTATGTTTTTTCTAATAGAGGGCCACCAGAACTGTCTAAGTATTCGGTCTAATGTCTTGTCTACCCTATTATGGCCTGCACTAGGTACCTCATGATATCAATGGAAGACTGCCTTTTTTTGTTCCCGGCATGGAATCAACAATTGGTTTCTGCACATAGGAAGTCCTTTTTGTAGTCTCCACTCAGGATGTTTGTTCATCCACTCTTTCCATTCTGAGGTGCACATCGTTTTGGCAATCTTTTCCAAGAATGTATCTGTTTGTAAAAAACAGATAACTTGAGTGGGATTTAAAATAGACTGTGATTTGGGTTCAGCAATTTAAATGTTTGTTTCTTGCCGGGTCAATGCATCTGCCTTTCTATTTTCAGTACCAGGTCTGTAGTTTACTGTGAAGTTGTAAGCCGAAAAGAATAACATCCATCTTAATTGTCTAGGAGACAATGTTCGGGCAGATTTCATGAACTCCAGATTAGGATGGCCTGTACACACTGTGATTATGTGTCGGGACCCAATGAGATAATGACGCCATTCACTAAAAGCATCCTTTGTGACCAAAAGCTCCTTTTCTGCTACGGTGTAATTAGATTCAGCCTCATTCAATTTTCTAGACATGTAGGCAACCGGATGCAAATGTCCTGTGACTAAATTTCTCTGGGATAAGATGGCTCCTATAGCCATATCAGAGGCATCCGCTTCCACTATGTAAGGATTTTCAGGATTGGGATGGGCTAATATCGGGGCTGTGGTAAATGCTTGCTTTAGTTTGTAAAGCGCGCTTTCCGCGTCTGTTGACCATATGAACGGAACCTTTTTTCTTAATAGTCTAGTAATTGGGGCTACCATGTCGGAAAACTGATTGATAAATCTGTGATAGAAGTTGGGAAACCCAAGAAAACACTGGATGTCTCTTATATTCTTAGGTATAGGCCATTCATTTAGTGCCTGAATCTTTCTTTCAGCCATCTCTTGTCCTTCTGCGGACAACATGACTCCTAGAAACTCCACTTTAGATACATCAAACTGGCACTTGCTGAGTTTACAGTATAAGTTATTCTCTCTTAAGGCTTGTAGCACCCGACATACATGTTGTTTATGAATGGTGGTATTGTTCGAATAGATTAAAATGCCATCAATATATACCACCGCAAACACATCTAAAAATTCTCTTAATACGTCGTTCAAGAAATATTGGAATGCAGCTGCAGCATTGCATAGCCCAAAGGGCATTACTGTATACTCAAAGAGTCCGTAACATGTACGAAAAGCCGTTTTCCATTCATCACCTTCTCTCATTCTTACCAAATGGTAAGCACCCTTAAGATCCAATTTGGTGTGAATTACAGCAGATTTTACTTGATCTAAGAGAACGGTGATCAATGGCAAAGGGTAGCTGTTCTTTACTGTAATGTTGTTCAGAGCTCTGAAGTCTACACAAGTTCTTCTTTTGCCATTTACTTAATGGATAAAAACCAAAGGCAAAGATGCTGGAGACTTAGAGGGTCAAATAAAACCATTAGTCAAGTATTTGTCTATGTATTGTTTCAAATGTTCATTTTCTGGCTCTTTAAGTGCATAGAGTCTGCCACACAGTACCACCGCCCCAGGGATCAGATCTATTTGGCAATCATAAGAACGATGAGGGGGCAATGTGTCTGCTTTTTTCTCACTAAATACATCTTGGTATTCACCATAATGCCCTGGAAGTACTATATCTATTTTTTGCTGCCGTGGCTATACCATGGTTCTGTGCCAATGCCTCAACTGGTGATATTGTATTAGTGAGACATTGTTCTCTACAAAACAGGGATTTAAAAGCAAGAGAGGTGTCACCCCAGTTAATTGTGGGATCATGTTTTTTTAACCGTGGGAGTACAAATATCAACCCATATTGAGGTGCCTTTATAATATTGAACCAAACTACCTCTAAATGTTTTTTGGTACTTCGAACAAACAAGTCTTCTGTATGATATTTGATGGGACGAGAAGCAAGTTCCCTCCCATCTACAGCAAGTACATTTTCCTAACTCTCTTTCTCCAGTAGTATTAAGTGTAATTTTCTAGCCACTTCTTCGTCCATGAATAATCCTGTTGCTCCTGAATCTATCATAGTTTGTTGAGTTTGCCACCCGTCTCTAGTCTTCAACTGGATTGACAAAAAAGAATGTTCTCTATTTGGCATGTCTGCCCCGCTCATGGAAGGGATATTTCTGGCGCTCAAGATATTCCCTTCTTTTCCCCTTGAGCTACTTAGTTTTCTGTCTTCATATCAGTGTTTAGAGCTGGTACTCTAGACCAACCACCACGATTCCTAGGTTTGTTTAGCAATCCTTTACGAAATGTCCTTTTTTTCTGCAGTACATGCATAATCCATTTTTTCTTCTTACCTCTCTTTCTTCCTGAGTAAGTGCAACTCTCATAGAACCTATCTCCCTAGGCTCCATAGAATTATTACTTCCGCTACCCATATTTCTATGCTTCTCAAACCTAGTTAAATGCCTGTCAATTTTCTTCTTGTCTCAACGACGTTCACTCATTCGATGATCCAAGCGTAAAGTCAAGTTAATTAAATTGATACACGTGGATGGTTGCGGGTCTACTTGAGCTAACACATCTTTCAGTTCCTCTCTTAACCCCTGGTGAAAGAATGTGGCTCTTTTCTCCACTGGCCATTGTGTCTCAGAAACTAATCTTTGGAAGGTGTTTAAATAAACGACTAAGGGGCATATTAGCAAGAACCTGCGAAAATTATCGCAAACCTTGCTTAGCGCGCGTTTTTTTATCGCCGGCTATTGCTGGATATTACCGCGGAAATAACATGCTATTAGCAAGGTTTATCTCCATTGCGATAAAATATCCAGCGATAGCGGCGAAACCCTGCATTAACGCGAGAAATCCAGCGATAAAATCCTAGCGCTAAGGCTGGGGACTTAACCTTAGAATCCACCTCCCATTGACTATTATTGTTAAGTCATGTTTTTACCAGTTCTAAAAAACAAGCGCTAATCGGGGTTAGCGCGCGTTTTTTTATCGCTTCGCGGGTATTGCTAATAGGCGATAGATATGTTAGCGACTGTTTTCTGTCGCTTTTAGTTGGGAACGCCTCCTTTGCATGTCATTAGCGATAAATATCGCTGACATGCAAAGCGGCACCCAAACCAGTCGCTAACGCCTAAAAGCTGTCGCTAACACCTGTTAGCGACAGCTTGCTGATAGGGCGATAAAAATATCGCCGCTTTAGCGGGAAAAAGTCCCGCTAAAGCGGCGATAGAGCCCTTGATAATATGCCCCTAAATGTTTTGATCCTTGTTTTAGTTCTAACAACTCCCTATCAGCTGAGAAGGTGTAGGCACTACGATCAAAAACCCTCTCAAACTCTTTACGGAATTCATCCCAGTCATACAGAAGCGGGTCGTCTCGTTGAACTAAAGGAACAGCCCATTGGGCTGCATCTCCTGTTAAATAAGAAATCATAAAGGTAACCCTAGCCTGATTAGTAGGAAATGCTCTTGGTCGACAAGTGAAATGCAAAAGGACTTGTGTAAGAAATATTTGCACCTTAGTAAGATCTCACTGATAACGTTCTGGGGCTGCTAAAGGTATGGGTGTAGGAACTTCCACTGTGAGTGGTGGGTTAGTCACCGTGTTCCCACTGGAAAACCATGAGGCACCCCCTGTTCCTCTCCGATTATTAACATCAAAAGGGTTCCTCTATAATCTGTCTACTCTCTCTTGTAAGGCAGCCGTATCAGCTCTTGAGGCTGTTACTTCTTGTTGTACTAGCGCTAGCGCCGCTATTACATCCTCTAATGTGGCCATGATGAGATTGAACCAACTGGGAGGAATGAATTACGTGGGCGGATTATTCTGTTGCGATCATGTGATCGATTTTTCCTCAGAGTTGTTTCGATGCTCATTTAGTCCACCTCTCGACGGCCTTAATTCCGAATTGCTATTAAAGAACGGAAGCTTAAGGTGATCAAGCGAGGGAAAGATATGGAAGGTACAGCAGGGAGGGAGATCTGTAAAAGAAAATAACATCACCCTAGGATAACTTTTAGATATTATTTGGCATATCTGTATATTAGGAGACTATGGTATCTTTCTTTGGGGTGAAGGCAAAAGATATCATGCATCCAACCTCACAGGGTATGAACCAATATCCAGGACTCATATACCCCTGTTAGAAAACATGATTAAATAATGATGAGCATACATGGCCATATCATCTTGTCATGTAAAAAGTATTTCTCCTCAATCCAAAATCAATTAGTAGTTCTAATCCATAGAACACCATAAGAATTCACATATCTTCCTTAAATAAACTCTTATTTTGTAATTCACAAAACTGTTCTACCACGATCAAATTGGCAGGCAAAGTCTCAGCCTGACCATAGCAATTGTAGGTTATACCAGCATTGATTGTCTTGTTTATATTACACATCTCATGGATATGTGGAATAGCGAAGCTATCACAGACAGGAATAAGCCAAGAAATGCACCCCTGATATCAGGTACGAAATGAAATGTTTTGCCAGAAGGATTTTCCAGCGAGTTGATTGTTGTCACTTCCACTTTAGCAAGTTGAAAACTAAGTCATTAAGGTGAATATTCTTATGTTCAGGTGTATTTGTGAGTCATCCCATACCTTACTTTGCCTTCTTCTAAAATGTCTGGAGCCTTAGATCTTGGAATCTTCAGAAATCAACAAGATTCAGTTGCTAGGCACAGTTCACTTTTAATGTAAATATCAGATATCCAGCAAGCTTCATTGTGGTAGCCTTATTCACAGTGGCTCTTAATGATTGGGTCAAGCTCACTTTCAGCAAAGTACGTCCACTCAGGGGCTGATTTTCTGTGGCTGGGAACTCTTGTTCGCTTCGATATCCTGACTACTCACTGTTCATCTTTATTGTCACTCTGTTCCCTTGGCTCTATTTCCTTGGTGACAGTCTGTGGAAAGCATTCTGCATATTCACTTATTCTGAGTCTCTCACAACTCCTTGACCACCCTTCTCTTCTGCGGTCACCACTGTTCACATTACTCTGCCCTTCTTTGGGGTCAGAACTGGAATGCCTGGGTTCACGGGATTGGTTCACTGTGGTTACTCTTGACCCATTCACCACAGATTCAGCGCTTGCCTCATCCTGACTCTGAGGTACTTCTTGGGTGTGAGGCACTCATTGACTTTGAGACACCTGGGTGCACACTTCTCCCCCTCTCGTCCCTGAGGCATACTCGAAGCGTGACTCTGAAAATCAGTGGCTGTTGTCACTACTTCTTCATCATCGTGTCTTGCTAAGTATGGGATGCGTGCGCCCAGTTGGGCTGCCCACCACATTTCACTGCTGTGTTGGTGGCAAGGATTACCAGAAAGGGGCCACGCAAAAGGGAATCCAGGCATGATTTTCTGACATGCTTCTTCACCAAAACCCTAGTCTCTGAGACTGAGGTCATGGCACTGCTCTGGCTCGGAAGGGAAGGTGCTGCTTCACTTGGTGAGAGACAAAACGCACCACATTAGCCAGTCTTTAGCAATAGGTAAGAAAAATAACATCTGTAGTATTCACAAGCGATTTTGCAGACTACTTGTTCAAGAGTGGCAGAAACGTAGGCATGAAAGAAAGTATTCAAATCTTCCCACAACCCTTTTGAGATCCTCAGAAACCGCTTCAATTGTCTGTACCACAAATCAGGATTCTCCCTCAATTTTGGAAATTGATTTGTAAATGTTCACCTCGACTCCAGGGCACATGCACATATCCCTGTCCATGGACCACCCTTAGGGAAACGTGCCAGCCTCCGAATCACTCTATGCGTCTCTTATCGGTTCCCCCCCTGAATCCTTCTTTCTCTTACATCTCTTTCCCCAATGTATCCTTGTTCTCCAGACTACTCCATTTCTGTATACTGTTCACTACTTCCATTAGATGTGCCTTCAACCCAGGGGTCCTCATATTGTTCAAGGTATCCTCCTTTACGTGCAACCAAAAATTATTTTGAAAAGTTTGACTTTTAGATAAATCAGCATTCAGCAATGACCCTTTCTAACTGTTCTCACGCTGCAATAGCATCTCAGGTAACGTCTCTACATAGGAACTGTTGCTCTCCCTCACTGTATCACTCCACTTACCTGGTATCTAAATTTATCTTAAACTCATAGGGGCAGATCTACAAGAAAGTGCCGCAGCGTGGCGCTGCAAGCCCTTTGGCTGCGCCACGCTGCGGCACTTTCAGAGCACAGGAATGCGACATATTTACAAGAATATGTCGCATTCCTGTGCTCTCTCCTGCGCTGGCGCACAAACAGCTGCCAAGCGCCGGCGCAGGCACCCTTGCACCATGGTGCAAGGATGCCTGCGCCATGGGGAGATTGTTTTTGTGCAGGAAGGGGCACCTTTCTGCACAAAAACAATCAGTACAGGCTTTTCCTCTTTCAATGCGTGCTGCAGAATGCAGCACGCATTGAAAGAGGAAAACGAGGAGAAATGAAAACATTTCTCCTCGGTGCGCCTCGCTACGCCACCTCTAGGGTGGCGTAGCATTCACACGCATCTCCAGAGTTACGATTTCTCGTAAATCTGGAGATGTGTCTTGTTCCATGGGTGTTGCGTGGGAACACCCACAGCAACACCCATGGAACGCCCCTTCAACGCAAAGTGCTGCGTGTGAAGGGACGGTATTTACAAGGAGAGGAAAAGTCACGCATGGTGGCTTTTCCTCTCCTTGTAAATATCGAGGAGCCCCCTGCGCCACCAGTACGTCACGAAAAGTGACGTACTGGTGGCGCAGGGGGCTAGTAAATCTGCCCCTCACAGTTCTACATTTAGACTTACCACATCAATGAGTCTTGGGGCTGTTTGTGATATCGGACTATAATCAGTTTCCTCCATGGCTTTGCTTCCTGTTAATGTCCCATCTACCTTGGATCATGCTGCTACCTATTACCACATAGATAAATAACTTCCCACACAGATTAACATGTAAGTTGGTAATGCAAATGGAGCACCCATTTTCACAGCTCCACAGCTAAGCTAAGAAGGGCTGACCTATAGTTCACCATGACATTATATAGTTATTTACTTACATATACAACAGCTATGGCCCACAATAATACTAAGACCATAATATGCAGCAGTCAGCAGAAAATTGTAACTTATACCTCTTAAATTCACATAAGACACATCTGCTATGAGGGTTGTCCATCACCAGCACTGTACAGACAAAAAACAAACATCACCAAATGAACAGGTATGGAATAACCGAAGAGATCTGTCACTCACTGCTGAACAATTCAGAGGACTTAAATATAGTTCAACACCGAAGGTACCAAATATCTATACAATCTGACTGCTTCTTTACATCTCACAAAGACACTCAGGCATGGGATGATAATAAAAATGCCCAGCCCAACAGATCTCTCTCCTTCTCTCGCCCTCTAACCAGGGCCGGATTAAGACCTTTGGAGGCCCAAAGCACTTAAAAGATTTTGGTGCCCCCGTATATATCTAATTCAAATGATAAAAAAAATAAACCATAAAATAAAATTTTATTTTTTGATATGAAACAAAACTTATAGTAAGATGGAAAATAATGTTTGTTTTTGTATACTTCCACTTTATTTATAGGTTCAGCTGCACCATTTGCAGTTTTGCACCATATGGTCCATGGTAAATCCATCAACCATTTTGCTTAATGGTTAATCCAGCCCTACCTCCAACCATGCCAGCTCAGGACTGCAACTATACACAAAATCTCAGATTGGGCAACTGTTAGAAATGGGGTTTCTGGTTGGCTGGGGTATGCACCTAAGCCAGGCAGAACCCACCACTCTAGTCAGGGCAAGGGAGTTACACGCTGAAGATAACCCCTGCTCACCCCCTTGGTAGCTTGGCAGAGCAGTCAGGCTTATCCCAGAGGCAATGTGTAAAGCGTTTGCGCAACACACTCACACAGCAGTGACACACTAGGCACACCACAAAAGAAACTCCACACAAGGTTATATAAAAATATCCTTTGTATTATCCATAAAAACACATTAGATCACAATCACATATATTACTGCGCCACTAGGCACTTGTCATGACTTCACAGGGATCACATAAATCAGGGGGCCAATCGGGCCACTGTCATAGACACATGTAGTGCACTTGACACAATGCTAATAGGGCGCACATGTTTCCAAAACAGTATAAAAACATTATGCATAGACATCATCAACAGTGCCTTATAGTAACCACCTGTAGCATGCACATATTAGGAATAACCAGCACTACGGTCCATGTGGTGCCGCCCTGGCAATGTCCCACCACTCACATTAGGGCATAGCCTAACATAAACTCTGTACTGAACCAGGTGAGCACAATACCTCAACACATGAGGGGCACCAAAGTCCCCGCACCCCTACTCCAAATCTGGAGCCACAGCGCTTCAGTGGTTACTGTGTGGGCTGCGCGGTAATTGTAGGAACAGGACCTCTGTCGAGGGTTGCCCCCCGTCCTGCTCTCTCTCTGGTGCCTCCAAGTAAGCGAGATACCACGGGTAGGGGAGGCGCCTGCTCTGCCCACGATGGCCGGGGACCTCCCTCCCCACCAGGACTGGCCCCGCGAGTGCAACGTTCCGAGGTTTATCACAAAAAAAGCTCAGCTTCACTCACCACTCCTTGGTGGCTGAGCAAGTTAGGTTGCAGCCGTCCGTTGCAACCGGCGACCAGTGCTCCTGTGCTCCAGGTGGGTGGCGGTCTTTGGCGGTGCTCCGATCTGGCCCTTCGGGACCGGGTAGACATGGGGTGCGTCTCCGTCCTCCTTTCCTCTTGCGCGGTCCCGCCTTGCCCTGCCCACAACCAGGCTCCGCCACACGGCTGGTCGCTCCTGCCTGGCTTCCGGCATCCACGGGGCTTCCTTCTGGGCGGCAACCAGCCGCAACTCCTTCCAGGCTCATTTGAGGGTCCAGAGCAGCCCTCCTTCTTGGCCCAAGAACGCGGGGTAGTCTCCCGCCCCAACTTCGGATCTGCAGCATCTCCTGCCGCACGCTGAGAGAGCGAGCCTGCGTCTTGGGCTCCGGCAGTGATTTTTCAGCCCCCGCCACGTGCCTCTCGAGTGCAGAACAAAAAAGCGTTCCACAGCCATAGGAGCCCACACCTAGGGCTCCGGCGAAGAACTCCAGCGCGCCCCAAACCTAAGTTCAGGGCCAAAATCGGTCCTCAGACCCTGTGTAGCGCTCAACACGCGCTACGTCTTCTCACGCCCAGAGCAGCCTGCAGGAGCAGTCCCCAGCGCTCCTTTCGTGCTGTTCCCCCTGAGAGCAATAGGGCACTATGGTTAAGAGCACAGGTAGCAGGCCAGCACACATGGTCCCTGGGCATAGGGGCAGTCCCTTCAGTCAGCAGCTCCCAAGGCAAAGTCCCAGTGGTGGTTCCCTGCCAGTGCAGTGTCTTCTCCAGTTCCACAAGTTCAACAAACATGGGGTCACAGCCCCAGTACTTATAGTGAAAATGTCTTTATTCTCCCCTGGCACAGGGCTCTGAGTCCAGTCAAAACCAGTTCTGGGGGCACTTTACAATTACATTCGCAAGTGCACAACAACCTTCATTGTTAGTGTAAGCCTAGGCCCCAGACACACCACAGGGGGGAGGAGCCATCGTTGTGGAAGGCAGGCACAGGCCTATTCAGGTGCAGGTGGTACTCCTCCCATCACTCCAAATGCAGACCAGGCCTATTCAGCCTAGCGCAGAGTCACCCAGGTAGGGCAGGACACACCTCAACCCCCCCAGGGACTGGCCAGGGTGAATGCACACGCCCTCTTCCCAGTCAGTCAGAACCAGACGGTCAATACACATCAGGCAGGCCCAAAGACGCATAGCACACAGAAATGCCCACTTCTAAAAGTGGCATTTCTAAAATAGTAATAATAAATCTGCTTTCACCAATAAGCAGGATTTATCACTACTATTCCAAACATACCAAACTTGATCACGCTACCCCTCTTATGTCAGGAATTACCACTAAAGCACATATCAGGGAATCCCCAATGCATCCTCAGGGCAGCCTCACAGCAGTGAGAAACCAAATAGGCTGTTTGTCACTACTAGGACATGCCACACAGTTAAGGCACATGTCCTACCTTCTACCTACACCGCACCCTGCCCATAGGGCTAGCTAGGGCCTACCTTAGGGGTGACTGACATGTAGTAAAAGGGGAGTCGCAGATGTGGCAACCACTTTATGTGCCACGTCACAGCGGCAGTAAACTGCACGCTCAGACCCTGCTGTGGCAGAGGCCTGAGACAGGTTTAAAAGACTACTTTGGTGGGTGGCGCAAGCAGTGCTGCAAGGCCACCAGTAGCATTTAATTTACTGGCCCAGGGTATATGGGATACCACTGTACAAGGGACTGATAGGTAAATTAGATATGCCAAGCAGGTGTAGACCAATCTTACCAAGTTTACCATGGAGAGCACATGCACTTTAGCACTGATCAGCAGTGATAAAGTGCCCAGAGTCATAAAACCACCAACAACAAGTCAGAAAAAATACAGGGGGAAGGCAAAAAGATCTGGGATGACCCTAAGGGCCAAGTCCAACAACAACCCAGTGCAGTAACCAGCTAAGTAGACTATACTATAAGAAATACTGTAAAGGTACCTGCAGCGCTGTTCAAAGCTACCAAGATGCTTAAACCCTAAAACTGCCTGTCTGTCTCTCACACTTCATCATCCACTACACTTCTATGCCCTGTGTCCCAGAACATGATAACCGCACCTTTTGTTCAGCACACATGCAGTGGAAACCCTTCCTACATAGGTTCAAAACAAAGACAACGTCCTTCCAACCACACTCCCTACACAGTGTAGCATGCTGCCCATGTAGACAAGTGCTTCAATACCCCACATGGAGTAGTAAGGGCTGTATAAATGTTGCAATGCAATATAATACAAAAGAACTCAGCATCACCACAGCTATGCACTCGTCTGGCACTACATGAAACACCAGTCTCATCCATTAACCACTGGTGGTGGCGCATAAAGAGGGAGCAGATAATTAAAGGCCGTTATTGCTATGTAGCCGAAGGTAATTAGTCTATTAGCAGAAGCTCACAGGCCTCTCTGACTGCATGACTCCAGCATGGCTCCCCAGACAGAAAGAAGGCAGCTGAACAGGAACAGCTGTCCCACATGCCAAAGCTCGCTTGTTCGCACCTGAGCACAGAGCATCTTTGTAACTTCAAGTCCTCCCATCCCTCTAGAACCTCTGGTGTCTTCTCTGTGTACCACTATGCTGTACTTTGCATTGCTGAAGGAATGCGTGAAGCCACATCCCAATATTTCTAAATAAAAACAAAAGTATAAACAGAGCTGGGAAAGAGAAGGAGTGACGTTAGAGCCAATAGTACCTAGCCAGACAGGGTAAAGGGGCAAGGTAATACTAAGCCACTGCAGGGGCATGGGTCTGGACGTCACAGAGTGCTTCCTGAATGGACCTGTTCTTGTTGTGATGTGCCACAGATCTGAACATTTCAGTCAGAGTGCTCAAGTATTTCTAACTCATGTATCTTTTGAGGAATGAAACTTGGGCCGGATGTACAAAAGGTTGTGTATTGAGCTCAGGAGCACGTAGCATGTTCCTATGGAGATTCCATAGGATGTGTTGTGGGACTCTTCCTTAAAGAATGTTAAGGATGGGATTCCGTCTATGTTAAGGAAGGGATTCCGTCAGCAGTTGCTGCTCGGGGGAGGGATGTCTGAGGACGAACTCCTTTTATTTGATGAAGTACAGCAGTTGTCTGACTTTAGATGCTTCATTTCGTTACTGCAGGTACAAGGCCTGCAGTGCGCACGATTGCAGGCTTTGGGAGACCAAAAAACAAAGGGGCATATTCTCAAGAACGTGTGATAACCATCGCAAAAGTGACTTAACGCAACCCTCAACATCGCAGTCCATCGCGGGACATTTACGCCGTGTTAACCAAGTATTCACAACGCGGTGGTACCATGCGATAGTCTCCAGATAACGCGTCAACTGACCGCGTTAAAATCAACGCCACGCTGCAAAAATGCGAAACACCAAAAAAGCTGCGATGAGGCCGAACGCGATACAAAAAGCAGCGAAAACCAGCGGCAGGCCTGTAAATCCCACGCGTCTGGCGGGAAAATGCACCATAGAAGCAACAAAAACAACACACCAGAAACAATCCAAAGTGCATAGCAACATGGATGCACCCTGACCCAGCGCAGAGGCCAACGTGAACCCCACAAGCCCCACAGACCACCAGCAAGGACCAACTGGGTCGGGGAAGGCCAAGGAGAAGAGGGAGAGGAAGACGGGGTGCAGTCCGTAGGAAAACAAGACCAGCGTCACGGATGTGACAGAACACTACCAGCAACTGACCAACATTCAGACCACCTTGAATGCAGCCGGAGTGCCAAGGAGGCCAATGGAGGAGGCCAAGAGGCGCTGGCATGATGTGAAAACCTAAACCAGGCCCAAAGCCGCTGCCAACAGGAAGGCAGCTACGGTGACAGGAGGTGGGAGTCCTGCGCCACAGGAGGAGCTGGAGGAAATGGAGGCCAGCCATCAGTGTGGAGACGGTCCAAGGAGGTGGGAGTACGGACACAGCTCGGGAGGACCTGACACAACAACAACAGGGTGAGTAACGAACAGGTCCTGGGGAGACGGGGGAGATGGGCACAATGGCACACATGCACAACAACGTCTAGCACACTGCACACCCACAATAACCCAGGGTCATGTCCCCCATCCCCGTGGCACACTGCAGCACACACACATGGCAAACACAGCACATCCCATGACAATGTGGCACAAAGTGCAATACCGACACTGCAGAACAGGCGACACAACTGGGTCCGCCCATGCGCAGAAACAGGCCAATCACATTTGACAGAGCAGGGAACTGTGAGATGCATATGTACGGGTACAACCTCACAACAGTCATGTAGTCCAAATGTCCACTGTCCCCCCTCAAATAGCCAGCGCCGCCCAAACAGCCACAATGTACATTGTCACACAGTCTGCATGTCTACAAGAACAATGCGAAAAACAAAAGAGAGAGCGAGGATGTAAGAGTACGTCCTGATCCCCTGGGTAAAGTTGCAAAAAACAATGTGGACGGACCCTGTTGTAGTATGAATCTATCAATCACTAAGTGTGGTAAGTCCAGGGACCCATTAGGTATATTTAAAAGACCCCTCACACACCAACCTGGTTGGTGTCATGCTTCATCGTAGGGGTCCCAACCGGGTGGCCTAATGCCGCCCGGTTGTGCTACGACGCCTGATTACAGCGGAGCAGGTGTGGTGTGAATGTGTGATGTGAATGTTAAAAATACCTCTGAGAATCCTTGCCAGGTAAATTTAATAGTGGCGGCTCAGGGTATGGTTAAAAACTATGTGATGCCAACTAACAAGAGATAATAATCTGTAGTTGTTTAGGGTGATGTGGTCTACATGTTTCAGCCCGTTAAAAAATTCGAATGGGCTTTCTTCAGGACCGAGAATAAAAACGTGAGTGGCAAAGTGAAGGCCACGTGAAAAGTGAAGTACCAACACACGCGCTAAGGTGTGTGGACTAGGTGTCGGTATACTTACTGACACCAATAAAAAGCCTATGAAGGAAAAAGACAAAACAAGACATGTAATTCTTTTGAGCAACATAAAATGCAATCTTTCAAAGCAACACAAAATCGCAATCTCAAACATGCCGTGATAGTCGAAATGACCACCATCATGACAGTGATAGAGTAATAATGGTTCAGCATGCAAGTATCTACAGCATGCTTAGCAGTAACAATGCCGTAAGGCTGGATGATCACAAAGGAGCACCGTGAAACAAATAGTACACTATGCGGATCAAGTACCCACGCTAAAACGTGAATTAGATGGTCACATGGGAGCATCGTGAAGCTAGTGGCCATGATGTGATGGGAGCCAATGCTTATATATTACGGGCAGCGGGTAAAAAATATGCGCTGCTTGCAGGGTGCTGATTAAATAATGCGAAGTGGCGCGCAGGGAGTTAGTCACATATGCGGCCAAAACAAACGCCTTAAAAATGCATAAGTTACGAATAGGCAAAATAGCATGTTTAAAAAAGGTAGAAACAATTGTAGCAGCGTAAATCCCAAAAATATAATTACTATGAAGAAGAAATCTAGGCAGCTAATCAGGGCATAGGAGGGGTCTCATCCGGTAAACCAATCTGCAAGGAAAGAGATGGCCTTTCAGTATAAAGTCATGGATAGAGCAGCGGGTCGCTCACGGTCCACAGAAACACAACCTTACTTGGTTCCGTGAGGATTCCCGTTATACAACCTACTGCGGTCTCCCGATGTCCCGGCTGGTATCGGACACGCTGGGAGAACCGTATTAAATCCATTCTTTAGGGCGCTCAGTTTAGGAAGTGACGGCACCACGTAAGGGGATGACTAAACAAAAAAGCTCGTCTGAGTATAACGGGCTAATACGTGGCGGCCATATTGGGAGACCTATGAGCTAAAGGCAGGCAAGGCGGCAATGGCAGCCATTGATAAGAGGTGAAAATTCACAATACAGGTGCAAGGAAGCCGTGGTGTGTTATAACACGGCGGCAAGAAAAAAGAGAAAGAAAAAGAAGAGTATTACTCAGAAAAGCACGTTGAACAGTAGTGTTCAAAAAATATATAGTGTTCAGAAAAATAGCCATATATAGTGTTCAGAAAAATAACCTAACTGGCAGCGCTGGGCATAAAGTGTGCTCAGTGTATATCCTGAAGAAAAACAAAACAAATGAAAATAAAAAGTAGAAAGTAAAAATAATAATTACATGAAATGGAAAGTGTTACACAGAAATCATATTTTGGGCATTTTGCAATGACAAACAGCACTGAATATAGAATAAGTATCCTGCGCTGGTATAGAGTGTAATGGATAAGTATTATCTCCTAAGGCTTTGCCAGGGAATATTATCATTGAGTCCTGTCAGATGACTGGATAGGCGATAAACCCATCTTTGTTCTTTCTCCAATAGACGATTTTGTATGTTAGACATGTTAGAATCAAGAGCCTCGATGACCACCCAACTGATGTCATTCGTGGTATGACCAGCTTCAAGGAAATGGCTTGTCATTTTTGTGGTTGTCTTCTTGCATCTAATCATACTGCGATGCTCGCAAATTCTAGTCTTGACTTTCCGATTAGTCATCCCAATCTACGTAAGATTACAAGGACATGTGATGCGATATACGACATGGGCTGTGTTACAGTTCGTGTGTGTCCTTAAATGCCAGGTCTTGCCCGGTTCCAAGTTGAGATTTTTGGTGGTCATGGTTATGTGGCACACACTACAGTCTCCGCAAGGATAGTGGCCCACCACATTAGGGAGTCCCCACGCATTCAGAATTGTATTAGGGGGTTTCCTTTGGGGCAACCAAAGCGTCCTTAATTGATCTAGCCTTTCTGTGAGACATCAACGGAAGTTCCCAATTCAGGGTGCCTGTCTTTAGAATCCGCCAATGTTTTTTTATGATGTCAGACACCTCATGTGAGGCACACTGAATTGGGAACTTCCATTGATGTCTCACAGAAAGGCTAGATCAATTAAGGACGCTTTGGTTGCTACACGACCAACACCCCAAAGGAAACCCCCTAATACAATTCTGAATGCGTGGGGACTCCCTAATGTGGTGGGCCACTATCCTTTCGGAGACTGTAGTGTGTGCCACATAACCATGACCACCAAAAATCTCAACTTGGAACCGGGAAAGACCTGGCATTTAAGGACACACACGAACTGTAACACAGCCCATGTCGTATATCGCATCACATGTCCTTGTAATCTTACGTACATTGGGATGACTAATCGGAAAGTCAAGACTAGAATTTGCGAGCATCGCAGTATGATTAGATGCAAGAAGACGACCACAAAAATGACAAGCCATTTCCTTGAAGCTGGTCATACCACGAATGACATCAGTTGGGTGGTCATCGAGGCTCTTGATTCTAACATGTCTAACATACAAAATCGTCTATTGGAGAAAGAACAAAGATGGGTTTATCGCCTATCCAGTCATCTGACAGGACTCAACGATAATATTCCCTGGCAAAGCCTTAGGAGATAATACTTATCCATTACACTCTATACCAGCGCAGGATACTTATTCTATATTCAGTGCTGTTTGTCATTGCAAAATGCCCAAAATATGATTTCTGTGTAACACTTTCCATTTCATGTAATTATTATTTTTACTTTCTACTTTTTATTTTCATTTGTTTTGTTTTTCTTCAGGATATACACTGAGCACACTTTATGCCCAGCGCTGCCAGTTAGGTTATTTTTCTGAACACTATATATGGCTATTTTTCTGAACACTATATATTTTTTGAACACTACTGTTCAACGCGCTTTTCTGAGTAATACTCTTCTTTTTCTTTCTCTTTTTTCTTGCCGCCGTGTTATAACACACCACGGCTTCCTTGCACCTGTATTGTGAATTTTCACCTCTTATCAATGGCTGCCATTGCCGCCTTGCCTGCCTTTAGCTCATAGGTCTCCCAATATGGCCGCCACGTATTAGCCCGTTATACTCAGACGAGCTTTTTTTGTTTAGTCATCCCCTTACGTGGTGCCGTCACTTCCTAAACTGAGCGCCCTAAAGAATGGATTTAATACGGTTCTCCCAGCGTGTCCGATACCAGCCGGGACATCGGGAGACCGCAGTAGGTTGTATAACGGAAGCCTCACGGAACCAAGTAAGGTTGTGTTTCTGTGGACCATGAGCGACCCGCTGCTCTATCCATGACTTTATACTGAAAGGCCATCTCTTTCCTTGCAGATTGGTTTACCGGATGAGATCCCTCCTATGCCCTGATTAGCTGCCTAGATTTCTTCTTCATAGTAATTATATTTTTGGGATTTACGCTGCTTCAATTGTTTCTACCTTTTTTAAACATGCTATTTTGCCTATTCGTAACTTATGCATTTTTTAAGGCGTTTGTTTTGGCCGCATATGTGACTAACTCCCTGCGCACCACTTCGCATTATTTAATCAGCACCCTCCAAGCAGCGCATATTTTTTACCCGCTGCCCGTAATATATAAGCATTGGCTCCCATCACATCATGGCCACTCGCTTCACGATGCTCCCATGTGACCATCTAATTCACGTTTTAGCGTGGGTACTTGATCCGCATAGTGTACTATTTGTTTCACGGTGCTCCTTTGTGATCATCCAGCCTTACGGCATTGTTACTGCTAAGCATGCTGTAGATACTTGCATGCTGAACCATTATTACTCTATCACTGTCACGATGGTGGTCATTTCGACTATCACGGCATGTTTGAGATTGCGATTTTGTGTTGCTTTGAAAGATTGCATTTTATGTTGCTCAAAAGAATTACATGTCTTGTTTTGTCTTTTTCCTTCATAGGCTTTTTATTGGTGTCAGTAAGTATACATACACCTAGTCCACACACCTTAGCGTGTGTTGGTACTTCACTTTTCACGTGGCCTTCACTTTGCCACTCACGTTTTATTCTCGGTCCTGAAGAAAGCCCATTCGAATTTTTAACGGGCTGAAACATGTAGACCACATCACCCTAAACAACTACAGATTATTATCTCTTGTTAGTTGGCATCACATAGTTTTTAACCATACCCTGAGCCGCCACTATTAAATTTACCTGGCAAAGATTCTCAGAGGTATTTTTAACATTCACATCACACATTCACACCACACCTGCTCCGCTGTAATCAGGCGTCGTAGCACAACCGGGCGGCATTAGGCCACCCGGTTGGGACCCCTATGATGAAGTATGACACCAACCAGGTTGGTGTGTGAGGGGTCTTTTAAATATACCTAATGGGTCCCTGGACTTACCACACTTAGTGATTGATAGATTCATACTACAACAGTGTCCGTCCACATTGTTTTTTACAAGAACAATGCGCCAACATAAATGCCAACACAATGTCAACATGCATCTCACCTTCACATTGCAGAGGGACAAACAACACCTCCAGCAGGTCAGACCAGACAACCCATCAGTGATGCAGGACATGACCAACACACCTTCGACACCTACGCCCTACAACAGCCCATGGACATCCCACGCAACCCACCACCAGGACCAGGGCAGACAAGCTACTTTGAGGAGAACCCTGCCCCTGCAACAGACCACACAGAATGAAGCACACGCAAGCAAGGCTGGCCCACAACACTTCACCGACCCACACATGGCACCCCAATGCCAGGTGTCAGAACGCCAAAAGGAGGTGGCCGAACAGGTGCGGGTGTGGTCCCAACCCATGGAAGGCGAACTAGATCACATACGTGGGTGTCAATCACCCTTCAGGGACCACCTACACCCCACAAAGGAGACCCACACTGCCATAGAGACACACGCAGATATCATGTTGAACTGGCTACGGGCACGTGCGCCCGGCCCCTTTATTGGCAGGGCCACATGTACAGTGACGCCTGTTCTGGATGTGTGTGGGGTGAGCATCAGCCAGCCCGCACGGAGTGCTCAGTGCTGGCAACAACTTGAACAGTGGACACCAGTGCAATGGAAACAGAAAACGCATGCATAACAGAGTCAACTGCTGAGCAACATGCAGGGAGCCGGAGCAAGTACAGAGGCACCCAACATACAAACAGAAGTGTCCGTGAGTTGCAGTGCACTGAGGTTGGGGCACTAGAGCTGTGCGCGCCCATGTGATGAAAATAACTTGGATTGTGTCCATTCGGGATATTCCTGATGCAGATGCAGTGGGGTGTGTGAGACCTGCAGCAACTTCCTCATCAACGTCCCAGGTCTCCCACACTGCCTGAGGTGACATTGCTGCGCAATATCTCCACATCACAAAACTCAATCAGTAACGGTCCATTGGTTGCGGTGCACTGAGTCAGTGGCACCTGGAGTGCTGAGCAGGGGATCAGGCAGATGATGGCATCCACGACAGGTCTGAGCAACTCCGTCAGTCTGCCAGTACCACTGTCTCGACTCTGGCAGATGGTGGTTGGAGTTGGCCCTGGCGATGGTGGCGTGTGCCTCCTGCGGTGATGCGACGTCCGGGCCGGTCAGGACTCGATTTGATGTGTGAGCCTTGGTGGTCCGCAGTTGAGGCCGGAGGCAACGGACAGTGCAGGGCCACATGCACATGGCGTCGATGACCCCAAGACCACCGTCACAGAGGTCATCCAATATTCACTCAGACAGGGTCCCGGATTTGAGCTGCACAGAGTTAGTGGCCCCGGGTGCACAGCGGCAGGCACAGGCACACCGCCACGGGACGGTGACTTGCGGTCCAATGAGGTAGGGCCACGCAGACTGAGCGGGTCCTCGTCGATGTCGGAGGTGGATGTCGCAGAGTGTTTCAGGGGACAGTGGAAGGTGTTCTTCCAGGGCATGATGCAGGGGCAGAAGCTATCCGGAAGCAGCAAATGGAGGAGTGGAAAGTGACTGCCTCCTTGCCACCACCAATTCGGTATCAGCTGCATGAGGATGAAAACCACCCCCTAGTCCATAGACTCAAACGCCACCAATGTACGACCAGAGAGTGTCCATGAATGTCGGGGAACAGACTTAGTGGCACCGGGGCTGAGAGGGGATGCAGTCTGCGATGATGCCGGTACACTGATATGAACTCCGGCATTGACGATTCTAGACTCTGTGACCTACTGGACCGCAGTGTAGGCCGGAGGCAGCGGTCAGCAGTGGGCCACAGCCACGTGTCGTAGGCTCTCGATGCTCAGAGTTAGTGACATCAGGGCAGTTGTCGGTAGTGTTCGATCACCTCCGTAATGATGGTCCTTTTTTCCTCCCAACTGCAACGCGTCATCCTCGTATGCCTCTCCTTGCGTGCATTGATTCCTACTCTGCCTTTGAATAATCGATGTTCAGTCCCAATTCTGTGACCTACTCGAGCGCAGCGTAGGCCGAGAGCAGTAGTCCGCGTGTGCCCACAGAATCTTGCGGCTGTGATGTAACACTAAGACCTGTTGGCATCACATCCAAGGGTGTATAGTGACATACACTCAGCCATGATTTATGTGCTCTGCCATGGTGTAATCAAGACTCAGTTCCAAATGTGTGACCTACTTGTCCGCTGTGCATGCCGGTGGAGTGCGTCAACGTGAAAGGAATACTGCGGGCCTGTGTTGCGGAGGCCGTGATGGTCTGAGGAGGCTGCCAAGGTCGCAGGCCTCAGGCTTGGAGATTGCACCGGCACGTGGTGGGCCCTCATCGACACACGCCGGTGTCGGAAGGTGGGCATTGAGGCCTGGGTGCGCAGGGGCGGGCAGGACTGATTCGGGGACCAGCGTCCCGGGGTGCAGCAGGCGCCCAGGATCGCTGGCAACACCGCTCACGGCGATGGCCTCGTGGCGGGGTGAGGGGCGCCGCCCTGGCAGAGACGTTGGGCATTCCGGAAGAGGACCAGGCCCAGGGTTACGTGCCTTTTATTCACACCCCTACGCTGGCCTGGAGTATGCCGGGCCAGCCCACTCCGCTCACGCTTACGGGGGGGACGTCACAAGCTACATTTCCGCGACTTCCCCACTGGCTGGGGTGACATGGTTGCGTCCACTGTCCACTACACTCCAAACACCAGCGGTGTGTGTCGATATGGATATGTGTGTGGTCTGCATACTGCAGTCTGGCCAGCACATCCACGCCACACTTGGCATTGTGTACATTCTCATTCATTGGTCCCTTGCCTCCTTCGCACATGCCTGGTCCCCACCTCTTCCGACATTCTGCTATTGTGTGTCCGAGGTGCCATGCCGTAGATGGCTCATGTACATGGCTGGGCCAGGTTCCCACAGTGAGTTGTGCTGTTGTGTCTGGTGGGTGTGCATGTTGTATGTGAGCTTGTGACGTGTGCATTTCCTGTGTTGTGTGTTGCATGATTGTGGAGTTGAGGTGTGTGGTGTGTGCATTTGGTATTGGCCAACGAGCAGTGCATTTCCGTGGGTGCCATCCTGGTGGCGCAGGTTGATGATGGACTGTCGGGAGGTGCAGGTATCATGCACACTGCCTGGGTGTTTGGCGACGTCGTTGGCGGGGATTCCACGGTGGTCCACTATTGCCTGCACATTGGTGGGATCCGTGCGCTTTCTGTTGCGCTTATTGTGTGCAGTGTCGCAAGGGGCCACTAGTAGGACATGTGTGCAGTCACTTGCCCCCTGACACGTGCGGAAAGCCAGCTGTGGCGTACATGCCTTGCTTGGTCTCCAGCTGTTCCTGCGCAGTGTGTGTGAGGTATGGATGTTGGGGTACCAAGCTGATGGTGTTATCCATGACCGTTGTGGGGGACTTGGATTGGCCAGGCTGTGTGACTCCTCCGTCTCAGGCGGAGGTTGGTTGGAGGGTACCAGAGGCCAACACGTGCAGCACGGCCAGCAGCTTTGTCTGCGGTGGGATGTTGGTTGTCCGCTGTGTTGGTACCGTCAGCCTGTGGGCTATGGTGGTCAGGATGTGGAAGAGTGTTGTCCCTTTGGGCATATAGTGGGTAATGACATTCTCTGGTGTTGGGTCTGTGGGGTTGGTCCATTTTAGGAGGGTCGCTGTCTTTGTCTGCGCTGCCTCAGTGTTGGTCCGGGGGGGGGGCAGTGGGTGTCCGGGGGGGCGGGAGGGGGGGGTGGTGGCGGTGGGTGTTGTTGCCCTCTCGGGGCTCCGGGATGCATGGTGAGTAGCTCCATGGCATCTGTTGCCCTTCAGGTGTGGCTCTGGTCTGGGCTCCATTTTGTGGTGCAGGGTGTGGTCCGACTTTGCACCAGGTCAGGGCAGGTGTTAGTTTCCTGCTGCTAACGCGCCTTATCGCCTGTTTTGTGGTTTTATCGCTGATCGGGCTGGTCGTTGAGAATGTTGAGGTGTGGTGTTGTCGCGGGTTTTTGCTCGGGAACGCCTACTCTGCATCTCATTAGCGATAGTTGCAGGGGTCATCTGTGGCGATGTTTTTGTGGATGCTTTCGCAGGTAAACTGGTGTTATAGGCTGTTAGCACCAGCTTGTGAATGTTGCGATATATTTATCTCGACTTTGGCTGCGATAAAGTGCCGTTAACTCGGCGATAGCTCCTTGAGAATATGCCCCAAAGTTGCAAAGTACTTAGATGACCTTACGAGTGTCAAGATAATTTGCGACTCGCAGTGTTCACATTGTAATTCCTTACGACTTATTATTATTATAATATAATTTTATAAATCGCATAGCTACCCGACATGGGTTCCAAGCGCTAGACATATAATGTAAGGTGCGTTGGCCAAAATCAAGCAGAGAGTTTAAAAAAACATGTTTTAAGAGTTTTCGGAAGATGCTAAGGGATTTACTTGGAAAGAAAGTGTTGCCCCACCTTCCTTGCTGCTTGCAAGGTTATATATCAATGGTTTGCGACCACTGCTGCGGTCACAAGTCATGATGTGTTACTGACATCTTGAGATGGTGTCTATTGCATAGTGGAGGTCGTCTATGTCTATGCGAGCATCGAGGCAAGCACACAGCAGACCAGGCCATGGCCGCACGCTCCTCTGAAGCACCTAGTCATACTGCAGTGTTTTCATTGTAGCCCCTCCTGTCCCTTTAAGGACAGTAGAGGCAATATTAACATTTTGTGAACACAAATGCAGTGATGGTGGCCTGCTGTCCCATGCAGAGGGTTCTTCCCATATTAATAAACACGAGGCCTGATTACTTCGCATCCTATCGAAGGGCTTTTTTGCTGTGCACTGGATGAGCACATCTGTTGCATCCCTTGAAAAGGCTGGGACGCAATGTGCTCAGTGCAAAGGCGTGAACTTCATCTGATTCTCTGTAAGTAGCCCAGGCCCAGTGGGACCAACCCCAATCTGGGGAGGCTTACAAGTAATTCCCTATACATTTCTTAAGTGTTCTAAATTTGGAATTTTGGATGAAAAGTGTTTGCTCCAGAATCAAACTGGATAAACTAGACTAGAGCATCAAAATCTAAATGCATTATAGCGCCTTTACCAGTCTCCCTGAGGATGAATTAGAGAAACGTGAATGTGTGCAGCGCTTCACCGAACCTTCCTCAACACTTTTACACTTCCTGCCAGTCCCGGTAGCCAAAAAGAGTTTTTATATATCGTGAACTCGACCGGTATCAGAGCGCTTTACACGAGCACCAGTTACATTACAGACGGACACATTCATTTTTGGTAGGCAGGGAGAGATTAAGTGATTTGCCCAGAAGCACAGGATGTTGAGCGTCGTTGCCGAGACTTGAACCCGGTTCCCCAGCTTGGAGGTCGACCGCTCTAGCCAATGTTTCCTGGCCAGGCGCTAGTCCCCTTTGACCCAACAGATGTGGACAAGCAGGGGTAGCGCAGTAAGGGGGCCTGTGGCCCTGGAGCAAGCAAGGGAAATGGTCCCTTTCAGTGCTGTCGGGGTAGCAAAATACAGCAATTGTCAGGGTTCAATGGACCCCTCAGGGCTTCTAGCCCCGGTGCAACTGCACCTGCTGCACAAAACGGAAGCTACACCCCTGCAGCTGCCCAGCTCAAAGCAGCCCCTATACTTAACCTGACTCGGCCTTTGTTTCAGGGTTTATTTATGGAGGGAGATAAATCTTTATTCTGAAATGGGAAGCAGGATTTTCCTATTCTTTAACTTCTCATTTTTTGCTGCGCTCAGTGTGTTCTTTAATCACGCCCCAGAGGATGCCAGCGAGCAAGGCGTTAACTCCCGCAGCGGAAGTGTCTGTCTTGTTTCTGCCCGACCCATCCTCGCGCGCCTCCCTCTATCTCCGGGAGCACAGGCGGCTGCAAGGTCGTGGAGAAGGAAGGGAGGAGCGCTCTCTCATAGCGCGCGCCTCCCCAGGCACCTGCAATGTCAGAGTCCCGGCCGCTCCGCAGAGGAAGGGTGTGAGCCTGGCCTCACTCACTAATGCTGACTCAGAGAAGGATCTTTCTTTACCAAACAAGGCTGCGACCATCAATAGTAGAGAGGCTTGCAGAAACACATGAATAATATCGTTTCTCTTTCTCTCTTTCACCTCCACTCGAACTAGCCCACTCTTATTTTTAATATCTCTAGTATATACGTGTAAATGTACAGAAATATGTGCATTTCATTATACATACCCCAAAAGTATATACCTTCCTTTGATTCACTCTATTATATTTACACCAACCACCCTCCCCCCGGGTTATTTCACCAATGTCCTGTTGTCTCTGCACCTTGGCATTGGGCTACTTATGCTTTTTTAAGGTCATGCGTCTTTGGGTAATTCAGTGTTGGGTGTAGCAACTCGCATACTCCTCGACATGGCTCAGCTACTTAATTGCTTGCTTCAGTTACTGGTGTGGACAGCTCTGTCTTTCATCCTCCCAAGAGCTATACATTGAATTTAGTTAAATTGGGCAACAGTAACACCTCTTATTTATGAAAGAAGGTATCCTTTGCTGTACATTTGGAGGATATTGAAAGTCACTGAGGAATTCTGTGACCATATAAAAGAAACAGGCTGATGGCTGAGTTACTTTATAGGGTTCTGCAACTCAGAGGTGACTAGCAATGTCATTTTAACATATGACAGAGGCTTCTTTATCTCTTATAATACATAACCATGACATAATGTGTGATAACATACTACAAGATCCCTACTTTAGTGTAATGAAATTAATTACAAAAGCCTGTAAAAATAACCATGCAACCGTAAGTAGGTCCTTTCTGCTAATGACTATTCATTAAAAAACACTTCAGAAGAGATAACAATTTATTTCTCACTTTCATTGTTTTTAACAGCAGTTGTAATTCTCTTTCATGACACACTGTCTGCTGGTAGCAGGTATTGTAATGTCACAACTCAGCTGTAATAACTTATTACATTTGAGCAACTACATTAATTCCTTATTACGGGTGAAAAGTGATGCTGCAACTAGACTGAAATGCAGACAATTTGAGAGAGGTTTTATGAAGGAGGTGCAGACTTTCCATTCATTACAGTTGTATTAATTGCACGGTATTATCAACTTCCAAAAAAGCAGCAACTGAACAAAAAAGGAAATGTGTGAAATGAATTAGAAGTAAGGCTTTCATAGGATTAGACTGATTCAGTGGTTGCTGCAGACATCACAACCATATCTGTTCTGCCTTTTGTTCTGGTTCATTGTATACCTGGAAGACAGCTAAGCGGGGAATGTTTTTGCGCTTTTAGGCCTCCCAGGTGTAGATTCAGTGCTGCCATGTTTGATGCATTGTTTCATTGTTCCTATGCTGATAAAATAGGAGCACTGATATGGGCAATAGTGCCGCGAGACCTATGCATTTTTGGTGTGTGCTATATGAGGAGCCATTATCATTATTGTGACTATTGTAGTGATGAATGTGAACACCATTTCCTAAATTTATAGGCAACACAGGCAGCAACCAGAGTGCACTGCATGAAAAGAGGATGTGGCCTAATGGCGAGAGCGGTCGTCCTCGGAGCGGAGGAACCAGGTTTGAGTCTCGGTAGGGAAACTCAACGTCCTTTGATTCTGGGCAAATCACTTAATCTCCCCATGCCTAACAAAATGAATCTGTCTGTCTGTAATACAACTGGTGCTCATGTAAAGCGCTCTGATACCTTCGGGTCATGTTTGCGCTATATAAAAAAAAGAGTGAGTAGAACAGTGCCATATCTACTAAGATATGTGCTGTTTTCCTCTCTCCCTTCGCTGGCGTAATTCAGGTTGCCAATACGCACACCCATGCACCTTATTGCAAGGTTGTATGAATTCTATCAAGTGTAGGTTTTGTATAGCAAGAGAACCCTCCCTTCCAGTTCAAAGACAATGATTTAATACTTTTCCCACTTTGTATGTGCAGCATACAAGCAAAATTGGAAAAATGCAGAGAGTGTTAAAACTTGCTCCACAGGTTCGTCTGCCTCGTGGAGGTGTACATTTTTGGCACAAATCACTGCATGCCAAAGTTAGTAGATAGGGATTTGCATCAAAACGCATGTGTGGGTGCATGGGAAGGCCCATGTACCATCCATGGAATGCACTTATGATGTAAAGTAGGGCAAAGTAGTGCATAGAGCTAGATTGGTTTACTATGATCAACTCTCCAATGGACCCTGACCACTAAAACATCCTGTGCAAGGTTTGCGATATAAAAGTACCGCAAACCCAGCGCTAAGTGTTAGTATATCTGGGCCCCTGTGAGGGAAATTAAAGGAAGTGATGTGGCGGAGTGCCTTCGGGGCTACAGGAGAAGTGCCACAAGGGAGAAGAGACAGACAGCCTGCCCTCCTTATGCAAAGATTCTGGCTGAGAAATCAGTTTGGAGTTCAGCAGATATATTGGATTTTACATTGCAGTAGCAGAGGTGCCAAGAAACATTTTATACCATCACTAATCCTGTTTGTCGCTCATCTTGCAGGACGGCACACATTATAGGGATTTATGATGCAGGTTTATCCCCGAGCTGTCCTTCAACCCAAAGCACCCTGGGCAGGGATGGATTGATGACAACTCAGGGTCCAACAGTCGCCCTAATCACGACTGCCAGGCACTGATCTTTGCTCCTCCCTCGAGAACGCTGATTTATCGGTATTCAGACAGAATATCGAGTTGGAAATGTCGACTTACACAAATATCGAGTTGGAAATATAGTTACACAGAAATATCGACAGCAAGAATATCGTGGTCAAGAACATCGAATTTAAGGTAAGAAATGTTGTTTTAAAAAATATAGAAGTTATTAATATTGTTTGCAAAAATATAGTTGTTTAAAATATCGATTTTTTTATTTAGTGTTGTGTACTTTAGTTTATATTTTAAATGTATGTGATGTATGTTTTTTTGTATAAGTATTGTTTATGTTTTTTAATATATGTCTTAAATGTTTAGTAGTTATCAATTTTATTTTAAGTACATTTTGTGTTTTTGAGTTCCGTAGCGGGTTGTGGGTTTATAGGGGAAAAGGGTGGGAAGTAATTTAATTATAATAAATTAATGATTTTTTTATTTATTAATATTTATTTAATTGAGTTTTTATAGTGTGAATTGTGGGAAGTAATTTATTTGTAATTAATTATTAATGGTTTGTTAATTAATATTAATTAATTCAGTAATTAATTGGTAATTAATTATGGTATTTGTGTAATTATTTTAGGTGCAGGTTGTGGGGTTTATAGGGGTAAAGGGTGGGAAGTAATTTATTTGTAATTAATTATTAATTAGTTGTTAATTAATGTTAAAAAAATGTATTTCTTTTTTTGTCCTCATTTGTAAATTTTTGTTTTTGGGATGTCAGCAAATCTAACCAACCGTGGCATAAAGTGCCTGGACTCTCTCCAATCAGGAGGGGTGTTAAGAAACAGCTAAGAGTACCACAGTCGAAAAGGAAGTTGACTCATTTCTACAGGTGCAAGAAGATCACCAATCCAAGGAAAAAGGGAAGCAGAGCTCCCCCATCCGTGCATCCTGTATTTCAAACCAGTAATCATAGGACCGATAGTTTCCACCAGAAATAATGCGAGGGAAAAAACAAAGACGGGGGAAAGAAGGAAGGGGATGATAAAGGAAATTTCAGAAGATTCAGGGAATGCAATCAAGAACCTACAGTTTGAGCCTAGCTATCCCAAAGGTCTCAGAACTTTGTTCTCTTAGCTTGAAGGGTGGCCAGGTCAAGGGTCGATATTCTTTGTATTGATTTTAACTATTCTGCCTCTGTAGGGGGGCAGGGGAGTATCCACTTAATACCACAGCTCCCTACATGCCAGAAGAATCAATGTAAAATAAGGGCATTATGAGTTTTAAGAGGGGCCCTACTACCCTCCCCTCCCGGCACCACCCCAAAGATTACCAAAGCCAGGCTCACCTTAATTTCTTGACTCAGGATTCCCGAAAGAATCTTACCAACTTTCTGCCAGAAGGTCTGGATTGAAGGGCACTGCCAGAACATGTGGACATCATTGGCCTCTCCACATTTAGGACACGTCTTCACCCCTCGACTTCCCATCTTAGAAAGTTTCAGTGGTGTCCAATAAGCCTTGTGAACAGTGAAAAGATGTTCTTCTTGAGAGGTGCAGACTTCATGTATGACCATAAGTGAGACATAGATACTTGCCATAACAGATCAAGGTCTTGATCTGGCAGTTCCCTCCTCCAGATCTCTGTCCGCAGAGCCTGTACCTCTTCTGGGGCCTGAATCAACATCCAGTACCATTCTGCAACTTCTTTCTGCAGAAGAGGCCGTGAGCATATCCTGGTCTCCCAGTATTGGTTCCCCTTTTCTTCTTTACCCAGGGTACTGTTAGAATCGAATGTGTCATTGCCCCATCCTCTATATCGTATACTGTGTTATGTTAGCATTCATGTAGCTATTTTATATTGATTGCTATTGCAAATGTGTGTGACCAGTATCTTCTAACATTGTGCAGGCTAAAGTCAGCATCTGAGACGCCATTTTTCTGCCATGTAACCGCCATGTTACGCTGTGATCGAAGCCCGGCCTCTGTGCCCCCCTCTCTGCTTGCCTCAGCAGAAAGCTGCTGTTCAGTAATCCCCTCTTATCGTATTCAAGGTTGAAACCCAGATGTACTAAATGAATAGTTTATTCTGCTTTTGCATGCCTATCCCTGGACCTAATTATGCTCCCACACTAGAGAGAGCTGAGACCGAGCAAGATGACCTTGGGAGCCTGATAACGTGTACCCATTCTGCAGTTGGTAGCTCATCCTTCTGTGCCTTCTGTGCCTTCTTTGTTCAGTCTTTGCCCAAGCTGTATTTTTCCACCAGGGGCGGGACTTGGGATGTGTTGGAAGGCTATTTTGTGTTACCAAGTGTTCTGAAGTCAGTCCCTCATCAGCTATCCCATGAGGCTGGTCAGACCGGGCTCCACTGCAGTGTACTTATTAATAAAAGTGTTAGATTGTATTCTCCACTGTCATCCCGACTCTTCATTTCTGGGAAGGCCGAGAGGTGGTCGCGAGTGACCCGGGTGGCCCATTTTGGGTCACTTCCTTCAGTTGGCGCCCGAACAGGGACTCCATCGGGCTGACCCATCTTGCCCGGAATCGGGTGTAGAGGACAGGGCCACGTCGGGTCGGATGGGCAGAGCTTGGCTCTCGTAGCTGCTCCGCCTGTCTGGTCGGGCGGTGCCTCGCCCAGCGGTCATCCCGGCTGGGGTCCTGAAAAGGCGAAACCCTTGGATCTGACCGTTTGGTCCGAAGAGTCGGTGGTGGAGAATAACTTGGCTTGACCTGTGTGCACCAGGTGAGTTTGTCTTGCCTTTTGGTAAATATGGCACCATCTTGAATAATATTGAGTATGTTCCGAGGACCATTCCTAACTTGTTTGAACTTGGTGGGTCTGTGGACCCTTGAGATACAGAGTGTTTGCGTACGCTCTGCCAGGCCACCTGCTGAATTTGGTTTACTCTTGAAAGGGCCTGGGGCTAGAGCCTATCTTCTTCCGGACTGTCTTGTCTTGGTGCAGTCTGCAGGCTGCCTGTTGGATTTCCTTTGTTTGGTGTGTTATTTGTTTCATGTGAACAGTGAATGTGTCTTATATTAAGATGCCTTGTCTGAGCAAATTGTGGTGTTTGGGGTGCCGCTGTTGTTCTGCCGAAGCTCGGCTGGAGGAGAGGCAGCCTGCGCCTCTGGAAGGCACCCCGAATTTTGATATGTATACCAAGCACGGCATTGACCCTATTATGTTTAGCACATTATGGCACAAATATACGAGGGACAATGCCAAGCTTCAGTGGCCACCGACAGGTACCTTTGATGAGCAGAAACTGAACTATTTGCAGGATAAATTGTTTGCTAGAAGAAGTAGGCAGTCGATGTTTGATTCCCTTCAGGTATGGCAGAAGGAAGCTTGGCAAAGGCACATGCGAGCAGAGAAGGAGGCCTGGAGAGGGAAAATGCAAACAGTAACTCAGAAAGCAGTAGCCTACGATAGAGAGAAAAAAGAAAAAGGTATAGAGTGTGCTGATAGGAAGTTTCGATTGCAATGTGATAAGTCCTATGTTGCCCGAGAGGAAGGTGATGCCTTTGTGGATGAACTATTAGAAGCCCGGCCCCCACCTCCCTACGCCCCACAGAGGATATACCCTGTTGTTCCGACATCTCAGTCTTCTGCCCCTCCTGTTTCTGCATCTGGCCCTTCTGTCTCCGACCCGGCTGCTTCAGCTATGGCTCCGCCTGTCCCCTCCCTGGCTTCGCAAGCTGCGGGTGCAGTAGCTGCTGGTCCTCCCACTGTGTCTACTCTCCCCGCTCATGTCCACCCCCCTTCTCTCACCCCTTCGATGCAGTCATTACTAACATTAGTGCCCGTCCCTTCATCCATTGTGTCTTTCCCAGACATTTCATCCCTGGCATCGTTGGGTGCTGGGACACCAGTGCATGGGTTGGACGAGGAGAATTGGGCTGTGGAACGGGAGCAAATGGGGCGGGTGTTGATTCGATCTGATGTGGGAGACGAGGAGAAAAAGATGGTAGCTGATCAGGCTGCACAGTGGGCACAGAGTCCGATCTACAGTGTAGAGGATGTGTGGAGTGTGTTGAAAGATTTTGAGCCGTTCGTACAGCAGCATGCCCTCAAGCATATGTCGGCTATATTGATAGGGTTGTGGGAATAATTTATGACATTCGAGACCGCGTGTACGCTACTGACATGGCCCCTAATGATGTTTTTAGTAATGTTGCAACGATGATTGGTTATCGAGGTAGGTTGCATCAGAAAACACCGACGACTGTGTCACAATTCCCGATGAGGGAGGTGCATTCTATTTTCCATCCTGAGATCCCAGAACGGCGGAATGCGCAGGATGTTGTTGTTCAACAATGGGTAGAGGCTTGTTTTCAGGAACAATGGGTTTACACACCGTGGAAAAGGAGTGAGGTGTTAGCCCTTAAGAGTCAGCTGCCGGACCCTAGGAAAAACCCAACTGCATATTACAAAGAATTAACGGAGGCCGCCTCATCGACAGTGATGACGCTGGCAGATATTGAGATGTTTTTCGGGTTGTTGGTACCAGTGGACATATGGAGGCAGGTGCATACGCAGGACCATGTTGTGGAGTTGGGTGGCACTTGGAATGAGATTAGGGCATGGGATCAGGAGCGAAAGCCTGGTGAAAAGCCTAAGGCTGAGATACTAGCTTTGCCGAGTCGCATCATTACTTACATGCATTCTCTCATCCCACCCAGACGAGTAGATTGGGATAAGTTAACAGCATGTCGTCAGAAGAAAGATGAAAGTGTGTCCGATTTTTTCACTCGGTTTGAAGGGGTGTTTCTGGATTTCAGTGGACAAGATTTGTCGGTAGAAGGAGGTGTCCGGTTGTTCATTAACAGATTTGTTACTTACCTGCTTCCCGAGATTGCGACTCGGTTGCAGGCTTCTGAGAGCACCTGGACTACCTCCTCCCCTTCGGTGATATTGAGTATGGCTCAGCATAGGGAAAATGAGGAGAAGGAAAAGGTGGAGAAGAAGAATAAGGAGTTGAAGACTAAGGTACTAATGCAGCAGGCAGCAAGGGGGTCCGGCAGGGGACGTGGCACTGGTGCGGCTCAACGGTCGCGTGGCACTGGCAGAAGTGGCATTCCAGTGGGGCCGAACCAGTGTGCGTATTGTAAAAAGGAGGGACACTGGCGGAGTGAGTGTCCGGAATTGTTGCAGAAGGTCGCGGCCCCCAGAGGTCGGGGTTCAGGTGGACGGGGTCGTGGCGAGAGCGGTCGTGATAAGGTCCAGGCTGGTGCATCCTCAGGGGTCGCTCTGATCAGAACTATTTTGTTGACCTCCGGGGAAGGCAGTAGTATCACGATGATTATGATCTGGACGAGACGTCAGGGATGTCCTATAACTAGGACAGCAAAGGACAGGGTGAGGGACCAGTCCAAATACCTGTAGATCAGCGTTGTCCTTATGTCACAGCGGATTTGCATGGTTTGGCTAAGACGTTTTTGGTGGATACAGGTGCAACGAATAGCTCTGTTTCTCGTTCACTGGTCCCCGGGGCAGCTCTGTCTGGCCATAACAATGTCTCAATAGGTTTTTCAGGCGTACCGGTTGATAGCTCCATCTCTGAATCCCTTGCTTTGACTATCGGCCCTTTCACTGTGGACTCGCCATTCTTATTGACAACGAATTGCGGAGAAAATTTAATGGGATTAGATTTGTTGAAAAGGTTGCATGCTACAATTTCATGTTCTTCAGATGGCGTTTATATGACAATAGGACCGGATGTAGCCAGTACCAAACAGTGTTTTTCAAAAGATGCACCGCTTCCTGCTGAATTTAAAGACGTGCCGCCCACGTTGTGGGCAACAGGAGATACGGACGTAGGGTTGATGCAGATACCACCAGTCTCTATTACGATTAAAGACAATGCTGTGCTGCCTCGTATTCCCCAGTACAAAATACCTCAGGCGGGGTAACGGGCTTTGTTGCAGATTATACAGGATTTGATCTAATCGGGGGTGGTTGAGGAGACGGTTGCGAATGTGTGTAATAGCCCTATTCTCTCCATCCTTAAAAAGACACCCTTGGATTCCCCTGATGCGCATGCCGATGTCTATCGCTTTGTGATTGATTTACGGGAGGGTAACAAACTAGTGGTCCCGCAGTTTCCAGTGGTACCTGACATTACTACTCTCTTAACAATGATTCCTTCTACAGCCAAAGTCTTTTCTGTGATTGACCTCAAAAATACTTTCTTTAGCATCCCCATCCACCCGGATAGCCGGCACCTTTTTGGTTTTACCTTGGCAGGCAGGAGTTTCCAATTCTGTCGAGCGCCTCAGGGGTATACTGAAAGTCCTAGTATATATAGCCAAGCCCTGAAAAGTCAGTTGGATTCCCTCTCTCTTCCCTCAGGTAATGTATTATTGCAATATGTGGACGACCTTCTGGTGGCCTCCGATACTGAGGAGGGTTGCAAGGATGCCACAGTCAAATTGTTGCTACATTTTGCACAGCATGGACATAAAGTGTCCCTTTCAAAGTTTCAATATTGTCAACAGGAGGTCACCTATTTAGGTCACCTACTGTCGAAGGAAGGAAGGAGGCTAACACCTGAACGAGTTGATGCCATTGTTAAGATGCCCGTCCCTAGGACTCAGAGGGATGTGTGTGCTTTCATAGGCATCACCTCGTATTGTCGTCATTGGATACCTGGTTATTCTTTACTAACAAAGCCTTTACTACGCCTAACAACTAAAGATGTGCATGATCCTTTACCCTGGACGCATCAATGTCAGCAAGCTTTTGAGCAATTAAAAGTCGCACTTTGCTCTGCACCTGTGCTTGGTACGCCGGATTACCAGAAGCATTTCGTATTGTACATACACGAAATTGCTGGATGAGCGCTTTCTGTGTTAACAGGCCGTGTGCTTATTTTTCTGCCCTTCTTGACACTGTTGCTAGAGCCCTCCCGAGCTGTTTAAGAGCAGCCGCGGCTGTCTCTATTCGACAATTGGCAGGGCTCGTCCTCAATACTGATCTCTTAGTAATGGTACCCCATGCTGTGGACACACTTCTGAACAAGACAAAGACACAGCACCTTACCAGTGCTCGTCTGACTGGCTATGAATTGACTCTGTTTGCGCCACACATCACCATTAAAAGATGTGCTACTTTGAACCCAGCCACATTACTACCCCTCCCTTCGGAAAATGAGGACACAGATGTCCATGATTGCTTATTTCGGACGGAAGAGGAGACAAAGGGACGGGTAGACCTGACTGACGTTCCCTTATCTGACCCGCAAGGGGAACTATATGTCGATGGCTCTTGTTTCAAATTGTCAGATGGCACCATTACCGCAGCGTATGCTATTACAACGCTGCGCACTGTAGTTGAGACATCACGTGTTCCCTACCAATCAGCACAAGCTACAGAGCTGGTTGCTCTTTTGCGAGCATGTGAGTTAAGTGAGGGATTGGCTGTAAATATCTATACTGCAAAAACAACAATTGATGGACAGAATGCAGAACAATGTCGTACATTCACCCCAGTACAGAGATCTGGGCCTAAATCCATCGTTTTTTTGCTCACCATGCCATTCCAGTTTGGACCCAGCCATATGCAAATCAGTCTTGACCCTGCACCCAATGGGAACAGTCCAGCCCGAACTGCCAGGCCAGGTCCTCCCTGGACTGGAAACAAGCACCCTAGGACCGGTTTCGGGCTTTCAGCCCTCATCAGCCAGGATAGCTTGACTCCAGTGGCATGGAGAGCACGGGACCCACGTCTGGCCATACCCGTCCCACTCGGGGTGACAAATGCAAAAACAACAATTGATGGACAGAATGCAGAACAATGTCGTACATTCACCCCAGTACAGAGATCTGGACCTAAATCCATCGTTTTTTTGCTCACCATGCCATTCCAGTTTGAACCCAGCCATATGCAAATCAGTCTTGACCCTGCACCCAATGGGAACAGTCCAGCCCGAACTGCCAGGCCAGGTCCTCCCTGGACTGGAAAAAAGCACCCTAGGACCGGTTTCGGGCTTTCAGCCCTCATCAGCCAGGATAGCTTGACTCCAGTGGCATGGAGAGCACAGGACCCACGTCTGGGCATACCCGTCCCACTCGGGGTGACAAATGCAAAAACAACAATTGATGGACAGAATGCAGAACAATGTCATACATTCACCCCAGTACAGAGATCTGGGTGAATGTTTGCCAATGTGCAGCATTCCGTCCATCATCTTGTGTGTTTTGCATTTCGCCCTAAGTGGGAAGGGTATGCCCAGACGTGGTCCCGATGCTCACTACGCCACTGGAGTCAAGCTATCCTGGCTGATGAAGGCTGATAGCCTGAAACCGGTCCTAGGATGCTTGATTCCGGTCCAGGGAAGACATGGCTTGGCAGTTCGGTCTGGACTGTTCCCATGAGGCACAGGGTCAAGACTGATTTGCATATGGCTATGTCTGAACTGGGGTGGGCGTGGTGAAGCAAAATAACGATGGATTAAACCCAGATCTGTGACTGGGGTGAATGTTTGCCAATGTGCAGCATTCCGTCCATCATCTTGTGTGTTTTGCATTTCGCCCTAAGTGGGAAGGGTATGCCCAGACGTGGGTCCCGTGCTCACTACGCCATTGAAGTCAAGCTATCCTGGCTGATGAAGGCTGATAGCCTGAAACCGGTCCTAGGATGCTTGATTCCAGTCCAGGGAAGACATGGCTTGGCAGTTCGGTCTGGACTGTTCCCATGAGGCACAGGGTCAAGACTGATTTGCATATGGCTATGTCTGAATTGGGGTGGCATGGTGAAGCAAAATAACGATGGATTAAACCCAGATCTGTGACTGGGGGTGAATGTTTGCCAATGTGCAGCATTCCGTCCATCATCTTGTGTGTTTTGTAAATATCTATACTGACAGCCAATATGCGTTCGGAGTAGCCCATAATTTTGGGTGGCTCTGGGTGGAGAGGGGATTCCTGACTTCCCACGATACAAAGATGCAGCAAGGCCCTCTGATACACAGGCTTTTGTCAGTCCTGGCATTTCCCAAAAGATTCGCAATAGTTAAGTGTAGTGCCCATAAAGTGATTACTGATGATGTGGGGAGGGGAAACGCGTTTGCAGATCAGACAGCTAAAGAGACAGCCAGGTCTAAGATGAAGAGAATGTTTGTGGCGGGACCAGCTAGATGAGTGCCTGAAAATTGGATGTTTGAGGACACACTGGAAAACGTGAAAGAAATACAGAGTGAGGCAACAGTTGAGGAGCTGGCAATGTGGCAGGAGAGTACGTGACGCTTAGACGAGGAGGGTGCTGGACCGATAAATCGGAAAAGCAAAGATGGATGTTACCAGATGCATATGTATTCCCTGTAGTTACAATGGCACATGGCCCAGCTCACATTAGTGCGAAAGGGATATGTAAACTACTGGATCCTGTATGGCGAAATGACAATATCCCTAAAGTAGCTGCTCATCTAGTGAAGCACTGCATGGTTTGCCTGACACATAATCCTGGGAAGGGTACCCCTGCACCTCCTGGTAATTTTGCACCACCTTCCTTCCCTTTCGAGATTCTCCAGATGGATTACATCGAAATGGAATGAGTTAACAACTTGAAATATGTGTTGGTGGTTGTTTGTGCATTCAGTAAATGGATTGAGGCTTACCCCACTAAAGAGAATACAGCCATGGCAATGGCAAAAGCCCTTTTAAAGGAGTTTTTCTCATGCTTCGGCTTGCCCTGTTTGATTTGGAGTGACAACGGGAGTCACTTCAATGCGAAAGTTATTCAGCTGGTGTGCGACGGTCTGCACATTAAGCAGTAGTTTCATGCAGCAAACCACCCCCAGTCAGCAGGTTTGGTTGAGAAGTACAATGGTACTCTCAAGTTGAAGCTGGCAAAGATCAGGTAGGGCACAGGATTGCAATGGCCAGATGCGCTACCCCTTGCCCTATTATCCACGAGGGTGACAGCTCATTTTAGAATAGTATTATCCCTGTATGAGATTGTTTTCGGTTGCCCAGCAAATGTGTGGGGTGTCCCCCGCCATTTTTCTGAGATTGAATACCCATTACTTTCGATTACTTATGCGAGTTGACAAAAAATTTGCGTTCTATTCATCAACAGATACATGAGGCACTGCCGCCAACACCTGAGGGGCCAGGGCACAGCATCCATCCCAGTGACTTCGTTTTGGTCCGCAACTATCAGAGAAAGGGGTGCTTGGAGCCAAGGTGGAAATGGCCCCTGCAAGTCCTGCTCGCCACTCGGACGGCAGTGAAGGTGGACGGCCGGAAGCACTGGATTCACTCATCGCACTGCCGGCGAGTGCCGCTGCCTCTCCCCTATGACAAATGGGTCCTTCAAGGCATAGGGGACCACGAGACGGAGAAGGTGCCTCGCTTCGTTCCTTTTTATGATGCCCGACTATCCTGGGCACAGACGGAGGAGGAGAACGACGCTGCTTTGAATGAGGCGGTTCCCCCAGAAATAAGGGCTGCCCAGGTTTCTCTTCCACCTGGCCCACAGGAGCTTGAGTCTCAGCCCCCTGCCCCCTCTGAGTTTAAGATCCTTTTTCGTGACGAGACAGTGCCTGGAGTGGCTAGGTACAATTTGCGTACCCGGCGAAGGGACAGTGCACCAAAGGAAAAGTCAGATTAGTAGGGATGGACTTCATGGATGAAGAATAGGGTCCATGTACCTTGTCTGTGGTGCCAACGATAGATCAGGGAAAGGGAGATTGGTGCATTGTCTGAGACACTGGACAGGATAAGTGGGGGGTGCCTTCCCAGGAGGGAAGCTTCCCTATCCTGAGTGAAGAGACAGAAAGGGTTGTGTCTGTGCAGCCCCACCGCGAAGTGCTCAGTAGCACCATCGTTGATGATCAATAAGAGTCTACGGACACCGAACTGTGTGTTTTTATTTTTTTCCCTTTCATATACCTGGCTTCATAGTACAGACCTTCCTCTGGTAGTTTGATATATAAAAAGGTACTCCTCTGGCCGCATTGTTATGGAAGAAGAACAGCCTTTAGCAACACCCCGTTTTGAGCAAAATAGCCCAACTTGGTCGAGCTGGCCCACCAAGACTAAGATAGTGTTCTTAATAATAGTTTTTGTTGCTTTGGTAGCAGTGTTAGGGATCATATGGTTCCTTGAAGAAAGACATCCTGTACATTCCCTGATTGGTACTACTTCTGTTCCCCCTGAACATGTATTTGTCACTTTGGCCCCTCATAAGGAAAGACACCGACAGACTTATGCTGACAACGTCTTCCTGCAATGCTCCATCAGGCTCACCATACCACCAATGTCACAAATTGTTGGGTTTGTGGCTTACTCCCTTCTGTGATGCATAAAAATGACCTGTAACTGTCACTGCCCTGCTCTTATTTGGCCAGCTGCGAAGCCTGGTTTCAGTTGTTCACCATGGTGTATATCCATTATCATGCTGATGCAATGAATATGACATACCTTGACTATGATGCTGTATTGGGATATATAAAGTGACTCACCAAGGATTTACCCTGGGGAGGGATGGGACTACTGGTACTCTACATCCAGATGCCTGTTTGAATGTCTATGAGGCCAAAAAGAATGTAACATGGTTCCAGAATGAGATGATGGACTTCCAGGATTTTAACGTCACTGAATATTTCAGGTCTTTTCAACTGCGCAATATTACTCAGGATAAGGCAATGCCAGTACCAGTAATTAATACAACAGCTAGTTTCAGTGTCCAAGGTTTTGGAAAGGGTCTGGTAGGAGAGAGTACTTGCAACTATACTTATGATTTGAACACGACTAGTAGTCCACCACTGCTTCCGCCCCACAACGTGTATTTCGTTTGTGGGTCCCAGGCTTACGTATGGCTTCCTAGGGGGTGGTCTGGTGTGTGCTACGTGTCCTTCCTTTTGCCCCCTGTGTATATCGCACTGATGGAGCAAGGATTCGAGAAAATGAAACTTGCTCGTATGAATCCTCCATTAACTTTCATTAATCATTAAACCTGTAGATGAGACGAAACTAATATGCACCAGACACAGACACACGGGGAGAAAAGCTTACGCATGCTTGAATTAATGAGAAATAAAATGCAACGCAATTAAAACCTGCTTTAATTTGCGAAAACGCTTTGCGCATGTGCAAACCTGAATTACACAGAAGATAACGTGACTAACTCGCTTTGAGAGGGAAAACCCTCACGCATGCGCAAGAAAGACCAACACGCGGTCTTGAGGTACTGCATGCCCGGCATATGCTTGCTTGATTTAAAAGAAAGCTGCTGTTATTAACGCTTTTGCCCAGAATAATAATAATTACATGGGATGGAGTAGAAGTGGGTGGTGAACAGTGAGAATTACATGTTTAAGAAAATAACATCTGTTTATGATTCTTTTATTAATAGTGTGCATTCGGGCCTGCTAAACCATGACTGAAAAAGAAAATGGCGAAAGCTGCGCATGCTCAATGAATCCATGATATGACCCGGTGACCGAAAGAGCTGAATGACTGCCAAGATTCAAGGACAGAAGAGATGGGAAAAGGAGGACATGTAACACTCATCTATGAAGCTTGTATTAAATAAATTACTACATTTGCAACAAAATATGCATGAGAAAAAAAGGAAAATATGAATGAGTCAAAGGGGAAGGGTTAGCAAACAATAGGTTTCACTAATAAAAATGAATATGTCAGCCTGGTGTGACGAAGACTCCCCTAACCCTGTTCAATCATATTCCGTATTTTAGTAAAATTTGCAACTCTTGAGGGTGGGACATGAAGAAATAAAGACTATAACTAGAGTGACTTGAGTTAAGTAAATTAGAAGCTGCTGCTGGGAGCTGGGAGCTGAGCACAAGAGAGAGAGAGGCAGAGAGAGAGATGAGAGCAGACTCGGAAGATTCAGATGACTGCCTGATTAGATTAGAAGATTACGGAAGAATATCGAGGAGGGAGAGAGTGTAAGAGAGGGAATCGCCCGGGTGCGTCGGGTTTGTAGAGAAGTCTAGTAAGTATCAGTCCTATCCTGATCCTATCCTATAGTCTTTGTCTCCTGATCCTAAGTCAGGGGACCCCCACCAGTCCTTTGGCCAGAGGGGTGGTTTTCCAGTCATCTTTATTAGGTAAATGTCATTCTGTCCAAAAATATGCATATTTCTTTGCAAATGTGTTATTATGTGCCTTTTGTCTCTACATCTATCCACTCTTATGCATTTGTTTTTGTTGAATGAGTTTGTGTAATTGAATGTATTATGCAATATAATTGTTCTCTCTCCCATTTAAGAAAGATGGAATTTGCACTGTGAATCTGTAATTGATGAGCGTTCAACTTTATGACTGAAATTTTAGATAAACTTATAAATGCTATTCAGAGTCTGTGGTTATTTCACTAAGAATTTTAGTTAAGGAGTTGTTAATATCACCATCAACTAACTCAACTAATGGTCCATCGACCAGAGGAAGAGTGTTGATTCGTGAAGAGTAGTTAGACATTGAAATGATACTGTAATCGATTGTGATTACAGAGAAATAACTAATCAGAACTTAAGTGAATTATAAAACTTGACCCCCAGCGGATTGGCCAGGGAGTGTGCATGAACATTTTTTTTGGATAAATGTATATGGGCCCATTGAAATATTCAGTTTTTGTGTGAAATATCCAACCCTGGCCTATTCGCGCTGGATCAGTTTTTCTGGTAGCAGAGGATGGTTATTATTGATTAGTTTGGTGATTATTGATTATATGTTCTTAACATGAAAAGTTAGTGTCCTGTTCTATGTTGTCTGGAAGTACAGGTACAGAGATACCTGGGAATCCCGGGAATGGAATTTAGAAGAGTGTGGTAAGGAAATCACACTGCAGAAGGTTACTCGTCTGTTGTCATAATACCTAAAAGCTACGGAGGGCAGTAGATGTTATTTTAGGGACTATATCGTATAAGAGCCGAGAGTGAGTGATAGCAAAGGGCCCACCTGTGAAACTTTGGCCTTACCTGAAGGGGGAGTATCCCTAGAGGAGTAATAGGTCCTCCCCGAGCTTAAGTGAAGGGTAAGCAGTGGTTTTTACTCGCAGTGTAAAGAAGTATTTTCTCTTTGAAGCAAGTGAATAAACTATCTTTGAATTAGCGGAGCAGACAGAGTAGCGCTGTTTTTACGGTGTTACTAACAGAAAAAGTAAAAAGAAAAATCAGAAAAGACATTGTTGTATTACCTTGTGAAGGGAGGATCAGTAGCAGGAGTCGTACTGACGTCACAGAGAGCCGCGCTGGTATTGGTTGAGACAGCGGGCGTGTAACAAGTGCCGATTGTAAAGGGAGGGTCAGTAGTAGGAGTAATACTGACGTCATAAAAACCCGCGCTGGCATTGGTCAGACAAGTGGGTGTGTTGAAAGCTCTGATTGGTCGGCAGACAAGAGCCGCGCAGGTATTGGTTGTGGAAGAAAATACGTAGTGAGCTCCAATTGGACTGTTGGTGTGAGTCACGCTGGTATAGGACGAGTGTGGGAAAATAGGATACATAAGAATACGGAAGAGTTTCTAAGTTTTAGCTGCTGAAACAATTAGTCACAGGGATCGGAAGAATGAAGCTAATTAATAAAATCAAAAAATTCTTTAAAAAGGATAAACGTGTAGTAACCAGAGAAGGAATTCTTATGCCACCTCCGAATACGCCTGCTTCATTTATGATGATGGAACGAGGTTACCATACTTGTGTCTGGTTGGAAAAGTGGGTGGAGTATACGAAAGGTGAAAGTGTTTTAGCTTTCCCTGAACATGGTACGTTTAATGTGAGGATTCTTCAGAATTTGAGAAATCTGATGAATTCATTAGAACCTAGCCCTAGGTTAACGCAGTATGAAGCTTTGGAGGAATGGGAAGTTGAGGCATTTGAACGAGAGCGATACAGAGGAGGTAGAAGAATAAATAGAGGATTTTTTCTAAGATATCCGTTTGATACTCGAGGAGATGAGATGAAAAGATGGAGAAGAGCTGTAGTAACCGAAGGCTTGTATCCAGTATTGATGACTGAGGATCAAGTAGGGAGTAAGTGTAAAGAAAAAATGAAACACACAGGTATGGCAGGAACGGGATGTGATGAATCTGATGATGAGTTATTAGAGGACATTTTAGTTAAAAGACCTTCACCTTATCAAGAAAATGCTAGAGAGGCAACTCCAAGTGCACCAATGATGGGAACTCCATTAGTTCCACAGGTTTTATATGATCCAACAGTCACCCGAGTGTTACAGGAAAAGGAAAGGGATGCATTGAATAAGACAAAAGAAGAGATAATTCAGAAAATAAATCAGTTAAGTTTAAATGCTGAAGCCTTGACAGTACCAGTAACAATAGGTCCGGTTATTCCATTATATGGGGATAAACAAGACACCCCGAGATTACAAACAGTGACAGTCCCACAGAATAATGTTAGAAAAGAGGTAGTAATGTTAGAAGATCAAACCAGTGAAAGTGATTTGAATATCTCATTACTAGATCTCCCTAATCTTGAAACAGTGACTGAAACCCGAAGAGAGGTTCACCAGTAAATAAAAGGAGAAAGGAACTGATTGTCACTCCAGTAGCAGGAAACTCTAAAGGATTTTCACCTGAAGATCTAGAGGAGTGGGCGAAAGGATTAGACAAGAAAAAACCCCAAACACCAAGTATAGATGTAGCCAAGTTGAAAGTGGATTTAGAAGAAATGATTATTGGTACCATAAGCCCAGACAGATTAGGGTCATACAGAGATCAGGAATTGTTGTTTTTGTGTAAAAGTAATACCTGGAGAGCAAAGAATCTTCATGAGAAAATAGTAGAAGTGGCTTCAGAATTTGGAAAAGATGTAGAAAAATCGAAATTATTGCAAAAACCATATAGGTCAGAATTTACTGAAAAGGATTTAGAAAGTTTGAATGCGTCAGGAAGGAGATTACAGATCAAAGAATTAATGTATATTTTGAAGAAATGGGGAGATGCAGACCGATGGAGAGGTAGATGGACAAGAAAAAGGGATGAGGCAGCTACAAAGGAAACATCTGCATTCCCATTAAGAGAGACAGAACAGGTTGAAAGAGTGTGTCCAATGAGAGAAGTTCCTGGTGGTGGATATGTTCATGTTCCTTGGTCTAGACAGGATATTTTGTCTTTTACGAATGATTTTCCCAGATTAAGAGAGAAACCAGTTGAATGGTACAAGCAGGTAGAGAGGTTTGTAAAAGTTTCAAAAGTATTATTAAAGGATTTGGATGGCCTGTTTGATATAGTGGTACCAACTGATTTGTGGACAGAATGTAAGATTACGGTTGATTGGCCAACTGAAGAGTATCCAAGAGATGCAAAGACAGGTGCACCTTCAGAAGATGTGATGAAAAATTATCAGCAAGTGATTACTTTCTTGAAAGGGAAAATTCCTCCAAAGGAAACAGATTGGGTTAAAATAGATAGAACAACTCAAGAACCAAAGGAGTCAGTGCACGCGTATTATGAAAGGCTGTTGCAAGTATTCAAACAGTATAGTGGATTTGAAAATATTGGTGATAAGGATATGGGACATTTTGTGTACAGGTTTGTGTATGGATTGAGATCAGAAATTAGTCAGATGATTCAGCAACATATGCTTTGCTGGCATAGTAAGCCCATTGATGATATCTTGAAGTATGCAAAGTATTGTAGTGATGATATTGATGCAAAACAAAAGAAACTGAAAGAAAAGATGATGTGGGCACAAGTGAAGTTGGCAGAACACCAAGAGGCAAGTACTGGTTCTCAAAATGATAACCAGTCAAATGATCAGAATAGTCAAGGATCGAATGGAAATAAAGGAAAAGGGTGAATGAGTAGAGAAGAAGCGAAAAAGAAGTTTCCTTGTCATGCGTGCGGAAAGCATGGACATTGGAAGAATGAGTGTAAAAATGTTCAACAGAATAATGGGGTAAATCAAAATTTAAATCCACAGATGCAGAATGAGGTGATTGTGAACCAGCAGCAACAACAACAGGTAGTTACTCCAGAGTTACAGGTGCCACAAGCCCCTATGCCCAACTATGTGAACGCTCAAGTGCAGAGATACAGTGTGAACTCCGGATTTCATGGAGAGAGTGGTAAGAATACACAAACGGTTCAACAATATTGGATGCAAAGTAATGAGAGTGATTCGGATATTTCTCAATGACGGTGCCTGAGGGGGGAGGAAGAATGCGTGCTTGGCGCATCCTTGGCGGTAGATCAGTGAGGTCCATTTGTTGATGGAAAAGTGGAAGGTAATGACATCACTTTCCTAGTGGATACTGGTGCTACCCGTTCTACTGTGAGAGCAGCAGAAATTCCAAACCTACCCCTCTCGGGAGAAACTATCCAAGTTGTAGGAGTCTCAAATAAGCAAATAAAAACCCCAGTTACTAAACCAATAGAAGTGAATATCGGAAATTTCAAAGACATGCATCGGTTTGTGGTGTGTGATTCAAGCCCAGTAAACTTGTTAGGGAGGGATTTGTTGTGTAAAATGAACTGTACCATCTATTGTACACCTGATGGTATTGCTTTCCAAACACCTGATGAAGATATCGCTTTCAAAATGATGCTAGGGAAACAAGGAACAGAAGTGGATGAGATGTTTTCACTTCTGACTGAAAGCAGTCTGCCTGATGAGCTGAGAGACACAGTGAGATCAGATGTGTGGGATTTTTCAGGAAAAGAAATTGGTCTGATGGCAAATGTAGACCCAATTAAAATAATGGTGAAAGAAGGTGCGATTTATCCAAACACATGACAATACAAAATGAGCCCAGAAGTAATAGCAGGAGTTGCTCCAGTAATTGATCAAATGATTAAACAAGGTATTTTGAAAGAAATAATGGGCAGCCCTTGTAATTCGCCAATCATGGGGCTTAAAAAGCCTAGTGGCAAATATAGGATAGTGCAAGATTTAAGGAAAATCAATAAGATAGTAGTACCCTGTTGTCCAGTAGTACCAAATCCAGCAGTGATTCTTTATCAGATACCTTGGGATGCACATTGGTACACAGTGATTGATTTGTGCCAAGCATTTTTTTCGATTCCTTTGCACATAGATAGCCAATATCTTTTTGCATTCCGGTTCAAAGACCGTGTTTTAGCATGGTGTCGGGTTCCTCAAGGGTACACAGAGAGTCCCTTGATTTTCAATCAAATCCTGAAAAAGTATTTGGAAACATTGGTTATGCCAGGAAATTCAGTTTTGGTTCAGTACATTGATGACATATTGGTGGCATCAAAGACAAGAGACGCCTGTGTCACAGACACAATTGCCTTACTGAACCATTTGGCAGAAGGTGGACATGAGGTGTCACCAAAAAAATTACAGTTTTGCCAAAAAGAAGTCCAATATTTGGGACACAAGATAGAAAAGGGAGTTAGAAAAGTGACACCAGAGAGAATAAAAGTGATTCGACAAATGAGTCTGCCTAAAACTAAGAAAGAAGTACGAATGTTTTTGGGAGTGATTGGATACTGTCGTCAGTGGATCAGTGGATTTTCATTGCTTACAAAGCCTCTAATAAAATTGACACGAAAGGATGTGATAGATCCGATTGAATGGGATGATGAAAGCGAGGATGCATTCATAAAACTGAGGGATTGTTTGTGTCAAGCACCAGCATTAGGAATGCCTGACTATACGAAAGAATTTGCTTTGTTCTGCTGTGAGAGGGAAGGATGTGTGCTTTCAGTGTTAACCCAAAGACATGGATTGACGCGACGTCCAGTGGCATATTTTTCTGCCACTCTGGATTCAGTGGCTGCGGCATTGCCTGGCTGTTTGAAAGCAGTAGCTGCTACTTGTGTGAGTCTGGAGCAGAGTGAATCTATTGTAATGGGACATCCCTTAAAGGTATATGTGCCACATTCTGTCGAGATCCTTTTAACAAGGAATCAAACTCAGCACTTGACCCCTAGTCAGCTGACTAAGTATGAAAGAGTGATCCTGGGTGCTGAGAATATAAGTGTGATAAGATACACCACAGTGAATCCAGCAACATTACTGCCAGACCCATTCTATGAAGAAATAAAAGAGGAGGTTGATCATGATTGTTTGGATCTTTTAAAAAAAAAAATTATTAGCCACAAATTTAGCACAATACAACACAGGAGAACACCAAAATACACGTCAAAACCAAATCCTAAAAAGATACAAATTAAAGCACAAGTGCATAAGAATATCAAAACAGGAAAATGAAGCTTACATTGGACAATTGAACATAAATAAATGCAAGAAGAAAAAGAATTTAAACAATAATAATGTGTCTGAGCAAACGGAAAATATATATATATAAAAATACTGGAACACAAAAAACAAATTCGAATTCAATCCCACTGGACACCAGACCATACTCGTTTAAATCTGATCCATGCTCTTGGGCCTCTGGCTTTAGCTAACGCCAGCTCCATTTCATAGATTTCTCTAAGCAGACCCCAAAATTCCCTAATTGTAGGGCTTGTGTTCTGAATCCAAACCCGAGCAATACACAAACGCGCTCATGCGATTACAATTGAGACAGATGACCCCAAGAGAGAGCCCAGATCCTGCATAACCCCCAATACTATTTCCTTCTCTGTCATCTGAATGTCATACCCAAAGATTGTTGAGAGGACTTGATTAACATCGAACCAAAAGGAGCAAAGTTTTGAGCATGTAATAAACATATGTCGTAAATCAGCAGCATGTTTGTTACATTTTGGACAATATGTTTTAAAAGGTGTCTGATTCCGAGCCCATTTACAAAAGATTTCTGGAGTGTAATACAACATAAAAATAAGCCTATACTGCTGCAATTTCAAGTTCACTAATGTTACCGCAGCATCTATAACTTCCAAGGATTCCTGTACTTCCTCGCTGGTTATAGTAGTTTCGAAAATCCGGCTTAACTTTAGGGCTATCTGTATGCTGTCATCACTTGCAATTATTAGAAATCTCTGATATAATTTGCCAATAAGCCCTCGTCCTGAAGTCTGAAAAATTGCAGATACCACCTCTGATGGATTAGGCAGCTGTCTTAAGCCCAAACCCCAAATACAGTAATTCCTAATTTGTAAGTACTTAAAAAATGTATTCTGAGACAGCCCATATTCTTCCTTTAGAGCTGCAAATGACCGAAAACCTTGTATATCGTACAACTGACCCAGCTGTCCAATGCCCTTACTTTGCCACCCTCTCCCGACAGAGTCATGAAATATATCCGGTAGTTTGGGGTTACCCCATAACGTAGTGTATACATGCATCTCTGGTATTAAATAAGCTTTACAGATATCTTGCCATATCCTCACAATATCTCTAACTACCTTAAACCGTACCCTCTTATAGTAGTTGGGGTTCATAGTTTTATATAACAAAAATCCAGTATCTGACCCACATGCCAGTTGATAGGATAACCAAACCGTACCAATACCTGGTCCTCTTAATAAACTTTGGATTCTGCTAATGAATGAGGCCCAAAAATATAGTTTAAAATCTGGAAGCTTAAAGCCGCCTTGTTTATATGGGGAGGTTGATCATGATTGTTTGGATCTAACAGAGATGTGTACAAAGCCCAGACCGGACATCTTTGATGTCCCATTGGGAGAATCAGATTATGTATTGTTTGTTGATGGGTCATGCTTACGAAAACAAAATGGAGAACTGAGTGCTGCCTATGCTGTATGCACTGTATCTGCTATTATAGAAGCATCCTGTCTAAGAGGAGTCAAGTCTGCACAAATAGCCGAATTGGTAGCTTTAACAAAAGCCTACAAAATTGGGAAAAAATTGAGAATAACCATATGCACGGATAGTCAATATGGTTTTGGGGTTGTGCATGACTTTGGCCAATTATGGATGCAAAGGGGATTTCTGACTTCTTCAGGTTCTCCTTTCAGAAACAGTAAAAATGTCAAAGAACTATTGGAAGCATTACAATTGCCAAAAGAAATCGCAGTGGTCAAGTGTGCCGCACATAAGTCAGGAAATGATTATGTGACACAAGGCAACAAATATGCTGACCAAGTTGCACAATTTTGTGCTCGAAATACAATGTTTTTGAACAGAGAGTTGGAAAAAGAAACTACCAATTGCCAACTAATGTTTTTCTCTGCTTTTGAAACATGGGATGAAGTTAGGCAGTTACAGGATGAGGCAGATCCAAAAGAAAAGGAACTCTGGATCAAATCAGGATCCACAAGAGGAGCAGATGACGAAGTATGAGTGTGTCCAGATGGCAGACCAATAATGCCAGACAGTTTATTAGCACAAATGGCAAGAGTATATCATGGAGCTACACACATTGGGAGGCATGCCATGATTAGGCACTTCAGGCAAACATGGTACAATCCTAAGTTTAGATTCATTGCAGAGAGTCTCTGCCAGCGATGTTTGACATGCCAACAGCAGAATCCAGGTAGAAAGACAGTTGTCAGTTGGGGAAAAATTGGAAAGGCAGAAGGACCATTTACAAGGCTGCAACTCAACTTTATAGAACTGCCGTCGTGCAATGGTTTGAAGTACGTCCTTGTCATTGTGTGTCTGTTTTCTAGATGGGTAGAGGCCTATCCTACGAGAAGGAATGACAGCCTCACAGTTGCCAAACTACTGTTGAGGGAGCTCATTCCGAGATTCGGGTTTCCAGTCACTTTGGAATCAGATAGAGGACCTCATTTTAATAATGAGATAATTCGATTAATTTGTACAGCTCTCAAAGTTGAGCAGAAACTACATTGTGCCTATCGACTAGAAGCTTCTGGAGTGGTTGAGCAGCTCAATGGCACAATAAAATCTAGGTTAGGAAAGGTGTGTGCATACACTTCACTGAAATGGCCTGATGCTTTGTCCCTTGTCTTGATGAGTCTTAGAAGCATCCCTGACAGAAGAACAGGATTGAGTCCTCATGAAATTCTCATGGGAAGAGCAATGAGACAAGCATTTGTACCTGGAAACAAACTGATGAATATAACTGATGATCTAATATTGGACTATTGTAAAGGACTAGCTGATCTGGTACGTTCTGTGTCTCACCAGGTTGGAGAAGATGCAACCACAGCACAGCCGAATCAAGCTCATGATTTGTGTCCAGGAGACTGGGTTATGATAAAGAAGCACACAAGAAAATCGTGTTTAGAACCCAGGTGGAAAGGACCGCATCAAATTATATTGGTCACAATGACAGCGGTGAAGTGTTTTGGCTTGCCAAACTGGATCCATGCCAGTCATACACAAAGAGTCCCAAGCCCACCTGAACGACAAGAGCAGCAACTGGTAGAGCAAAGAGAAGAACCAGAAGCTGAAAGTTGTGAAGTCGAAGAAATCAGAGAAACAGACTCTGAAGAATGCATCGATGATGAACAACCAAGTACAAGTCAAGTAGGGTGGGCACCAGATACTGGGTCTCAAGAGACTGCTGTAGAGGCCAAGGAAGAGCAAGAGATTGAAAGACCAGAACGAATTGAAACAGAAAATCCAGATCAAGCTCAATCAGAAGAAGAAAATGAAAGACTGACAGGTTCAGAACAAATTCAGTCAACAGAAGAATCTGCTGCAGGAAATTCAGATCAAGCTCAATTAGAGATAGAAAAAGAAGGACTAAAAGATCAAGAAGAAATTCAATCAACAGTAAGACAAAAATTAGAAAGCCCAGAACAAGCTCAGCTGAAAGAAAAAGAAAATAAAAGAACACTAGAAATAGGTGAAGAAGGTGAAAAGGCCGTACAAACAAAGAAGGTCAGAAAAAGTGATCACTGGTCAAGTGGAGTAAAAGGACTAAGATATATTCTAAGAAAAAGAATAGAGAAAGAACAAGAACAAGTAAATGAAGTATTGAGTCAAACTGAGCAAGAACAACCAAGAATAAAAACTTTATGAAGATCAAAAAGACTGAAAGTTCCGAGCAGACAATATAAAGCTCCTGAATGGACATATATCATCCTTGAGGACTTTGAGAATCTTGATCTAAACGAAGAACAAGAAAATGTCACTAATGAAGGAAGTGATGAAAGCAAATTGAGACCACCTTAAAAGAAAAGACTTTGACACAGAAGGTGGAAATTTACAAACAAGTAAAGAAGAGAAGAAAAGAACCCGATGAAGAAAAGAAAATAAAGACAAAAGGGGATCAAAGATGAAAAGCTGTTGAAGTGTGGGATCACACAAAGATTTTTTATATATTTTTTAATTTTTGTTTAAGAATAAATTTTAGAATTTAGAAGAAAAATTTAGATATTGATCAATTTTAGAAAATTAAAAATGGCAGAAACAGAAGTGACTGAACATCCGAAATCTAGTTTAAAACGAAGATGTATTAAATATTGTTTGTGCAGTGTGTTTATACTAATGCTAATGTGGTTATTGCTAACAGTTGTGATACCTGTTCTAATGGTAACTAATAACAGAAATAATACTAATACAAGTGATCGAGTGAGTGCAGTTACTAAAAGAACAACTACCACTAATTTAGAGCAAATAGATGAGAGCATGTATCAACATGGCAGATCAAATAGTGATTCGTCATTAAATGTGTTTACTAAACTTCTTTATGAATACGTAGATACAATGGATGTGAGTGATTGTTAAGTTTGCATGAAGTTACCTTTGTCTGTCTCGGAGGGGGTGACATATCACCATCTTCCTTTAATATATGGTGTGTCATGTAGTGTTGTGTCCAGTCTGTTCTATGAAACAGTCAAATTGCAGTATTATTATTCTAACATGGATTTAGTATTCTCAGAGATTCCTATTCGAAAAAACCTGAACCCAGTGCTTGGTGCTAAAGATGCAGAATTCATGGGCGAGTTCTTCTTAACAACAAACCCAATAGACATAACATATGCTCATAAGAATGTTAATGTTAATGTTATTGACATTTCTAAAGCGCGAACTGCTACCCGAAGGTGTCTTGGCGCTACATGAAGTCCTACAAGGGTCCTGAGCGAAGAAAGGTGAAAAATCAAAAAAACCTGAGACTAGACAGAAAAAAGCCAAGTCTTCAAAGCCTTTCTAAAGGCAAGCAGGGTTGGCAGGACTCTAAGGTGCATCGGGAGGTCATTCCATGCTTTGGCTGCACCAACCACAAAACGTCTTCCACCCCAATTGGCTTTTTTTGCAAAAGGCACAGATACCAGTTTAGCTTCTGAGGAGCGTAAACATCTAGGTGGTGTATACCATTGAAATTGCATTTTGAGATGGTTGGGCCCGGTTCTATAGAGGGCTTTGTGTACTGTGCAGAGAGCCTTAAACTGCACCCGTTTTCGCACCGGCAACCAGTGAAGCCTTCTGATCTCAGCTGAGATGGAGGCATGTTTTGGCGTACCAGTCAGCAATCTGGCCGCAGCATTCTGCAGAAGTTGTAGTTTATTCATCAGTCCTTCCTGGATATTGACATATAGACTGTTACAATAATCCAGTCTGGACATCACTAATGCAGTAATAACTAACTGGTGGCTTTCCTTAGGCAGGATTGGCAGGATTTTCTTACAAGCTTTTAAAATGTAGGAGGTGGACGAGACCACTGCGTTCACCTGGTCCTTGAGGCTAAGTTTATTATCTATCCAGACTCCCAAGTTTTTTTCCTTTTTAACAGGGGTGGGAAGAGGACCCAGTGTGTCTGGCCACCACTCTGGGGTCCAAAAATTAGCGTCGTTACTGAACAAGACTACCTCCGTCTTGCTGGAGTTCAGTTTGAGACAGTTTTGGGCCAGCCAGTTGCCCACCGCTATCATGCAATCATGAAATCTAGATGCCGTTCCCTGCGACTCTCCTGGCCTTAACGACACCACAATTTGGGTGTCGTCTGCATATGAGGTCAAATTGAAACCAAATGATTCAATCAGGGGAGCCAGTAGCGACACGTAAATGTTAAAAAGTGTCGGACTTAAGGATGACCCCTGGGGGACCCCACAAGGCAGAGAGTACGGTTTAGTTGAGAATTCGCCTAGGGTGACTGTCTGTCGTCTGTCTGACAGGAATGATTTAAGTAGTTTCCATGCCGAGCCCTGTACTCCAATCTCTCGCAGCCGGTCCATCAGGAGTGCATGATGGACCGTATGAAAGGCCGCGGAGAGGTCCAACATGATCATAGCTGCTTTTCCTCCCTGATCAAGACTGACCCTGATCTCCTCTGTAGATTTAAGTAGCGCAGTTTCCGTACTATGACCACTGCGAAAGCCATGTTGAGTGGGGTCTAGTACCTGGGCTTCTTCCATGAAGGAGCTAAGTTGCTCATTCATTATTTTCTCTGCAATTTTTGCAGGAAAAGGAAGTCTGGATATAGGTCTATAATTGTTCACGTCTTTAGGATCTAGACTCGGCTTTTTGAGCAGGGGCAGTATCGATGCCTCTTTCCATAGTTTGGGAAAATATCCTTTTGTAAACATGGTATTTATAATAGAGGTCAGGGTGGAAACAACAGGCTCAGCTGCTAATTTTAAAAACGAGACTGGGCATGGATCAGAGGGCGAGCCCGTTTTCACTTTCAGCAGTAGATTAGAAATATCTATGTTGGTGCTTACGACAAACTTGATTAACTGTGACCCGGAATTTATTCCTGTACCAGCGTCCAATGGGTGTTTGGTGGAGATCTTGCTTCCAGTGCTAGTGAAGGATGAAAAAATGGCATCTACTTTTTCAAAGAAAAAATTCGCAATTTTATCACATAGTTCCTGATTGGCCTGGATAGGTGGAGGCGCAGGATATGCTAAAGAGGTCACTGTTTTAAAAAGTTCTTTGGTAGAGTTTTTGGTGAAATTGATTTTCTTCACAAACAACTCTTGCTTCGTTTCTTGCAGCATCTTTTTATACTGGGCTAATCCTGCTTTATATTCATTTTTTTCGTTCTCCTTATATTCCCTCCTCCAAGATCTCTCGAGGTGCTTACAGACCAATTTCTGGTCTCTAAGTTCTTGGGTATACCACGGAGAGGAGGGTCATGCCCTATTAGATCGAAGAAGTTTTTTGGGGCAAGTTTATTTCCGGCTGCTTCCAACCAGTTAGTGTATTGAAGTGCAGCCTCATCCAGGTCTGTTGGAGGACTGAAGGATGTAAAAATCAGCATCTCCTGTAATTCGTCTGCGTTTACCCTGTTCCATGCTCTGCTAAATAGCTGTTTGGTTACTGGTTTCCTAGTATGTCGATCAGGCATGGTCATTTTAAACAGTACTACCTTGTGGTCTGACCAGACCACTGGAAGAAGACCCAAAACAGATAGCTGCTCGTTATTGGAGAATATGCCATCCAATGTATGTCCTGCTTTATGGGTAGCACCATTGACCAATTGTTTTAAATCCAGGCTACTCATCAGATCTATCAAATTTGAGGTGTCTGGATCAGCTTGTGCCTCTAAATGAAAATTAAAATCTCCTAAAATCGTATAAGAACTGGCACTTAACCCATAGAACAATCTAACATGTATATTGCGTGATGAGGAAAAAGATTTTCTAAATTTGGTAGAGGAAAGAAGACAGGATTTTCAAAAGAAGGCTGTTGAACAGAAGTCACATGTACCTCCATGGGCTGAAAAGGAGGGGACTATAAGAAAGGCGAGACTCGTGCTGCAATGTCTCTAGACTTGTCAAAGTTGGGAAAATTCTGTCTGCATAGACTAAAAACAGACTATAACAACATTTTCATTGGTTCTAGTGAATGTGAACACACCTTCCTAATTATGGGGGATGGGGACTAAAAGATGGAACTGATCCCGTTTTTCCGGGAATATATTACGTGTGTGGTAAAAATGCCTATTATAGGTTGCCAACACAATGGTATGGTAGTTGTTATCTTGGAATAGTATTTCCAAAAGTGTACCACATTACTAAGAACAATGAAATGGATGTAGTAAGTCAAGGACTAAAACGAAGTAAAAGAACACGTTTTTCAGAAATAGTAGGTGATATATTTGGTGCACTGATACCATCAGTTGGAGTCATACTGAATTCACATAAGAAACGTAAATTGTCAACAGTAGTTGATCGTCTATCGACAGATACTGCTGGGGGATTCTTAATGATTAATACCGAAATGGTTGCAATTAGATCTATGGTTTTGCAAAATCGACTTGCTCTTGATATATTGTTGGCAAAAGAGGGTGGAGTCTGTGGCATGTTGAAAATCCAACATTGCTGTACATATATCCCAGACAAAAGTAAAGGTATTGACGGATATATTGAGAATATTACAAAGATTCATGACGATTTGACCCAACTGGAGGTTGACGGTGTCTGTGAAAGACTTAGTAAAAGTATTTCCACTATAGGTAGTTGGTTTTCAACTTTAGGGAGTAGTCTATTAGGGAAGATCCTAATACCAGTAATTTCAATAACAATAGTAGCTCTGATAATGATAATGACATATAGATGTTGCAAGAATAAAACAAGAGCAAAAATGGTAGCCGAAATAAAGAATAAAAGAATGGGAAGAAAGAGAAATAGGGAAGAGAGTGAATTAGAGGAAATGAAAGGAAGTTTATATGATAAAATGAAAGAAGTAGGCATGAAAAGGAAAATTGAAGAATTAGAAGAAAGAGAGGAAGATACTAAAAAATTAAATGAATAAAGTTGGCACTTGGTAATGATGGGTATTTTAAGATGGCTCAAAAATGCCATCAGAGGGGGATTGATGGAGCAAGGATTCGAAAAAAATGAAACTTGCTCGTATGAATCCTCCATTAACTTTCATTAATCATTAAACCTGTAGATGAGACGAAACTAATATGCACCAGACACAGACACACGGGGAGAAAAGCTTACGCATGCTTGAATTAATGAGAAATAAAATGCAACGCAATTAAAACCTGCTTTAATTTGCGAAAATGCTTTGCGCATGTGCAAACCTGAATTACACAGAAGATAACGTGACTAACTCGCTTTGAGAGGGAAAACCCTCACGCATGCGCAAGAAAGACCAACACGCGGTCTTGAGGTACTGCATGCCCGGCATATGCTTGCTTGATTTAAAAGAAAGCTGCTGTTATTAACGCTTTTGCCCAGAATAATAATAATTACATGGGATGGAGTAGAAGTGGGTGGTGAACAGTGAGAATTACATGTTTAAGAAAATAACATCTGTTTATGATTCTTTTATTAATAGTGTGCATTCGGGCCTGCTAAACCATGACTGAAAAAGAAAATGGCGAAAGCAGCACATGCTCAATGAATCTATGATATGACCCGGTGACCGAAAGAGCTGAATGACTGCCAAGATTCAAGGACAGAAGAGATGGGAAAAGGAGGACATGTAACACTCATCTATGAAGCTTGTATTAAATAAATTACTACATTTGCAACAAAATATGTATGAGAAAAAAAAGGAAAATATGAATGAGTCAAAGGGGAAGGGTTAGCAAACAATAGGTTTCACTAATAAAAATGAATATGTCAGCCTGGTGTGACGAAGACTCCCCTAACCCCGTCCAATCATATTCCGTATTTTAGTAAAATTTGCAACTCTTGAGGGTGGGACATGAAGAAATAAAGACTATAACTAGAGTGACTTGAGTTAAGTAAATTAGAAGCTGCTGCTGGGAGCTGGGAGCTGAGCACGAGAGAGAGAGAGGCAGAGAGAGAGACGAGAGCAGACTCGGAAGATTCAGACGACTGCCTGATTAGATTCGAAGATTGCGGAAGAATATCGAGGAGGGAGAGAGTGTAAGAGAGGGAATCGCCCGGGTGCTTCAAGTTTGTAGAGATGTCTAGTAAGTATCAGTCCTGTCCTGATCCTATCCTATAGTCTTTGTCTCCTGATCCTAAGTCAGGGGACCCCCCATCAGTCAGTTGGCCAGAGGGGTGGTTTTCCAGTCATCTTTATTAGGTAAATGTCATTCTGTCCAAAAATTTGCATATTTCTTGTCACCTATCCACTCTTATGCATTTGATTTTGTTGAATGAGTTTGTGTAATTGAATGTATTATGCAATATAATTGTTCTCTCTCCCATTTAAGAAAGATGGAATTTGCACTGTGAATCTGTAATTGATGAGCGTTCAACTCTATGACTGAAATTTTAGATAAACTTATAAATGCTATTCAGAGTCTGTTTATTTCACTAAGAATTTTAGTTAAGGAGTTGTTAAAATCACCATCAACTAACTCAACTAATGGTCCATCGACAAGAGGAAGAGTGTTGATTCGTAAAGATAGTTAGACATTGAAATGATACTGTAATCGATTGTGGTTACAGGGAAATAACTAATCAGAACTTAAGCGAATTATAACACTTGACCCCCCAGCGGATTGGCCAGGGAGTGTGCATGAACATTTTTTAGGGATAAATGTATATGGGCCCATTGAAATATTCAGTTTTTGTGTGAAATATCCAACCCTGGCCTTTTTGCGCTGGATCAGCACCATCCAATTATCACAAAGACCACAGGTTACAACGCAGGAGTGTGTATTTGTCTCGAGTTAGAAGGGTTATTGACACGAAAGATATAGATCCGACCGACACTACCTTGCAGCAATTTACAGATGCCATGAAGGATATTTTGCCATTTTGGGGTCCCATGCACAACAGTTGTAGTATACGCAGACTCACAAGGGTTGTAGAAGGAGTTATCAACACCACAGCAGGAAAACTGACCAACATCACAGCTGAGCTGCAGGCTACGAGACTTGTTGCCCTTCAAAACAGAATGGTGTTAGACGTCATCCTTGCTTATCGGGGTAGGGCCTGTCGCGTCATCGGTAGTAGTTGCTGTGTGTACATACCGGACCACGCTCCGAATGTCTATGCAGCAATACAAAAGTTACACAGATTAGCATCTGACATCCACCAGGAGAATGGAACTTGGTCCTTGTCCGGATGGTTTTGGGATCTGATAGCGACCTGGGGCTGGAAAATACTCTTATTCTTAGTAGCCATTGCAGGTGTTGTCTTCACTTGTTGTCTGTGCATTAATTGCCTTCCCGCCTGCTGTACTTATTGTATGCAAAAGTTAACACCCCAACCCAGAGTCCAACAAACAGCTAAGCCCTCCGCCATGATGGTACAGGCTGTTCATGATTTAATGTGTATAGATGAGGGCATTTTTGAATATTAATATGTGTATCTATCTGACCTTGCTGATGATCAACTGAATGGTTAACTGTTGCCTATGTAGCCACCATTTTGCTTCCCCCTCCATTAGAATTGTAAAGACCCTTACCTGATAGCAACAATAAAACTTTATCTATAAATGCTAAAAGGAGGGTCTGTTAGAATCGAATGTGTCATTGCCACATCCTCTATATCGTATACTGTGTTATGTTAGCATTCATGTAGCTATTTTATATTGATCGCTATTGCAAATGTATGTGACCAGTCCCTTCTAACATTGTGCAGGCTAAGGTTAGCATCTGAGACGCCATTTTTCTGCCATGTAACCGCCATGTTACGCTGTGATCTAAGCCCGGCCTCTATGCCCCCCTCTCTGCTTGCCTCAGCAGAAAGCTGCTGTTCAGTAATCCCCTCTTATCGTATTCTTATCGTATTCAAGGTTGAAACCCAGATGTACTAAATGAATAGTTTATTCTGCTTTTGCATGCCTATCCCTGGACCTAATTATGCTCCCACACTAGAGAGAGCTGAGACCGAGCAAGATGACCTTGGGAGCCTGATAACGTGTACCCATTCTGCAGGTGGTAGCTCATCCTTCTGTGCCTTCTTTGTTCAGTCTTTGCCCAAGCTGTATTTTTCCACCAGGGGCGGGACTTGGGATGTGTTGGAAGGCTTATTTTGTGTTACCAAGTGTTCTGAAGTCAGTCCCTCGACAGCTATCCCGTGAGGCTGGTCAGACCGGGCTCCACTGCAGTGTACTTATAAATAAAAGTGTTAGATTGTATTCTCCACTGTCGTCCCGGCTCTTCATTTCTGGGAAGTCGCGAGTGACCCGGGTGGCCCATTTCGGGTCACTTCCTTCAGTACTTGCCCAACTTGTTAGTTGGTAATATTTAAATTTAGATACCGAACCCTCAGAAGTCTCCGATAGACGTTGCCATGAGATTAGTTGGGTGTCCTCTAAAAGTTGTCCTCATTTATGGATGCCACACTCCCGCAGAGGAAATGCCAATGAATCATGACGACAAGCTGGTGTACTCTGCGAATCCCAAATTGGGGCTAATTTTCTAAAGTAAGGTATTTGTAAAGATGTTCTTACTTAATACCAGATCTTACAGGCACCCACCAAGAACTTTAGCCTGACTTTTTTTTAAAATATAGGGTGGCCAGATTTAAAGAAAAAAGACTCTGCTTGGTCGGGGGTCTGCAGTAAGGGGTCTAAAAAGCGGAGTCAAACAAGTCCTACCCATCAGAAGCTGGCAAAAGATTTTCAAATGAAAGGCCCGATAATATTGGTAAAGGTTCAGACTAGCGATGCCACCGGCTTCCTTTTTCTCATGAAGCTTCTTCCAGGAGATTCTAGACCTTTTATTTCCCCAGATAAAACTTATTAAATCCCCTTGTACTCTTTTAAACCACTCTCTTTTAAATTCTAGGGGAATGGTATTAAATAAGTAAATTTGGGGAGGATAGACATTTTCAAAAGGTTGGATCTACCGAAGAAGGACGGTGGGAGGGCTCACAAGCCCTCGGATTCTTATTAGGTTTAAGAAGTATGGTTATTGTAGCAACATCCCAAGAGGACGGAAGGTCCTGATTATGTATAAAGGCCAAGTTAACAAGCTGTAGCATAATAGGTGCTCATCTTTTAAAATCATGAAGATCTCATTTGGCAGGGAATCAGGCCCTGCAGCTTTCCCCCTTTTTAAGCCACTAACAACCTTGAGAATTTCTTCCAGGCTGATAGGAGTGTTCAAACCATCTCTTGCAGCACACTGAAGAGAAGGAAGCTCTAAATCCTGAAGAAAGGTATCAATTTGGTCCCCACCCGCTGACAAATCTTCTGTATAGAGATCTTGAAAGAACTGTACAAAAGCATTTTCAATCTCAACGTCACCTGAAAATATTTTGCCTGAGTTTTGGCATCTAAGATCTTTGATCAGATTCCTTGTCTGGTCGGCCTTGGTTTTCCTAGCAAGCAGTTTGCCGCCTCCCTCCCCATACTCATGATGCGACAACCTACTAGCTTCCCATTTTTCCCTCACTATTGCCTCTAAATAATCAGCTGACTTAGATCTAGACCGTTGCAATTCCTGCTCATGTTGTTCTGTATGGGAGCCATTGGGGGCCTGTTCTAAGGCTCGTTGAAGAGTATATACTGAGGCTTCTAGATTATTAATGTCGTCCCTGACCTTCCTACTTTGTGCAGCACTCAAACTGATTAAAATACCTCTTAAAATTGCCTTGTAGGTGTCCCATACGATATTCAGAGGAGCTGAGTTTAAGTTAGAAAGAAAAAACTCGTTTGTAGCGACTTTCAATTTCTCCACAACTTGAGGGTCTAACAGTAATGTACGATTTAACGTCCATCTCCGTGAAAAAGGCCTATTCCTAAGGTTAATCTCTAGAGTAACTGCAGAGTGATCCAATAAGTGTTGTGGGACATGAGTGACTCTGATGGTATTTTTACTAATAGCTGAATCTACAAGGAAGAAATCTATTCTAGATCGATGGCCGTGTTTTTTGTTGTGGAAAGTGAACTTTCCCCCTACCGCCCCCCTTACCGTCCATAAACTTCCAAATATCAGTGAGGCCCATATCTGGCATCAACTGTTTCAAAGCCTTTCTCATATTGGGTGTTGCAGCAACTGCCCTTCTTTTTGTTGTATCTTGGGCTGGGTCTATAACTACGTTGAAATCACCTCCCAGTATGATGGGTTCATTTATGTCAACTAGCTGGAGAAGTAAGGCGTGAAGAGGGGCAGGGTCATCTAAATTAGGGCCATAATACCCCACAAAAGTCAACCATACACCCCGAACCCTAACCTTAGCTATTACCCATCTACCAAGGGGGTCGACCACACATTCTCCCAACTTAGCTTGAATAGACTTTTTGAAAAGGAGCGCAGTCCCCTTCACGCAGCATGACTGGGTGGTACATACACAATGATCTATCCACTTTTGCCCCTTGAGTATCTCCGCCCATTCCTCTTTAAGTAAGTGGGACTCCTGTATTAAAAAGACCTCATTATCTCAGAGTCTTAAATACTCCAAAATTTTCTTTCTTCCCGGAACAACTCTAAGGCCATTAACTTTCCAAGATAAAATTTTCAGATGACTAGGCTTATCTGAACTTGCCATAATTCGGGTAGACCTTAGCCACAAAATCTGAATTTAGCGGACATGATTGGAGACCTGAAACATCTAAGGAAACCGCTAGGCCCGAATTGACAAATGAGGACTTTTTTTATTTTTTACCCACATGCTCCCCAACCCAGTGAAAAACAAACTGTGATTTTTTTTTCCAGAATTTTCTTTTTGCACGTGACCCACCCATCCCACCCTGGGGAACCCTCCCAAATGACTAGAGGTATTCTAAGTGATTACCTCAATCGAGCTCTCTCGCTACCTTGAGGCAAAGATTTTTTTCCTGTACTTTGATCTGTTCTATCAATATGCTGACTTCATTGGGGTCTCTAAAGTTATGCATTTTGTTGTTCCACATTACCTCCAAAGAGGGGGGGGTAAACATAAGTTGGCAGTGGCCCCCAACTCCCACAACTCTTGAATAAACTTCCAGAGCTCCCATTGTCTATCTTGCATGGTACGTGAAATGTACGATCTAATGCGGAAAGACCAGTCTCCTTTTTTGTATATTCCTGCTTTAAGTGCCCCGGCGAGGATTTTTTCTTTTAACGTATATGATTTAAAATTTAACAGGATCCTTCTCGGGTTCTTTTTCCCTGTTCTTCTTAGAAAGTGGTCACAGTGTACTCTTTGAATAATTACTTAATGTTAATTAATTAATTGGTAATTAATTATGGTAATTATGTATTTTTTTTAGGTGCTGGTTGTGGGGTTCATAGGGGTAAAGGGTGGGAAGTAATTTTTGATTAATTAATAATTTTTTCCTAATTTATATTAATTAATTGATTGAAAATTAAATATGGAAATTGTGTAATTTATTTTAGGTGTGGGTTGTAGGGTTTATAGGGGTAAAGGTTGGGAAGTAATTTATGTTTAATTAATTAAAAATTAGTTGATCATTATTATTAATTAATTGATATTTAATTAGGGTACTTGTTTATATTTTTTGTGTGTGGGTTTTACTTTTATAGGGGTACAGTGTGGGGAGTAAATTAATTTTACTTTATAATTAGTTGTTAAATACTATTGGTTTTTAGTTGAAAATACGTTTTAATTGTGTCATTAATTTTTTTACAGTTTAATTTTAGCTGCGGTTTGTGGGGATTATAGGGGTAAAGTGTGGGAAGTTAATTAATTGTTATGAGTTTTAATTTGTTTTTTAATTAATTATATTTCTTTAATTGGTAATGAATTGTGTTAATTAAGGAAGTACATTTTTTTCAAAATGTAGATGTAGGTTGTGAATTGTGTGGTGTTATAGGGTAGGAAATAAAAAAGGAAATTTATGTAATTAATGTTTTTGTTTCTAAATAATTTCTAATTAAAATATTTATTTGTTTGAAAATTATGTTTTATGTTATTTAATATAATATTTGTATTTGTCATATGTATTTAACATTATAACGTTTTTTTAAAAATAATATTAAATATATTTGTGTTTTAATTTTTAACATATTTATATATTTTTTAATTTATTGTGTTTTTTTAAATATTTTTGTTGTTAATATTTTGTTTGTTTTTAATGTTGCAATGACTGGAGTGAGAATATTAAATGTTACCCCTTCGCAATCCAACACATTCCCTACTGTTGCACTCACTGGAGTGTGAATAGTAATTTTTACCCCTCCGCTATCCAACACTTTCCCTACTGTTGCACTCATTGGAGTGGGAATAGTAATTTTTACCCCTCCGTTATGCAACACTTTCTCTACTGTTACAATTATTTGATTGGGAATAGTAATTTTTACCCCTCTGCTATCCAACAATTTCCCTACTGTTGCACTCACTGGTGTGGGAATAGTAATTTTTACCCCTCCCCTATCCAACACTTTCCCTACTGTTGCACTGTTTGGAGTGGGAATAATACATTTTATCCCGCCACTACCCAACACTTTCCCTACTGTTGCACTCACTGGAGTGGGAATAGTAATTTTTACCCCTCCGCTATCCAACACTTTCCCTACTGTTGCCCTCCCTGGAGTGGGAATAGTAATTTTTACCCAATCCGCTATCCAACACCTTACCTACTGTTACACTCACTGGAGTGGGAATAGTAATTTGTACCCCTCCACTATCCAACACTTTCCCTACTGTTGCACACACTGGAGTGGGAATAGTAATTTTGACCCCTCCCCTACTTAACACTTTCCCTACTGTTGCAGTCACTGAAGTGGGAATAGTAATTTTTACCCCTCTGCTATCCAACACTTTCCCTACTGTTGCACTCACTGGAGTGGGAATAGTAATTTTTACCCCTCCGCTATCCAACACTTTCCCTACTGTTGCACTCATTGGAGTGGGAAATTAAAGTTTGAAGATTTTTAAATAGTTTAATGTTTTAATTTATAATAGAATGTTTTTGTTTTTTTTTAGATTTTATGTTATTGTACCTAAGTGTATATATATATATATATATATATATTATCTACTGGCGGTCGCCAGTAGATAGTTATAGTTAGGACCTATTTTCCATAGGAAATCCGCAACATTCTATTTGAAATAACTTTGGCGCCGGTTGACGAATCTTCGCGAAATTTTCAATCTTTGTGGCCCGCTCCGGTCCGCTCCTATCTTGAAAGTCTCGGGGTGATTCGTCAAGCGGGGCCGAGAAAAAGGGGGTCCCAAAGCGTGTTTTCCCCATGCAATTTTCCATAGGAACCTTTCATCGCAGCTACAGCCCGAACTGCTGAACGGAATTACACCAAATTTGGCAAAAAGGTAGCCCTTGGTGCAGAGTCGTGCCTTTTGCTTAAATGGTGTAAATCCGTTCAGTAGTTCCTGAGAAAAACAAAAATAAAGCCACATATATATCTATGGCCGCGTAGGGTGCGCGTACCCTCCCGATCACGAGCTGTATGGTAACTGGCTGTCAACACTCCAAACCAGGAAGTGTTGGCAGCCATCTTGTGCCTCGGTAGAACCGAGGCACAAGAAAGCAGTAAAACAACTGCGCAAAACGCAAAAAGGGGGCAGGGTAGAAACACCCTGACCCCCTAGGCCTGCTCAGGGGGTCCCACAAGGACCCCCAGGGCCAAAACATTTTTTTTATTTTTTTTTAAAAATCGGCAAAATACGCGCTGGGTGCGTGGAACCAGCCGAAAAAAAAAAAAAAACGAAGCGCGGTCTCCAACGCTTCGTTGTTAATTGGCCCCCGGGTGGGCCAAGTCCCGGGGGCATGCGGGGGTTTTTGAATTTTAGGCCCCCAAGCCCCGGGAACCGCCACCCCCCAGGGCTTTAAAAAAAAAATGGTGCGGGAGGGCTCTCGGCCCTCCCGCAGCCCCGGGGACCGCCACCCCCGGGCTTCTTTTAAAAAAATAAAAGTACCTGTGTGGGGGCTCCAGCCCCCACATGCCCCGGGACCGCCACCTCCCGGGGCACTAAATATTTAAATATGGGGGTCCGTTACGGACTCCAGAGCCCCGGAGACCACCACCTCCCGGGGCTTTGAAGAAGTTGGGAGGGGGGCCGCGCGGCCCCTCCTGGAGCCTGTGATGGCCCTGGGGACCACCACCCCCAGGGCTGGCTCCTGCAGTGTCCCGGGGTGCTCACCCCCGGGACACTGTAGTTGCTATGGCAGGGCGGGAGCCTCGCGGCTCCCGCCCTGCCATAGCAAACTGCTTTGGTTTTTGGAAGAGAGAGCAGGACACCTGCTCTCTCTTCCTAAAACCAAAGACAATTGCTTTTCCACACGGGGAGCTGCATCTTAGCAGCTCCCCATGTGGAAAAGCAATGCCGGCTCCCGAGGGACGCGGGGAGCCGGCGGGACCGTGGGGGATTGGGGACCCCCACGGTCCCCAACGGAGGGATGGGGTCCCCGGGGCTACAGTGGCCCGGGAGGGGGCCACGTGGCCCCCCTCCCAAAATTACAAATGAAAAAAATACAAAGGCCGGCCCTGGGGGATGGGGTCCCCGGGGCCATAAGTGGCCTGAGGAGGGGGGAAACGCAGCCCCCCTCCATAAGTTTTATTTAAAAAAAAAAAGAAGGCCATGCCCCGGGGGATGGGGTCCCCGGGGCCGATTAAGGCCTGGGGAGGGGAGCCACACGGCCCCCTTCCAAATTTTTTTTTTTTTAAACAAAATATTAGGGGGCAGGCCCTGGGGGATGGGGTCCCCAGGGCCAATAAATTAGAAAAAGAAGGGGGGCCACACAGCCCCCCTTCTTAAAAAAAAAAAAGACTGGCATCGCGCCGGAGGCAACGCCCCCTCCTTGCAGCACTCTGCAAACGTGCCCCCTGGCGCGTTTGCAGATGGGGAACGAATTCCCCTTGAATACTGGGGGTCCCTGGGGGCCAACTAGCCCACCAGGAACCTCCAGTATGTGCCAAAGGGCTGCGTTGCAGAGAGGTGTACAGAGGCCACGCCCGTTTTTACACCTCTCTGCAACGCAGCTCTGTGGCGCTTTTTGGAGGTAGATGGTGGGCTAGTTGGACTCCAGGGACCCTCAGGATTCAAGGGGACTTAATCCCCCAACTTAAAACGCGCCACGGGGCGCGTTTGCACAGTGGTGAAGGGAGGGGGCGGGGCTTGAGGTGACATGTGTGCAAACAGGCCCCGTGGCGCGTTTTAAGATGGGGAATTAAATCCCCTTCAATCCTGAGGGTCCCTGGGGGCCAACTAGCCCACCAGGTACGTCCAGAAAGCGCCACAGAGCTGCGTTGCAGAGAGGTGTAAAAAGGGGCGTGGCCTCTGAACACCTCTCTGCAACGCAGCCTCCTGGCGCATACTGGAGGTACAGGGTGGGCTAGTTGGACCCCAAGGACCCTCATGATTCAAGGGGACTTAATCCCCAACTTTAAACGCGCCACGGGGTGCGTTTGCACAGTGGTGAAGGGAGGGGGCGGGGCTTGAGGTGACATGTGTGCTAACAGGCCCCGTGGCGTGTTTTAAGTTGGGGGATTAAGTCCCCTTCAATCCTGAGGGTCTCTGGAGTCCAACTAGCCCACCAGGTACCTTCAGTAAGCACAACAGAGTTGCGTTGCAGAGAGGTGAAAAAAGGTGCGTGGCCTCGGAACGCCTCTCTGCAACTCAGCTCTGTGGTCCTAACTGTAGGTACCTGGGGGGCTAGTTGGGCCCCAGGGACACTCAGAATTCAAGGGGACTTAATCCCGCAACTTAAAACGTGCCACGGGGCGCGTTTGCACACATGTCACCTCAGGCCCCCCCTCCCTTCACCACTGTGCAAACGCACCCTGTAGCGCGTTTTAAGAGGTAGTTTTAATCCCCCTGCCCTATTATGTACTAGGGACTTACAGAGGAGGTCATGCTAATCACAGGGGTACCCCAACGCATAGTGTTCCCTAGTGTATGTAGGTGTTTTCACTGTATTCTAAGTGTGTTTTAGCATAGCACTGGCTCTGGTTAGTCAGAGTCAGTTACCACCAGTACACGTCGGAAAAAGTTGTGGGCACAGGGTGATTTTCGAACAAGGCCTCTTTCTGCTCCTCTGTTGGTTCTTTCTGCACATCTTTTGCTTCTTCCTGCACTTTTCTTTGTCTTTGTGGACTTCTGTTGCTTCTTTCTGCATTTCTTTTGCTTCTTTCTGTGCGTTTTTTCTTCTTTCTTCACATGTCCTACCTCTGTAGGCATAGTTAGAAACTAGCATTTAAAAACCTTTGAAATTCACTGAAAAACCATAGGTTTTAGGGACAGTTATAGTTAGTTGGACATTTCACTCGTACAAAACCCGTGAAATTCCCCCGTTATAGTTAGTTCAGCTAACTATAACTCGCGCCCCCGCAATGCACTGCTGATGATGTCACATATTACATCACTCATGACATGGTCAGTGACATCACTGATGACATCACTGATGACATCATCCAGTGACTGTATGTTTCTATAAAGTTTAAATATGTTTAATATATATGCCAAGGTGTATTGAAGAATGAGTGGGTGTATAAGTGTCTGGATGGATGATTTAGTAGGTGCGTGACTGACTCTATAAGTGAGTGATTAAATGTATCTTACTGAATGCATGGGTTAGTGACAAATCTGTGTGAATGTCTGTATCCGTCTGTCTGTTGCTGTGTAAGTGGCTGCATGGGTTTGTGAATAGCTACATGAGTGTCTATATGAGTTATTGATTGGTTGTCTGAGTATCTGTATGGGTGCCTGAGTGTTTGTGTGGGTGGGGTGTGTGTGACTCTGTGCATAGATGTGTGAGTGGGTGATTCACTGGGTGCATGGTTTCAAGAGTGCATCTGTGATGGACTGTATGGGTGGGTGAGTGTGTGTATGGGTGTGTTAGTGAGTGAATGTATATCTCAGTCGTACATGTGTGAGTAACTACATATGTGAAAGGCAGTATATATGTGTGTTGGAGTATATAAATGGCTATAAGTGAGAGTGTGTGATTGTGAGAGTGGCTGTATGGATGAGTGTGTACTTGTATCAGTGATTGTATAAGAGCGTAAGAATGTATGCGTATTTGTATGAGTAAGTGAGCTGGTGTGTGTATAACTGTATAGGTGAGTAAATGGCAGTGTGATTAATTATTTGCATGACTGACTAGATGTGTGAGTACCTCTATGGATGAGTGGCGGTGTGCGAGTGTCTATGTAGGTGTATGAGTGCATATGATAGTCCTGTACTGGGTGACCATAAGTATGAGTGACTGTACAGGTGAGTGAGTGGATGTGTGTGTAGACCTAAGAATAAGTGAGTGTGTATGTAGTTATTGGTGTTGGAGTGTCTATGGTTTTAGGGACAGTTATAGTTAGTTAGACATTGCACTCGTACAAAACCCGTGAAATTCCCCCGTTATAGTTAGTTCAGCTAACTATAACTCGCGCCCCCGCAATGCACTGCTGATGACGTCACATATTACATCACTCATGACATGGTCAGTGACATCACTGATGACATCACTGATGACATCTCAAATGACATCACTGATGACATCATCCAGTGACTGTGTGTTTCTGTAAAGTTTAAATATTTTTAATATATATAGGGAAAGGCGTATTGAAGAATGAGTGGGTGTATAAGTGTCTGTATGGATGATTTAGTAGGTGCGTGACTAACTCTATAAGTGAGTGATTAAACGTATCTTACTGAATGCATGGGTTAGTGACTAAACTGGGTGAATGTCTGTATCCGTCTGTCTGTTGCTGTGTAAGTGGCTGCATGGGTTTGTGAATAGCTACATGAGTGTCTATATGAGTTATTGATTGGTTGTCTGAATATCTGTATGGGTGCCTGAGTGTTTGTGTGGGTGGGGTGTGTGTGACTCTGTGCATAGATGTGTGAGTGGGTGATTCACTGGGTGGATGGTTTCAAGAGTGCATCTGTGATAGACTGTATGGGTGGGTAAGTGTGTGTAAGAGTGTGTTAGTGAGTGAATGTATGTCCCAGTGGTACATGTGTGAGTAACTACATATGTGAAAGGCAGTATATATGTGTATTGGAGTATATAAATAGCTATAAGCGAGAGTGTGTGATTGTGAGAGTGACTGTATGGATGAGTCTGTGCTTGTATCAGTGATTGTATAAGAGCGTAAGAATGTGCTAGTATTTGTATGAGTAAGTGAGCTGGTGTGTGGATAACTGTATAGGTGAGTAAATGGCAGTGTGTTTAATTATTTGCATGACTGACTAGGTGTGTGAGTACCTCTATGGATGAGTGGCGGTGTCTGAGTGTCTATATAGGAGTATGAGTGCATATGATAGTCCTGTACTGAGTGACCGTAAGTATGAGTGACTGTACGGGTGAGTGAGTGGATGTGTGTGTAGACCTAAGAATCAGTGAGTGGGTATGTAGTTATTGGTGTTGGAGTGTCTATGGTTTTGCGAATGGCAGTCTGTAATTTAGAGTGGGTGTATCAAAGGTTATATTAGGGTGTGAGGAGGTGCATCAGATTATCACGTGGATGATGTCATCAGTGATGTCATCAGTGATGTCATTTGAGATGTCATCAGTGATGTCATCAGTGATGTCACTGACCATGTCATGAGTGATGTAATATGTGACATCATCAGCAGTGCATTGCGGGCGCGAGTTATAGTTAGCTGAACTAACTATAACGGGGAATTTCACGGGTTTTGTACGAGTGCAATGTCCAACTAACTATAACTGTCCCTAAAACCTATGGTTTTTTCAGTGAATTTGTAAGGTTTTTAAATGCTAATTTCTAACTATAATGTGCCTGAAACCTATGGTTTTTTCAGTGAATTTCAAAGGTTTTTTAAATGCTAATTCCTAACTATAACATGTCCGAAACCTATGGTTTTTTTCAGTGAATTTCAAAGGTTTTGTAAATGACAATTTTTAAATGTATTAATTGTTATATTTATTTTTTTGATACTGATTTACTACATTTTTTTAAACTATTTATTTTGACATATTTTATTTTTTAAATTACATTGTAATTACATTATACATTACATTACAAAATATACTTTCTCAGAATGAATTACTTTAGTTTAAATACTTTGCAAATAGGCAATAGACTTTTAAGTACAGTAGTTACAGTTGTTGCAATGGGCAACACAATTTCAAACACAATGCAACATTGAGCTCAATGTGAATTTCTAGTTAAATGCAATTAGTTACTTTATGGATTACTTTTTCTAACCACAGGACTGGATCCTAGATTCAGTCCTGGGACATCTCCTGTAAACAGTTGAGTAAAAGCGTTTTGGTTACAGTAGTGATTTTTATGGAATATTATTGTATTTTAAAAGTTGACACTTAGAAACTTTTTCACATAGAATCACCAATGTTATCCTATGGGAGGAAATTCACTTAGCAGGTAAGTAGTGTTATCGTGACTTTTTCTTACTCAGTGGTGGATCCTGGATCCAGCACTGGTGCATCTCCTGTAAACAGTTGAAAGAATGCGTTCAAGTCATACAGGCGATTTTTAAGGAATATTTGTAGTTTGTGAAAATCGACACAAACTTTTCTGCTGAAAACCAGACAATGGATTCCTATGGAAGGAAATACAAGTTACTGGTAAGTAGGGTTAGAATTCATTTCAGGGTCAGTGCTGGGCTAAAAGATGCAGCACTGGGTTCTCTCCTGATAACAGGTGAGTAAATCGGAATTCGTAGTTCGGCTGATTTTAGAGGAATATTATAAAGTTCCAAAACTCCACACTTAAAAGAATTTCCAAGTGAAACCAGTCAATGTTAGCCTATGGAATGAAATTCAAGTTACTGGTAAGTACGGTTAGAATTACTTTTCAGGATCTGTACTGGGCTCAAAGATGCAGCACTGAGGTCTCTCCTGATAACAGGTGAGTAAATTGGAATTCGTAGTTCAGCTGATTTTAGAGGAATATTATAAAGTTCCAAAACTCCACAGTTAAAAGAATTTCCAAGTGAAACCAGTCAATGTTAGCCTATGGAAGGAAATTCAAGTTACTGGTAAGTACGGTTAGAATTACTTTTCAGGATCAGTACTGGGCTCAAAGATGCAGCACTGAGGTCTCTCCTGATAACAGGTGAGTAAATCGTAATTCGTAGTTCTGCTGATTTTAGAGGAATATTTGTATGTTTCAAAAATCGACACTTAGAAACTTTTTCAGCAAAAAGCAGGCAATGATATCCTATGGAAGGAAATTCAAGTTACTGGTAAGTACGGTTAAAATTACTTTTCAGGATCAGTACTGGGCTCAAAGATGCAGCACTGAGGTCTCTCCTGATAACAGGTGAGTAAATCGGAATTCGTACTTCGGCTGATTTTAGAGGAATATTTGCACAATGGTGAAGGAAGGGGGTGGGGCCTGAGGTGACATGTCTGCAAACACGCCCTGTGGCGCGTTTTAAGTTGGAGAATTAATTCCTCCTCAATCTCGAGAGTCCCCAGGGGCCAACTAGCCCACCAGGAACCTCCAGTATGCGCCAGGGGGCTGCGTTGCAGAGAGGTGTACAGAGGCCATGCCCCTTTTTACAACACTATGCAACGCAGCTCCGTGGCGCTTACTGGAGGTACCTGGTGGGCTAGTTGGCCCCCAGGGACCCTCAGGGTTGAAGAGGATTTAATTCCCCATCTTAAAATGCGCCACGGGGCCTGTTTGCACACATGTCACCTGAAGCCCCGCCCCCTCCCTTCACCACTGTGCAACCGCGCCCCGTGGCGCGTTTTAAGTTGGGGGATTAAGTCCCCTTGAATCCTGAGGGTCCCTGGAGTCCAACTAGCCCACCATGTACCTCCAAAAAGCGCCACAGAGCTGCGTTGCAGAGAGGTGTAAAAAGGGGCGTGGCCTCTGTACACCTCTCTGCAACACAGCCCCCTGGCGCATACTGGAGATTCCTGGTGGGCTAGTTGGCCCCCAGGGACCCCCAGTATTCAAGGGGAATTAGTTCCCCATCTGCAAACGCGCCAGGGGGAGCGTTTACAGACTGCTGCAGAGAGGGGGTGGGGCCTCCGGCACGATGCCGGTCTTTTTTATTTATTTTTTATTTATTTTTTGTATGGGAGGGGGACTGCGTGGCCCCCCTTCCCTTGGCCACTTTTGGCCCCGGGGACCGCATCCCCCGGGGCCTGATGATTTTTTTTTAAACAAAACGGGAAGGGGGCTGCGTGGCACCCCTTCCCTGGGCCTCTATTGGCCCCGGGGACCCCATCCCCGGGGCATGCCCTCTTTTAAAAAAAATATATATATTTGGAGGGGGGCTGCGTGGCCCCCCTCCTCAGGCCATTTAAGGCCCCGGGGACCCCATCCCCCGGGCCGGCCTTAACCTTTTTTTTTTTTTCAAATTGTTTTATTTTTGGGGAGGGGGGCTGCATGGCCCCTCTCCCAGGCCACTAATAGCCCCGGGGACCCCATCCCCCGGGGCCTGGCCACTAGTTGAGGACCGTGGGGGGGTCCCCAATCCCTGCACGGTCCCGCCGGCTCCTCGCGTCCTGCGGGAGCTGGCATTGCTTTTCCATAAGGGGAGCTGCTGACATGCAGCTCCCCTTATGGAAAAGCAATCTGCTTTGTTTCATTGAAGCGAGAGCAGGTTTCCCTGCTCTCGCTTCAATGAAGCAAAGCAGTTTGCAATGACAGGGCGGGAGCCGCGAGGCTCCCGTCCTGCCATTGCAAACAGCAGTGTCCCAGGGGTAGGCACCCCGGGACACTGCAGGAGCCGGCCCTGGGGGGTGGCGGTCCCCAGGGCCACCACAGGCTCCAGGAGGGGGCCGCGCGGCCCCCTCCCATCCTGTGCACAGCCCCGGGGAGGTGGTGGTCCCCGGGGCTTCGGGGTCCGAAACGGACCCCACATTTATTTTGTTAGTGCCCCGGGGAGGTGGCGGTCCCGGGGCATGTGGGGCTGGAGCCCCCACACAGGTACTATTAATTTTAAAAGAAGCCCCGGGGGTGGCGGTCCCGGGGCTGCGGGAGGGCCGAGAGCCCTCCCGCACCACTTTGTTTTCAAAGCCCCGGGGGGTGGCGGTCCCTGGGGCTTGGGGGGGCCTTAGAGGCCCCCCCACATATTATACATAAACCCCCGCATGCCCCCGGGACTTGGCCCACCCGGGGCGAAATATCATTGAGCGCGGGAGACCGCGCTTCGATTTTTTTCTCGGCGGGATCCGCGCACCCTAAGCGCATCCCGCCGATTTTTTTTTAAATGCTTTTTTCTGCTCAGGGGTCCTTGTGGGACCCCCTGAGCAGACCTAGGGGTCAGGGTGTTTCTACCCTGCCCCCTTTGTGCGTTTTGCGCACTTGTTTCTGTGCCTCGGTTCTACTGAGGCATAAAATGGCTGCCAACACTTCCTGATTTGGAGTGTTGACAGCCACTTGACAGCCAATTAGCATGCAGCTCGTGATCGGGAGGGTACGCGGACCCTACTCAGCCATAGATATATATGTGACTTTACTTTTGATTTTCTCAGGAACTACTGAACGGATTTACACCATTTAAGCAAAAGGCACGACACTGAAACAAGGGCTACCCATTTGCCAAATTTGGTGTAATTCCGTTCAGCAGTTTGGGCTGTAGCTGCGACTAAAGGTTCCTATGGAAAATTGCATGGGGAAAACGCGTTTTGGACCCCCCTTTTTTCTCGGCCCCCGCTTGACAAATCACCCCAAGACTTTCAGGATAGGAACAGTTTGAAAATTTCGCGAAGATTCGTCAACCGGCGCCAAAGTTATTTCAAATGGAATGTTGCGGATTTCCTATGGAAAATAGGTCCTAACTATAACTATCTACTGGCGACCGCCAGTAGATAATATATATATATATGTATATGGCAACTACGATCTACTGAGAGCTTGACAATAAACTAACAGCACCAAACTACAGCGGTCCGTGCTCTTTCTTTTCGCGGGGAGGAAGCGAGATGAGAAGGAGTATTGGTATATATATATATATATATATATATATATATATATATATATATATATATATATATATATATATATATATATATATATATATATTTATATCAACAGGAAGGGTTGTAGTGCGCAATGATCCGATTATAGGCGCAACACTTAAGAGTCACCCAGTATAGTATTTAGAAAGGCACGTTCAATGAGTGGCATGCTTGTCAAAAGCAGCCGAGAGATTGTCACGTCTAAATCACGGATACAAATGGCTAAGGGTTTTGTAAGATGTTCTACATGCAAAGCTTGCAAATACGGCAGAAGTAGTACAGTCTATAGGAGCCCGTTTCATGAAGTCCCTATTACCATATCTAAGAGGCTCACTTGCAAAACTGAATTTGCTATTTATGTGCTGGAGTGTTCCTGTGGCCTGCAATATGTTGGTAGTACCAAGTTGCAGGTCCACAAGAGGATTCTCCAGCACATAAGGGCAATCAACAATAATGATGTTACCTATCCGGTTGCCAGGCATTTTAAGGAGGTCCACGGCAACCGCCTGGACCACCTTAGCTACTTTGTGGTGGACACTATTCCACCACTCAGACGCGGTGGCAACCGTGAGGCCTGTCTTAGGAGATTGGAAACTAGGTACATACTGGAGTTGGACACCAAGTCACCCAACGGGCTCAACACCAGCGATGACCTATATACCTGCTTGTAAATATCTCCAATCACCTCTAAGAATTAGAATGTTACTCTTGAAACTTTTCGCACGAAACCCCTCATGACATCAATTTTATTTAGATATATATATTTTTTTAAAACATCAATTTTATTAATTGTTCCAACTGGAGGTGAGCACGTTTACAAGCACTTGCACTTTTTCAGACAGATGGACATAGATCTGTAGCTGTAACCCATTAAGACCTCAATTATTAGGTTTACATGTTTTGCGTATTAGAGATAAAACATCGTCCAGCAGTTAATGTAGATGGACGTTTCCATTTGTGTTATTATATCACAATCGGTCTGGTTAGCCAACATCATTCTATGGTGGCAGAAATTCAGCAACCAGTTGATAGCATACTGTTTTTGCATAAACTATCAGGTTTTTTGCACAAATGTACAATCTTAACATTTATGGGTTAATAGATGTTTTAATATTACAGTGTGCTTTAATCGTTTAGGCTGACCGGTAATTGTGCCCGATATTTTGTGTTTTAATTGTACTCACTTGAGTATCAGTGGTATCGTTGGAAAAATCCGGCAGTTAGCTTCATACAAGTACATGCCTAATTGTCGCATTTTTAATGTTCATGAAGTTTATGTACATTTCCAAGATTTTAAAATAATGGATTCCTCTTATTAGCTGCTGTTTTACTACACCCACTTGGGTATTATCAGTTTGCAAGAACAACAAAAAAAGCCTAGTTGACTAAAACGAACAGAAACCTTGAAAGTACGTCATGTTTTTATATATGAAATTGACTTGGGTTTTACGCTGATTTTTAAGAAATGTTTATGAATTAATATACATTTTTAAGTATTTATTGCGATATTTGCATATAATACATGATTTATTGCTGCAGGTAAGTTTGGAATATATACCTTTTCTATGTCTATTAAATTTTATTGTCACGTGACACAGCACTTTCACTTTAAAAGTATGATCACTCCTCATGGCGTCATGTGATCAAGGCCTCTTTGAGGCCGAAACGCGTCATGGCGGCAGTGCTGGGTTTTATGAAATAATAAAGACTTTTTGCACGCACGTTTGGGTCCATATCCGTCCTTTCAGTGGAATTGGATTTACGTGGCGGAGTTCTTATATATATATATATATATATATATATATATATATATATATATATATATATATATATATATATATATATATATATATATATATATATTTATATCAACAGGAAGAGCTCCTTCCGGACTGTCGGGGACCCGAGGAGAGTGGCGCATACGCCGGCGGAGCACACCGGCAATTTCAATCATATAAAGACGCAGCAGTTTCGCACGCTCTCAGGAAAGAAGGCTCCGCACTAGTAAAGTTCCACCTCATTGTTTAATTCCTCAACGCATTTCGATTTCTTCCGAAACCTTGTTCACGTGAACAAGGTTTCGGAGGAAAACTGCTGCGTCTTTATGTGATATATATTTATATATATGTATATATAATATTTTTTTTTTTGTACATTTTTATATAATTTTAAAATTATAAAATAAATTAAAATAATCAATAGTGTATTAATTGTTTTTAAATAAATATATATATTAATAATTATGCATGTGTGTTTAAGTTTTTTAAATTAAGTTTATTTGTTATATTTGTTAAAATTTATATTAAATCTACTTTATTTTTATATTAATTTTATTATTTAACATATTTAATATTTATTATTTTATTTTATATATATATAAAAATTGATATTTTGTACAACTATATTTTTTACATCGATATTTTTTTCTTCAATATTTTTGTACTTACCTGTTTAAGTATAGGGAGTTGATATTTTTGCATTCTATGTTTTTTACTTTTATATTTTTTACATCAATATTCTGTCAGTGAACCCGATTTATCACCATCACAGGGGCAACAGAGATGGTTTACTTTGTAGACAACTGAGCAGAGAAGTGTTTTTGACAAAAGTCCCGAAATGCTAGCTGTCCGAATTTGAAAGTAATGAGTCCCTGAGTAATAAAACAATGCACTGGCTTAGGCAGGTGCGCAACTGCAGATCTGTGATTAGAGAAGATATAATCACTGCAACTAGATATGTGAACAGGTACAGTCGAACTGATTGCATTGGTGTGAGATTAGTGAATAACACTATAGTGAATGGTCTAAGTCATATGGAGCTTAGAAATACAGTGAATAGTGGTTCTTCTATCCTCTTAAAACGTAATCCTCCAGATTAATTTTTTTCTTGGAAGAAGGTGTGAGCCTGTTTTGCCATCGACTTTGTTCAGGAGTAACCATGCCCAAAGACCCTGCTCTTTGGGAGCGTCTGACATTGACTGACTGCCACTGTTACAGTCACAGCACATCAGGGATCATGCTTGAGGTGGTATATTGGTACCTCTCAGCAGCAGACATCAACTGTTCCTGTGGTAGGGCCAGCTGATTTGGTGAAACTGATGTTGTGGAATTTGGCAGGTATTCATTCAAAACTCCCAGATTCGGAATGGGGTGAATTCATTGATCATTTTATTGCTGGAAACATGGGCAACCCAACCCAGGGCTAGATCTAGCTATTTAGCATTTTATACTAATGCTATCCCTTCCAGCTCCCAGCGAGCATTGGGTGGTCTAATAATCTGGGTAAAGTATATAATTATCTGTAACACTATACTCCGGTTTTAAGGAATTCTTGGCCATCAACCTGTCTAAATAACACCTCTAGAACAACAATATATAGACATATTGTAGTGATCAATATTTATGTCCACTCTGTTCCTGATAATGTGGAATCACAAATACTGCACCTTCTTCAATCTTTGCTTGATTCATTAAAGCATGAAAGGCCTGTGATTATAGCTGGGGATTGCAACACCCACTTTGAACCATGTGAACCACTCTTGTCCTTGTTATCACCAGAGGATGAGGAGAGGGAAATTCCAAAGCTTTTGGCAATTCTGATTGAAGATTGCTAACCAGCTTTTTTACTTAACTTTAGAACATGGGCTAAGAGCAAGTAGCGGGCGCCCACCAAGGTACCTTCAAGAGGGGCAGCTCTCTAAGTCATATTGACTATATATATTCCTGGATCTCAGATTGTGGCCTCTTTTCAATGATATGAAGGTTATAGTCTCCCCGATAGCGATCATAATGCTTTGGTTGCTGACTTTTTTGCCAACATCCTTCCTGTTCCCAAGGATAGCGAAATTGAGTGCTACCCTGTGCCATTCTTACATAGCAATAATTGTAGGAATGTAAAATAGGGCGATACCAAAACTGACTTTTTATTAAGCAGAATTTATCAGGCTTTTGTTGATTTTTTTAAGTCTCAGGACACTGTTGACTTTGACTGGAACAACTTTGTCCTGTATCATTCTGACTTCTTTACTATTTTAAGATCATTTTTTACAACATGTGCTAAACGGAAAACTAGCTTAAATATATCTTGCCCTTGGTTTTCATGAGAGTGTAGAGTGGCAAAGAAGGGTTTGCTTGATGCTGCTAGAAAGGTCAGTAAAATTGAATTTCCCACAGGCAGAAAGCTATGCAAGTTGACCATACTGGCTAGTAAGAGAGAATGGGTCGAGGCTCAGTGGGTCAAACTCACTGATATCTTGGCTAGGAAGGAGACTCAGGCCTTTAGGAAAATTATTGCATTTGGCAGTCGATCTACTGTATCCCAGCCTGATTCATACGTCCCTGCCGACCAGTGGGTTGCTCACTCCACTTCCTTTTTTAAAGAATGGGATAGCTGTGTCCCAGTTTCCCCTAAAAATATCGAGCATGAAATATGTTCTCCTGGGTTGCAGTTGTCTGAACAGTTCCCAGCCGTGTGCTCTTTCTCACTGAAAGAAACTGAGGTTGCACTTCACTTAATGAAGTGGGGTAAAGCCCCTGGTCCTGATAGCATCCCAGGTGACCTGTTTCTCTCTGAGCCCTCAATCTGGATACCCTATCTGAATACCCTCATTAATTCAGTTGCTGGAGGTGAAAAATTCTCTGAGTCGTGGAGAGGGGCTATTATCCCCATACACAAGAAAGGAGCGGGAGATATCCCGGGGAGTTACAGGACCATTAGCCTCATAGATATAACTCAGAAGATCTATGCTAGGTATGTTCTGGCCCGGCTCCAGACTTGAATGAAAGATCATTAGATATTGTCCAATTTTCAGTCAGGATTTCATGAGAAAATAAGTACATGATGTTCCAGTTTTCAGTTATTTGCTGGCAATATATTAAACTACAAAAAGATCATCTTTATGTGGCCTTCCTGGATTTGAAGGCTACATTTGATCTAGTCCCCAGAAAATGCCTCTAGGAAGTTCTCTGACAATATGCTATCCTGAGGATCTTAGATATATTTTAGTTAAATTACACACCGATACCTATGCTCAGGTCAGGTGGAACAGTCATTGGGACCTCACTGATAAGATTTCCATTGATTGTTGGGTCTGACAGGGTTGCGTTCTCGCTCCTACCTTGTTCTGTCTGTTTATTAATGGACTGGTGAGTTGGATGAGTGACTGCCAACATGATGCCCCTAAATCAGCAAGCATCAGCACCCCTTTGCTGATGTTTGCTGATGACACACCACTTATGTCACATACCCCCATGGGCCTCCAAGTTGTGCTAGATGAATTTCAGAAGTTTTGTGCAAATAGATGCCTTGAAATAAATGCTGGGAAACAAAGTTCATGGCCATAAACCCGCACCATTCTTTTAAAAATAAAATGGAGGTTGAGGGGTCATTAATTGAGCAAGTTAGGAACTTTGATTACCTAGGTGTCAGACTTTCTGATAAATTTTCCTGGGAGACCCAGCTTAAGAAGAGTAAATTCCCATTACAGCATAGATCTGCTACAATAAACAAACAGTATAGACTCACTTCAAGTAGGGCTCTATCACCTTGAATTTTATAGAGCAGTTGCTCTGGGCGGGGCTCTCTATAGGGCGGAACTCTGGGATCTTAGTGACATTAGTTTATTAACAAAAGAGGAAAATAGATTTCTAAAGTCACTATTCAATTTGCCTAGTAGCACCCCTACTGAGATGGGCCCTGAATATTCGAAGAGTGGAGCACATTGCCCAATTCAAAATCCTAAAGTGTTGGATTAGATTATGGACAACCCTTGAGCTGGTTTCCTATAGAATGGCCCTTTAGGAGCTGATTGCTCTTGACAAGAACTGTTCTATGCCTTGGCTTAGGGCGGTTAAAGTTAAAGGGCTCTACCTTTGCTTACATCTGCCTGCGGTGTGGGAAGACCCAGAAACCATTAGGAATAACATAGGTACTCAGATTAAGCATGTTTATAGGAACCAGATGCTTTTAGACGCCTCATGTGAATCCCATTCGGAGGGTCTGATTGATACTTTTTAGCCCACAAGTGTTCACCCAAATGTAAAGTATTCATGGATAGGATTACTCCCCATACTGCTAAATATTTGTATTTTCGCTTTAGATTTGGTTCCCTTCCCCGAAACCCACTAACCACTAAATTGAAGAGAAGGTGATGCAGAGGTTTGCCCCTTGTGCCCGATCGCCAGTGCAACTGTGACCGATTTGATATTTTTTTGCCCAATGTATGCTCTCCTGCACACCAAGTGGATTATTCCAACCTGTCGCCACTTGGGTGTTGACCATTGCACAGAGGCATTGCGTATTCTCAGTCATGAGACACATGAACCGATTCTCTTTGGGGCTTCAAAGTTTTTAAATTGGGCATGGCGCATAAGGGCTAGAAGTCTTAACTAGTTTGATTATTATCGCCCCAAACTCACCATTGTGGATAGCAATGACATCAATGTGATGATTTTGCACTAGGTGAAATTGTTTTTTATTTATAGTCTATCTGCTAATTTTTTTGGCTGTCGAATCAAGTGGGTTTTTTCCACATGTTCTCTGATGAACCTTTTCCCTTAGGCTAAAGCACGTGTCAATTAATTAAACTACTGTTATGATTCAGTTACCTTTGTTCTACCTTTAGTCTATACCATGTTTTTTTTACAAATGTCTTCCTGGATTTTGATAATCCCCGTATGCTCTCACAAATGTTAGCAATGTAACAAGTGGGCTTTCTTGAATCATGACCTGATTTACCTTGTTTCTAAGGTCTAAGTATGAGTCAATAATATGGTTCTAAGTCCACCGCTACGTAACATTGATTTATTGTATCTGTTTTCCTAAAAAGTTTCTATTATGGACATTTTTTGCAGTGTCAAGCGGGATTAGCCTAGGGTTTCCAACTTTTCTGGGAAACTGTATGTTTGGTACAAAATAAACGATAAGGCGTATCCCAAGATAAAGCAAGAAACGCTTTAATATGATCCTATAACCATAGTTATGTAATGTGGGGTTATTTTAGCAATATTAAAATTTCCTAATACCTAATTTATTTAGCAAAGTCTTTTGATTGTTTTAATTAGGGTAAGTCTAGTATCCCCCTCCTTATTGAAAGTTGTGTGTTCTGTATAATACAACTTTTATGATGCCTTGTTTTATTGTATTTTTCTATGTGACACTGTTTTATTGTACTTGTAAATGGACTTTTGTGGTGATTTTTGTGTAACCGAATAAAGTTATTATTACTACTGCTAACTCAGGGTCAATGCCACATAGGTGACCTGGCAAACCATCTGACTTTCTGAAGACACCTAAAAGATTCTTTATCCCAACCTGATGTACATTTTCAATCCTGAAATAAGATGCTGTTTGAGTTGTGAGGGCAAGTAAGTTCAAGTGCTAGGAAGCCACATGTGGTGTGAGAACTTGCCATATGATCTAATATACCTTCACCTACCCAAACTTACATAACCTTACCTAACTTATAACATGTAGCATACAATATAAATATAACATAAAATAGCAAAAGCTATTACTTGTGTAACTGTTACAGCTTCTAGAGAGCATATGTACACATGTGCAGCGAGGTTCTTTTTTCGTAGTAATGATGCTGCTTAGACTACACCTCATGTCTCTTGGTTTAGTTGTGTTGAGTTATCACTCACAAAGTGTACAATGGTCACTATCAAGGTTAGATTAAAGGTGCATTGTGTTACATAGCCAATAGACACAAAAAAAGACTAAACTACATACAATGCTTGCACCAACATTCTATCCTATAACACCCTCCAGAGAAGTAATCAGAACACTCTTAAAAGAAGTTGCATCTGCAGATGCTATTGAACTCGCTGAGAGATGTGATCTCTCGTAAAAAGCATCCACATTTTTCCAAATCTTAGTGGCAGTGGTTCTGATGTTTTTAGCTGATTTAACTTTGGAATATCTTGCTGGAAGTAACTAGGTATCAGTGCGACACCAGCTCTAGCTATTGTGTACATTAGGAGAAATTGCTTCTGTTCAGATGCCTTACACATGAGTCTTTAATATCTCAACATGACTAAGAGCGTTCTCGATTGAATCAATTTATTCAAGTTAAGCCGCCTCAGATTCTTACTACACTTTCTCAAATGATAAAAGGCCAAAAATGAATCACATTACCCTATTTTAGACAAACTGGAACTTTGTATCCCTGAAATGTCGATGTACCCAGCCATGCAGTATTGTAGCCAAGACATAATCGCTGCTTGCATTTCTACTTTTGATGTTCCCACTCCAACAACAAACATATTCTTGATAAAGAATACTTATCAAGAAGAGAAGACATAGTGACTGCTTTCAGCTGGTCTGGAGTTCCAATGTGGAAGAGCACTAAAAATGCCACACAAGTGTCTCAGCTTCTCCAAAGGAGATTGATGTTCAGAAATCAAATGGGATCAAAGAACAGTCAATAAAACTGAGGAGCAGTACCATGGTTTTGTCGCTGTTTAGAAGTAGGCTCTGCTTAAACTGCAGCAAGGTCTGAGTTGTGTAACACTTAGGTTTGTTTCCACTCTATTCTCTCTATCAGATATCCATTGTTTAAGCTCCTCGATGCGTCTAATAAAAGACTTGCATTTTGAATCAATTTTTTGGAGAAGTGTGGCTGTAGGTTCTTGCAGGGACTTGCTTTCTTCAGTTCTAGAAAGCATGTGTTGTAGATGCTAAAACAAATTGCTTCTGATTGAGACAGGGCACCTCCCGAGTCAGGGATTAATAGAAATATGTAAGGGTTTAGTGCTGCTCTGGATCATTAGATGTTATCCCAATGATGGTGTTTGAGATCAAGTTTGAGATCAAGGACTCTAAACTTGATGGGCTTGATTCATAAATCTAAAAGTTAGCCTATATTTGCCCAGAAACCTGAATTATTCACTTGACTGCCTAATGGGTCTGCTTGAGTGGCTGGATCTACTTGGCGGACCTATTTTGGTGCACCAGATGCCATCCTGGGTGGTGATTCTGCTGTTGTTGCCCAGGTTTGCCCCTTTGTGGTGGTCTTAGTCTTTCTCCTATATCTCTGATGTACAACATATTTTTAAACTTGTAGGTGGACAAACATAGGCAGACTGTGTCTGCAACTGGACAACAAGGGACAGACTTTTAGTTTATCTTAGCCACTGGTAGCAATAGTTGCAGAAATATAATCTTCCTATAAGGATTGGTGATATACAGCAGATTGGACCTCTGCAAGGGGTATTCACGTCCTCTTGTGGCATAGACTGTGCACCAGGATGACCAGAGAGACAAACTGACTGCAGGAGCCTTGCTGTGGGAGAGTGCTGTATGGCATGTATGTATTCACCACTCATGTTGGAATTCGAAGGAAGTGAAGTAAAGATCCAAGTTTTTAAACCTTTCCTGAACTTAGCTTCATCACTGTTCATGGGTAGCGATGAGGGAAGGTCTTTCCATGATGTTGCTGCTAAGTACGAAAAGGTTTTGAACCCCACTCTTTTTAATCTGAAGGTAGGCAACTTAAATAGCAGGGCCTTACTAGATCTAAGGTCCCTAATTGGATTATAATTCTGAAATTTATCTCTGAATTATTTTGGGCCCGTGTTTTAATATAATCTATGTGGCCAGACCAAATTTTTAAACTGAATGCGCTTAAGCGCAGGTAGCCACCACAGCTGTTTAAGATGTTGGGAAATCGAGGACATGCTAGGAAGTTTCAAAACTAGTCGTGCAGCTGCATTTTGGATCACCTGTAGCCTTTTAATCAAGGCCTTGGGTAGGCTGATCTAAAGGCTGTTTGCATAGTCAATTCTTGAATTATCAATGCATGCACAACCGTTTTCCATGCTTCAAAAGGCAGCAGCTCTAGAAATTTCTTCAAACTGCGTAGCACAGATAAACACATTCCTGTTGTACTGAAAATCTGCTGGTGGAAAGAAAGTTTATTATAAAATGTTATCCCCAGATTTCTAACAACTGGGGCTAGCTGGGAGGGGTACACAGACCTTTGGGCCACCAATCCTTAAGGTTAAAATTATTTGCTTTCCCATAAATCAGAATCTCAGTTTTATCTGAGTTACACTTCAGGTAAATGTGCTGCATCCAGTTAATTACCTGAAATAAACAGTTTTTTTAAAGGATTATTGTGAAACGTCTCAGGCTCTATCCATCATATCGTCCGCATAAGACACCACTTTAATTCCAAAGATTTCTACCATTGTGACCAAAGGAGCCATATAAATGTTAAAAAGCGTAGAGCTTAGGAATAATCCCTGAGTGGCACCAAACTCAAGCTTTTTACATCCAGGTGAACAGTGAGACATTGTTACTTTTTGGTATCTATCACACAAGAAAGACTGACACCATTTCAACGCTTAGCCACGGATACCCATCTTCGTCAATCTTTGTAATAGTAGAGGATGGGAAACCGTATCAAAAGGTGCTGACAGATAAAAAAAGAATGATGGCAGCATTCATACCTCTATCTAATGTTATCTTTATGTGCTCAGAGACTTCCAAAAAAGACAATGCCATACTGTATTATGACCTAAACCCGGACTGTCACAAGTGTAAAAGGCCTATATTCTTAAGTTAGTCAGACAATTGTGAGTTCACAAGTTTTTCCAGCATCTTAGTAAATGTAGGCAGTAAAGAGATGGGATGAAAATTAGCTAAATTGTTCAGGTTGGTAGGTGTGTTTTTTTTAAATGATTTAATCCATTCCTGTTTCCACAGAGAGGAGACAGTAGCTGAATCCAGAGAATTGTTAAACAAATCATTAATCACAGGATTCATAACTTCGATTGCTTTAGCCAACATCCTAGGTGGACACAGGTCCACGGGGAATCCTGCTTTACATTCTCTAATCACTTTCATGTTCGTTGGAGGCTGATCTCCACAATGGTGCTGAGACAGAAAATCGAGTTGGAAATGTCGACTTACACAAATATCGAGTTGGAAATATCGTGATTCAGAAATATCGACAGCAAGAATATCGTGGTGAAGAATATCGAATTTAAGGTAAGAAATATCGTTTTAAAAAATATAGAAGTCATTAATATTGTTTTCAAAAATATAGATGTTTTAAATATCGATTTTGTAATTAGTGTTATGTATTTTAGTTTATATTTTAAATGTATGAGATGTATTTTTTTGTATAAGTATTGTTTCTGTTTTTTAATATATGTGTTAAATTTTTAGTAGTTATGAATTTTATTTTAATTAAATTTTGCATTTTTTAGTTCCGTAGCGGGTTGTGGGTTTATAGGGGAATAGGGTTGAAAATAATTTAATTATAATAAATTGATGATTATTTTTTATTTATTTAATTTAGATTTTATAGTATTAATTGTGGGAAGTAATTTATTTGTAATTAATTATTAATTGGTTGTTAATTAATATTAATTAATTGATAATTATGGTAATTGTGTAATTTATTTAGGTGCGGGTTATGGGGTTTATAGGGGTAACGGGTGGGAAGTAATTTATTTTTAATTAATTAATAATTAGTTGTTAATTTATATTAATTAATTGATTCAAAATTAATCATGGAAATGTTTTATTAATTTTAGGTGTGGGTTGTGGGGTTTATAGTGGTAAAGGGTGGAAAGTAATTTATTTTTAATCAATTAATAATTAGTTCTTAATTAATATTAATTAATTGATAGAAAAATAATTATGGAAATTGTGTAATTAATTTTAGGCGTCGGTTGTGGGGTTTTTAAGGGTAAAGGGTGGGAAGTTATTTATGTTTAGTTAATTAATATTTGGTTGTTAATTTATAGTAATTAATTAATTGATAATTAATTATGGTAATTGTGTGATTTTCTTAGGTGTGGGTTGTGGGGTTTATGGGGTAAAGGGTGGGAAGTAATTTATGTTTAATTAATTATTAATTAGTTGTTAATTAATATCAATTAATTAATTGACTATTAAATATGGGATTCATGTAATTAATTTTAGGTGTGGGTTGTGGGGTGGTTTATAGGGGTAAAGGGTGGGAAGTAATTTTTGTTTAAATAATTAAAAATGAGTTGATTATTAATATTAATTAATTAATTTATCTTTAATTAATGTATTTGTCTAAATTTTTGTGTGGGGTTTTATTCTTATAGGGGTACAGTGTGGGGAGTAAATTAATTTTACTTATTTTATAATTAGTTGTTAAGTACTATTAGTGTTTTAATTAAAAATAAGTTTTAATTGTGTAATTAATTTTTTTACAGTTTAAGTTTAGCTGGGGGTTGTGGGGATTATAGTGGTAAAGTGTGGGAAGTTAACTAATTTTTATGAGTTTTAATTTGTTTTTTAATTAACAGTATTTCTTTAATTGGTAATTAATTATGTTAGTTCAGGAAGTACATTTTTTAAAATTTAGATGTGGGTTGTGAGTTGTGTGGTGTTATAGGGTAGGAAATAAAAAATATCTATTTGTTTGGAAATTATTTTTTATTTTATTTAATATAATATTTGTAGGTATTTGTTATATGTATTTAACATTATAATATGTTTTTTTTAAAACATGTAATATTAAATACATTTGTATTTGAATTTTAACATATTTATTAATTTATTTTTATTTTTAAAATATCTTTATTGTTAAAATTTTGTTTGTTTTTAATTGACCTGAGTGAGAATATTAATTGTTACTCCTCTGCAATCAAACACTTTTCCTACTGTTGCACTCACTGGAGTGGGAATAGTAATTTTTACCTCTCCGCAGTCCAACACTTTCCCTACTTTTACAATTATTGGAGTGGGAATGGTAAATTTTATCCCGCACTATCCAACACTTTCTCTACTGTTGCGCTCACTGGAGTGGGAAAAGTAATTTTTACCCCTCCACTGTCCAACACTTTCCCTACTGTTACACTCACTGGAGTGGGAATAGTAATTTTTACCCCTCCGCTATCCAACACTTTCACTACTGTTGCACTCACTGTAGTTGGAATAGTAATTTCCACCCCTCCAGTTGCAATCACTGGAGTGGGAATAGTAATTTTTACCCCTCCGCGGCTGCTCCGAAACGCGGCGGGCGTTTTTTGCTATATGAAATAATTAAATTACCACGCTTATAAGGAATTTGGCTCGGCTTCGTTTGTTTATTTACAAAGGATTGTTTCAGGGTATGTCACCCTTCTTCAGCCAGGCTAGCTTGAATCCAGTGGCACAGTGAGCAAGGGACCCACGTCTGGGCATACCCATCCCACTTAGGTGACATACCCTGAAACCGGTCCCAGGATGCTTGTTTCCGGTCCAGGGAGGACCTGGCCTGGCAGTTCGGTCTGGACTGTTCCCATGGGGCACAGGGTCAAGACTGATTTGCATATGGCTGGGTCCAAACTGGGGTGGCGTAGTGGGCAAAAGAACGATGGATTTAACCCAGATCTTTTGACTGGGGGAGAATGTTTGCATTGTCAGCATTCCGTCCATCATTTGTTTGCTGTAACACTTTTCGCCCTAAGTGGGATGGGTATGCCCAGACGTGGGTCCCTTGCTCACTGTGCCATTGGATTCAAGCTAGCCTGGCTGAAGAAGGGTGACATACCCTGAAACTGGTCCCAGGATGCTTGTTTCCGGCCAGGGAGGACTTGGCCTGGCAGTTCGGTCTGGACTGTTCCCATGGGGCACAGGGTCAAGACTGATTTGCATATGGCTGGGTCCAAACTGGGGTGGCGTAGTGGGCAAAAGAACGATGGATTTAACCCAGATCTTTTGACTGGGGGAGAATGTTTGCATTGTCAGCATTCCGTCCATCATTTGTTTGCTGTAACACTAATAATGCTTAAAACACATTTGTATGATGAGAGCCATTTGTGCATAAGTAGTTCTAAGGCTGTGATTCTGATTATAGGACCTCCATCAGATGCCACTGTACCTTTCACCTGAACATTCAAACTGAGAGCAACCCCAATGTCAGTGAGAAAGGCAAACGATCTCTGCTTCGACACCCATATCACAGCAGTCATAAAATTCAGCAATTATAAGTGCCTGTAACACTTAGAATGGCCCTCCAATAGCTCCTAAAGGACCACCACATTTAATTCACAAGACCAGTGGCCTTACACTGTCTAGATTTCTCAATATGATCTGCATCAGAGCCCCAAATTATGACTTACCTACACTTCAGACCATCCTGAATCAAGCGGCATGGTTTCCCACCGCCAGGTATAGGGAAACGACATCACATCTTGTCAACCCTTATGGTTCAAGTGGAACAAGGACCCACATGTAAGTTTATATTTAGGGTTTAGAACCATGCAGAAAAAACAAATCCCATTCAGGAGAAGGAAACTTGGGAGCTTTCAAGACAGCATTGAAAAGGACTATTTACAAAGAAGCATTCATTTGCTGCTATGCTCTGGCATCAAGTGCCATGTGGTTGTGCCAATAAATAAACAGACAGACAGGCAGAGAGGTAGGTGGATGCATGGATGGATGGATGGATGGATGGATAGATAGATAGATAGATAGATAGGTAGATAGATAGATAGATAGATAGATGGATGGATGGATGATAGATAGATAGATAGATAGATAGATAGATAACCTTTATCATGGTCACTTCTTGTTTTAGATCCTTGAAGTACCAGTATGGGCATCTGGCTGAAAACTGGAACGACTGAAACTAGGTCCCAGGATTCATTTGTTAAACCTCCTTGAAGACCAATACTGGAGAAACCTTTTTACCTACATTAGTTGTCTTTCTCAGGCAGGAAATAGTGGATACGACCTAGATCTGGAAATAAACTCTGTTCTAACTGAAGCAAGGGTGGAAGGGTGGTCTAGGTAAAAATGTTTCTATTGGTTAGTTAAAGGGCAAAACATTACGTCTCATGATATACTTTTTTCAAAACTTACCAGCTTCCTGCGTGTCTGAGTAAGTGCACAACTTAAAATTAACAAATGAAAATTTCGTCTAGCGTTCGAAACGATAATAGTTAATATTCAGACTTTGGGGCCGATTCCGATTCCGGCCGGAAAACGTACCGACCGACTCGGAGCCGGAATTAATTCCGACCGACACGTACCGGTGCAGCCCGACCCGCCAAGTACGATGAGAAGCGAGCAAAACCCGACCGACTCGTACGGAACACAAGCCGAAGGCCCGAGCCGCGCGGAAAACAGCAATCCGGCCGGAAAAACACGCGATTCGAACCGACCGACTCGCACCCGGAACAATACCGAACGAGACGTACCCGCGGACTCCCACCCGCCAAGTACGATGCAAGGCGTGGAAAACACGACCGAGTCGCACGGAGGACAAGCCGTACGACCGACACGCATACAAAACTGCGAGCCGAAGCAACCCAAAACACCGTGACCGACGCGTACGCAGCATAGAAAACCGCACAAACACAGCGTGAACGAAACGGACGAGCCCGTACCAGACAACTGCAGGGTCCGACTCGGTCACAAGAACGTATCCTACATGCACGAAAAGTACAAAGGGAAAATACACAAACAAAAGGCCAAACAAGCAATTACACAGCCAATAAATACTGGGGGGGGGGAGGGGCAGGGAACAAAGACACACCCACAACTCCACCCATATAAAGGACACAAATCCCTACCATGATCCTTTGCAAATTCAAATTACCTGCCAGCACCCAACAGACAGCAACCACACACCCACAGCTCATCCATCACACAAGCCACACACCATCAGCACCACAACAACTAGAAACCTCACATACACCTAGCAAAACACACACTCACACACCTTCACCTGCACACCAACACACACATGACTCACCATCACCACCCATCACCATGCCCCCAAAGAAGAATCACAAGTTCCTAGATAGTGAATTGGAAGTCCTGGTAGATGAGATCCTCAGGGTAGAGCCACAGCTCTTTGGTACACTGGTCCAACAGACACCCATGTCACAGAAAACAAAGATGTGGGAGAGGATCGTCGACAGGGTGAACGCACAATCACCATGTTTGCGCACAAAGACAGACATCCAGAACAGGTGGTATGACGTGCGCAGGAGGGTCAAGGAGCTGCTGAAGAAGGACTACATCTTGAGCTAATACACCGGCAGTGGCCCTCCTGCCAAGCCAGTATACCTCAGGCCCTGGGAGGAGAAGGTGCGGGCCATCCTACCACCAGTGAGCGTCTATGGACTAGAAAACATCCCAGAGCCTGGTGAGTACACAACAAATGTACACAATATTCTGCGACTACACACACACATCACTGTCAAGGGGAGAGTCAAACCATGCACTCTTAGCAAATACACAGCAACCAGAACAGAATCATCCCAAAATGTGTATGTCACTCAGAGAAACACAACACATGCCATCACAAAGTGACATTTAACTGTGTCATCACATGTACAAACACAACTACAACTACAGCTAGGCAGTGGCACAAATATAACTGACAAACACATCCAGACAAGTAGCCACCACTACAACACCAGCACACAGTGAAGCCCACTGAAAGAAAGGAAATATGTGTATGCTGGGCAAGTCAGTGTAGCCAATAGCATGATGGGAGTTGTAGGCACAGATATTGCTCACCCCCACAACTGTCCCATCAACACCACCCTGAACCATGCGCACATCACAGGGAGTGGAAAACAACTTACAAGATGGCTGACACTGGCTACTGCTGTGGGGAGCACAAGGCCCTGCTGGCAACTGTGCACCAACCAACAGCAGGACACCACTGACTGACATCCTGAAAGACAACTTGCACTCCCTGCAATGGAAGCACGTTCCATGGTGGGATATCTGGCTGGGTGGGAAGGAGGACTCACAGCCCTGACCATAGTTACCAGCAGCGTTTCTCACACACACCCCTAACACAAACTCCACAAAACTCACCTGGGAGAATGCATTGCCTCACACTCCAATCAAATATCCCACAAAGAACCACAACCCTGGGTCATGCTGAGTGAAGCACAGGGACACACATGGGACTTGTAGCAAAACTAACCCCAGGATAACACTGTCAGCCATCTTGTCAGCACAGGCACACAACCCCACAGGGAAGCAGAGTCAAAGGGAAGGAAGCATGGGCATGCTGGGAAGGGGGGTGGAGGCAATAGCATGATGGGAGTGGTAGTCACAGCTCAACATCCCCCACCCACATGGCCCAGCAAGCTCACCCTCAAGCAAGCACACCCCACAGAGAGTGGAAAGCCCCATCAAAGATGTCTGACACTGGTGCTCTGTTGTGGGGATCACAAGGCCATGCTGGGAACTGGCCACCAACCAACAGCAGGACACCACTGTCAGCCATCTTGCCATTGCTCTCACACTCACACACAGTGAAGTCCACCCAAAAGCAAGTAAGTATGGGCATGCTGGGAAGTGGGGTGGAGGCAATAGCATGATGGGAGTGGTAGGCACAGATATTGGTCACCCCCACAACTGTCCCATCAACACCACCCTGAACCATGCTCACATCACAGGGAGTGGAAAAGGACTCACAAGATGGCTGACACTGGCTACTGCTGTGGGGAGCACAAGGCCCTGCTGGCAACTGTGCAACAACCAACAGCAGGACACCACTGACTGACATCCTGAAAGACAACTTGCACTCCCTGCAATGGAAGCACGGTCCATGGTGGGATATCTGGCTGGGTGGGAAGGAGGACTCACAGCACTGACCATAGTCACAAGCACCTCCCCTCACACCCCCTCAACACATACTCCACAGAAGCCACCTGGCGGAATGCAATGCCTCACATCCTAACTCAAGGTCCCACAAAGAACCACCACCCTGGGTCATGCTGTGTGAAGCACAGGGACACTCCTGGGACATTTAGCCAAACAACTGCCCGGACAACACTCCCAGCCATCCTGTCAGCACAGGCAGCCCACCCCACAGGGAAGCAGAGTCAAAAGGAAGGAAGTATGGGCATGCTGGGAAGTGGGGTGGAGGCAATAGCATGATGGGAGTGGTAGGCACAGATATTGGTCACCCCCACAACTGTCCCATCAACACCACCCTGAACCATGCGCACATCACAGGGAGTGGAAAACAACTGACAAGATGGCTGACACTGGGCACTGCTGTGGGGAGCACAAGGCCCTGCTGGCAACTGTGCAACAACCAACAGCAGGACACCACTGCCAGCCATCTTGCCATTGCTCTCACACTCACACACACTGAAGTCCACCCAAAAGCAAGTAAGTATGGGCATGCTGGGAAGTGGGGTGGAGGCAATAGCATGATGGGAGTGGTAGTCACAGATATTGGTCACCCCCACAACTGTCCCATCAACACCACCCTGAACCATGCGCACATCACAGGGAGTGGAAAACAACTGACAAGATGGCTGACACTGGCTACTGCTGTGGGGAGCACAAGGCCCTGCTGGCAACTGTGCAACAACCAACAGCAGGACACCACTGACTGACATCCTGAAAGACAACTTGCACTCCCTGCAATGGAAACACGGTCCATGGTGAGATATCTGGCTGGGTGGGAAGGAGGTGCGGATGACAACCAAATACAACCAATGCAGACCATGTACACACCCCAACATTCACATAGAAATGCCCAGATAATGCAGGACAATGTGCTACACCAATATCAACCCCTGACTGTGACAACTTAGGACAATGCATTGTACAGGCCCGCATCCAGAGGCACAGTCACAACTGTCAGGTGTGTCAACCATTGATGCCTGCAGAAACATAACATACATTGTGTGTGTCTCCCAAAAACAGGTGATGATGGGGACACAGCAGCAGATGCTGAGGAGTCCTCGTCCCAGGCTCAAGAGGATACGGAGCTCACTGGTGTGGAACAGCCTCTGCCCTCCTCGGATGACGAAGACTTACCTGGCACCTCCGGAGCAAGTCATCATGCAGCACCAGCAGGACCACCAACTGCACCCCTGCACCCACCCCTCCAACGACTGTCAACACACATACCACCCCTGCCGACACGGACAGACCAAGGAGCAGCACCACCACCAGCACAGGGACCCTGGACCAACGTGGGGCCATGGACACCACCACCACCAACAACCCACAAGGTGGCCCAGGGTCACCTGTGCCTGCCACCTCAGGTACTGCACGTGTCGCCAGGGGTGGTGGGAGGGGTGGGAGACATAGGTCGCTGCTCACAGAGGGGTCTGGACTGCATGATGACCCACAACTGGCACGCATAGCCGATGCGTACCAGTCCAGCACCGGAGAGTTCAGCCAGGTAGTGGGGCTCCTCAGGGACATCAAACAGCAGCAGGCTGCCCATCATGCCCGCTTGGACTCACACATGTCCCGCGTGGAGTCCAAGTGGGACACACTGCAAGAGATGACGGCGGTGCATAGGGACATATTACAATGCCTCCGCCAGATGAGCAGCAACCAGTCAACACCTCCCTGTGTGCCCACAACATCTGCTGCTGAAACAACTGCAACTGCCACAGGGAGGCAGGATGACTCTGGCGGAGAGTCCCCTGCACCGCAGCAGCCTGCACTTGAGGATCCCCCCCCAAAGAAGAGGGGCCGTCCGAGGAGGGGCAAGTGAGAGGCCGATGGCCATGTGCAACCCCCAAGAAGCCAAAACCTGTTCTGGAGAATAACCTTTGTGCGCAAACTGTTCACCCTGTTGACTGCAACACAACTCTCCCACATGACATGGGGAGCTCAAGTTGGACCAATGTCTCTGATTACTGTGGACTTTACTCTGGACATTTCTGCTACCAGGACTTCCAAATTATCTAGGAACTTTGGATCACAATCACAATGTACAGCACCCAACAACCTGTGCACTATACTCACACATGTATGTCAATAAACTCACTTATACACCATACTTGCCTCTGTTGTGATTCCAATGTAGTCTCAGAAGTTGCGATGATGATCGGGGAAATGACACTGTGCATGCTAACTGCTACAGCAAGTACAACACCGGCATGTGAGTCATGGCGACTTCACACATATGGGGGAGGCACACCTTCAGGGCTACACAACACATTCACACCATGGACATCTGACTCATCGCCTACACTGGTGTTGCCAGGAAATACGTTGCATTGCACAGACCCAACACCTATTCACAGTCTGTGTTAACTAGCCCACTGGTGCAGTAAGCAAATGTCAGTCAGATGTGTGACCACAGACAACGCACATCACATAGTGAAGCACAGGTTTATTACACATTTGCAACATGTTGAAACCACCACAGATGCAAGGTAATCCCACCTGGCAGCGGGCACATAGTCAACAAGTGTAGAAGGAAGGAAGTCCATGGGTGTGGTGCACAACACCTGTAGGGACACAGCAGCTACCACCCGGGAAGTCGAATCACGGTAATGGGGATCACAGTTGACCAAACGACTCTGAAAGTACCCTGTGAAGGACAGAAATGACACACAGTCAAAAGTACTGAAGAACAGGACAGAACTGCAATACTCATGCACAATACATGTTACAAGATACCCACCCAGAACCAAGTTAGCATGCCAACACTGTTGGGGAGTACAGACTACCTGCAAGGACACATCGCTACACGCATACAGACATGTAGCCCATGGACACACTCAAACAGCACCAGAGCACCACCAACACATATCATGCAAACTCACATCATTGACATGCCATCTCTGGATACTCACATTCAGCTGAAGAAGTTGGTGATGAGCTGTGTGCGGATATCACCCTCAACATCATCATCATCATCACTGGCATCGTGGTCCAGGCCAGGATCCTCCACAGGTGGCGGACGTTGGTCATCGTCATCCAGGATGAGAGGCAACTCCTTCCGCACTGCCAGGTTGTGGAGCATGCAGCAGACGATGATAATCTTGCACACCTTTGCTGGGGCATATGGGAGGGACCCTCCTGTCTTGTCGAGGCAGCGGAAGCGGCTCTTCAGGAGACCAAATGTCCGCTCAATCACTCTCCTGGTCCGACCATGTGCCTCATTGTAGCGCATCTGGGCTGGTGTCACAGGGTTCCTGAGGGGCGTCAGCAACCACGGCAAGTTGGGGTATCCGGAGTCACCTACATACAGACAATTGCACATTAGCAGAGTTGGAAAAGAGGGTGGAACACTACATAGCAGAACACACACAATGGTACAAAGTCAGTACACACCTACAAGCCAGGCACGCTGGTTCCGCATCTGTGCCATCATCCTCGGGATGCGACTACTCCTCATCACGTACGCATCGTGTGCAGAACCAGGGAAACGGGCACACACGTGTGTGATGCTCATATCTGCAAGATAGACCACCAATGCATTGACCGAGTGGTAGTGTTTGCGGTTACGGTAGGCCTGCTCTTGGGCCTGTGGTGGTACCAACGCCACATGTGTCCCATCAATGGAGCCAATGACATGTGGCATCCTCCCCAGGGCATAGAAGTCACTCTTCACGCCAGTGAGTCGTTGGAGTCTAAGGAAATAGATGTACTGGTTCAGGTATATCAACATAGCCTCCAAAACATCCCGGAGCACACGGCTGAACATGGTCTGTGACATCCCACCAGCAGTCGCCAGAGTGTGTTGAAAGGTACCAGTGGCAAAGAAGTGTAGGGCTGCCATCACCTTCACCTTGGGGGTCAGCGCTGTAGGGTACGGACGGCCAGGTTGCAAATGTGGTGCCAAGCGCACTGCCAAATCCTCAATCAGCTGCCTGGTGAAGAGGTACCGTCGGATGCTGTCCCGTTCCACCATTGTTGCCAGGTCAGGGAATGGTCTATGGACAGCTGGTGCCCTGCAGTGCATAGGTGAAGAAAGCAAGATTGTCAGTCACCCCACATATGTGGCATTGAACACACTCAACATCACATGATACATCATAATGAGGCACAAGTACATGATGTGTGCAATTCCGTACGGATATGTATGGCACATACATGGCCAATATCTAACATCACAGTCCAACAAGTGGCATCAAGAAGTCCCAGGTCATGTCATCGGATACCATGAGGCCGTGTCCCAGTACCCATCTCCTGCTGCCAAATAACAAACACCCGCCACAGTGACATGTGAGGACTGATGTGCCCCAGGCATCACAGCTCAACGACAGGTAGATTCCCAGGGACCCTGTATTGCCACATGGACACTGGCATGACATGGTGTATCATGTATACACCACAGCAAAACAACCATGAGCCCCACAGGTAGTGGTCCGTGTTGCCTCGGCAGGACAGACATGGACGTCTGTGACACACACACGCACAACATCAAAGTCCATGCACAAACAACGTGGATGTGGAGACTGCCTCCCATTGTGCACATGAAATCAGAGACATTGTAATCACAACAGGCACACAGACTGTGGAGGACCATCAACATTGTGCCAATGGGTCACCCTGGGTTGAACATAACGTCCCACATGGGACTCAGGGGGTATGTGACATGACATACACATACACCACCGTGAACTGTGACCATGCCACATGCTCAGATATGAACAGTTGCACATCACAGTGGTCATGTACACGAAACACCAAGGATTCAGTCCCCATAAACACGTGCACAGCCTGGGGGAGGCTGCCCCCAAGTGACACCCACAGAACAACATGTTCACCCCCATACACGGAATAGGTAATGCAGCCTTACATGCCCTAGGATACAGTTTGGACAGGCTGTGGTGTTGTAGGTGTGCCCCTCACTGCCTGGGAAGTATATGTGGCTGGCATATGTTCACCTGTGACAGGCATGGTGACATATGCCAGTGACTTGTACAGGGATGCGTTGGACAGCAAGGGACCGATCAGTGCGCACACATTGGCCATTGCATTCAATGTGCGCTGGTACGCGTTGTATTGGCAATACGCCTTGGACAGCAATGGACCGATCAGTGCGCACACATTGGCCATTGCATTCAATGTGCGCTGGTACGCGTTGTATTGGCAATACGCCTTGGACAGCAATGGACCGATCAGTGCGCACACATTGGCCATTGCATTCAATGTGTGCGGGTACGCGTTGTATCCCATGTACGCGTTGAACAGCAATGGTCCGATCGGTGTGCCCGGCCGGCCCATTGCATTCAATGTGTGCGGGTACGCGTTGTTTCCCATGTACGCGTTGAACAGCAATGGTCCGATCGGTGTGCCCGGCCGGCCCATTGCATTCAATGTGTGTGGGTACGCGTTGTTTCCCATGTACGCGTTGAACAGCAATGGTCCGATCGGTGTGCCCGGCCGGCCCATTGCATTCAATGTGTGCGGGTACGCGTTGTTTCCCATGTACGCGTTGAACAGCAATGGTCCGATCGGTGCGCACCCATTGGCTATGGCCTGGCCTGGCAACGGACGCGTTTTCAAAATTTGAACGAGTCTGATGCTGTAAATTCAGTTGGTCACCCACAACAATGTTGCAATTTCATGGGTGTCACGAAGTTGAACATTTGAAGGATGCTGGGGGCGTGTGTAAGTAGTGCAATTCCATGGATTGGCCAGATTCAGATGATGCAAACGACTTGGTCCTATCACTTTGGACACATGGGACAGTATCTGCCTCTGCAGCACACATATAATGCTGGCTGTTCCCCTGAGAGCTCACTTGCCTGCACTACATGCTCCAGGACGACATCTGCCACTACACTGCTGCTGTATCTGCACCCTCTGGACCCTGCAATGGCAAGTACTGTGGAGAGAGCCCCAGCCTTCAGCACTGAGGAGAACCAGGCCCTGCTGGATGGCCTCCTTCCACAGTACAATATCAAAAATAATGGGGCGACCCGGTGTCCCTCAGAACCTGGGTATTAACATACAATAAAACAATTGGTTCTGTTGGGTTATTAACAATTACTTTGAAAAGCAGAAAACTTATTTATGGTACACATAACAATATTGTGCAAAAAGAAAGAAAAAAAAGGAAAACACACACCAAAACAAAATTCAATTTGTATATTTAAATTGAGTATCAAATACTAAGGGCTGTCACATATGCAAACTCAATTGCAACAGACATAATAAGTGACATTGGTGAATAAGTGACACATAGTGATTAGTGAAATGGACAGTACACTATACAAATGTGAAATAAAAAACAGTCTATTTTTCTTATTGTCCTATATGGTTTTAAATATGTATTCCAAGATTCATTGATGAATTAATTAGTGATCTAGGAACCTATGTAGACATATATAGTTTGTCGACGTTTCGACCCTTGTAGAAGCGCAAAAACTGAGGTGCATCTGAACGGGTCTTCCTCAGGACTATTGAACGGTAAATGGACAGCCAAAAAGCAGAATCCTCAATAGATGAGATCTGCGTAGAACAGAAATGGTCTCCACCAGCCGGTTGGAGCCACAGTGCAGACACCTCAATAGATGGGATCTGCTAATTCACGACGTGCAAGGAGGTCTCCACCACTCATCACTAATTAATTCATCAATGAATCTTGGAATACATATTTAAAACCATATAGGACAATAAGAAAAATAGACTGTTTTTTATTTTACATTTGTATAGTGTACTGTCCATTTCACTAATCACTATGGGGCCGATTCCGATCTCGGCCGGTAGGGCTCCGAATAGGATTCGGCTTTACCGGATCCGATTCGGAGCCCTTTTCCCGACCGAATCGTACGCGGGTCCGGCCGAGCGAGTACGATGCGACTCGCCGACCGACTCGTCCGGGCGACCCGACCGCTCCGACCGACTCGTACCCGGATCGTACCGCTCCGACTGACTCGCTCGGACCCGATTCGCACCGCGCAATGGAGACGTTTTCCGGCCGGGTAAGTACGATGCGCACCTCGACCGCTCCGACCGACTCGCGCCGTCCGACTCGAACTCGCTGTCGGAGCCGTACTTTGGGGGTCCGTGTCGGACCCCCTGTACGCGTACCCGTGCGAGGCGCACACAGGGGGACCCATGGGTCCCCCTACCTGTGCGTGTATGCCGCGGGCGCTCGCGGCGTACTCGCTGTAGGGGGCGCCCTTGTCCGCCTCGCACCCATTGAGGCAATGGGAGCCCGCGTACGCGTTGTACGACCGGCTCCCATTGAGTTCAATGGGAGTCCGACCGACTCGTGTCCGGTGGCATACGAATGCATCGGACTCGTTCGGTCGGACTGAACGGGTCCGATTCGGTCGGAAATCTCTCCGGGTCCGGCTCGGTCGGAGAGATTTCCGGCCCGAATCGGAATCGACCCCTATGTGTCACTTATTCACCAATGTCACTTATTATGTCTGTTGCAATTGAGTTTGCATATGTGACAGCCCTTAGTATTTGATACTCAATTTAAATATACAAATTGAATTTTGTTTTGGTGTGTGTTTTCCTTTTTTTTCTTTCTTTTTGCACAATATTGTTATGTGTACCATAAATAAGTTTTCTGCTTTTCAAAGTAATTGTTAATAACCCAACAGAACCAATTGTTTTATTGTATCCTTCCACAGTACAGCAAGCTGTATGGGAAAGCAGGGGAGCAGGTGAGTGTTCTGTCCACTGCCTTTCTAAATGTGCATGTTGTCTGACTAGCAAGGCTAACAGTCTGCACGCCACTGGCTAGCAGGCTCACTGAGTAGTTGTCACCCCCCATAGTGTGTAGTTATATGCACTGGACAGGTATAGTGCAGTGACAGTGCATTTAAACTAGGTTTTACTTCCCAGGCAATGATACCATGTAGTAACTGCTGGCATACTGTCCATAGCCATCGTTGCACTGCCTGTGTACATCATGTGCCCCTGTGATTGAGACATGTATATCCAACTGTGTAATGCACGGATATGTTGCATGTGTAGTAATGGCATTCTCACTTTGTTATCCTCACAGGTTGATGCCCACCAGAAGCAGAAGATATGGCTGACCATCGTCCGGGCAGTGAGATCCGTGGGGGTCTACAAGCGCCGGATCCGCAACTGCCAGAAGAGGTGGCAGGACCTTTGGGGCTGGACCCGGAGGATCGCACGGGTCCAGCTGAAGCTGTCGCCTCCCGCAGGAGGGGCGGACACCGGACCCTGACCCCCACATGCTGAGGATCCTGGCGGTGGTCTTCCCTGATCTGGATGGGCAGCTGAAGGCCAGAGAGCAGCAAGGAGGGGGTGAGTCCATGTCTGCATTGTGAACTATGTCTGCCATGCTATGTGCCCTCCTCTGGCCTGGTTAAACTTCCACAGTACATCAGTCTTGTGGTCCAGGACCCATGTCCCTCTATTGTGCACTGCCCACTCCTCATCTGATACCCAGGTGTAGCCTTTACAGTCAGGGTATTGTGTCACTTGGGTACTGTGTCCTTGCAGTTTGCTTGACTCAAGGTGGGGGACAGCATCTGTTTCCCTGACTCTGTGGTGGGAATCATGGGTGGGTCCATTGCTTACACATTGCCTGTGTTCTGACATGTGTTCTGCGTGTGATTTTGATATGTGGCCCAATTGCTGAGCTGATCCACCACATGTGCCTGGGGTATCTGGCACACACCCATGCTGCGGGTGGGAACAATGTTTGTGCCCCAGGAGTGTGTATATAACGTGTGTCACACATACTTAGCCAGCTGCCTACTGTCCAGGGCTCATCCCTCATTCATGTGGGACAGGACAGTCATGCCTACTCCAGGCCATACAATACACTCTGTACTCCCACTGCCGTGTATCAGCTGACACGTTTTGCTCAATGATTCGTCCCCTCAGGTGTCTGCCTCTGTGTCAGTGTGCTGTGGCTTCGTTGTCAGGTCTGCTGGGGTGTTCCTCGGTTGGGGCTCCGCATGCCACCGGAGATGTGACCATAGGAGATGATACATGTGTGACACATAGGTGTTTGATCACCTGACCGTGCAGACTGGGGTAGGCGAATATGAGGTTCAGGCAGCTGTTTCCCATACACAGCAGATTGTGATGTGCTCAGGTGCAGAGGGTAGTGTTACAGGTCTCCCATATGTACAATGGGTATAACCTGGACAGATGAGGGTACAGATGATGTGGTGTGTGGGGGATGTACATGTGCACTTGTTCAGCTCCAGGACTTTCATTCCCCATGATCTACTATTGTGACACAGTGCAGAGTGTTGTTGTCTGGCTGCCCTGCCCATATGACTGGAGACAGTTATGTCTGACTTAGCAGGCATGGCTGTGCCATGGCATGTGACTTCCTATTAGTGATCCTGCAGGGGAGTGACATTTGCTACATGCACACCATTGTGGCAATGGCTATCAGGACATGGGTGCATCATGGTGTCTGTCGCTGGTATGCATCACATGCATTTCCTATTTGACTCTGGGCATCCCTTTCATCCGGACACCTGCACTGACTCAGTGGCAAGAGTTGTGATGTGTGCATGTCCACATGCTTCACCGGGTTCTCTGCACTGTCCAAATACTGTGTAGGTGGTGCATGTGTCCACACCGGGGTATTGCCATCCCACAGACACCATACAGATGGGTGCAAGGCCAGGTGGGATGTGTGTGCCATGGTTGACCATCAGACTGACAATTGACTTCTCCTGTTCTGTTTGTGCAGTTTTAGCAATGTTCAACTAAGGATGCCAGGGCTTGCTCTGTAATGTGCTGTACTTACTGTGGTGTGTGCGTTCGGTGCAGGTGACTGATGTCTGTCTGTTTCCCTATTGATTGCAGATACATCCACGGCCACAGGAGGGTGCAGCTCCACGGACCAGGAGGAGCCGCAGAGCCAGACTGGGTCAGCAGCCGAGGAGTGGTCGGAGGGACCCAGTGGCACGGAGGGTGAGGGGAGCCACACCGAGGAGTCCTCAGCACCATCCACCTCAGCTGAGGACCAGAGCAACTCGGACGATGACTCCTTTATGGAGGCGGGTGTCAGCAGCCACCACACCCCAGCTAGTGTTGCTGTCCCCGCCACCACCACCACCACCACCGCCCTCCCGTTGGCTCCCATTCCCGAGGTCCGTGGAGGCTCCCATGTTCGGGAGCGTGTCTCCTTCGGGCCAGGCACCGCACCCCCTGCACCTGTGTCCCCTGCTGCCCTGAGTGAGGAGTCTGTGTACCTCCTCCGCCAGCTCCATGTAGGACAGACAGCGATGCTGAGTGTCCTCCATGCACACACCAGTCTGTTGACTCAGCTGGTGTCATTCATGGAGGGCATCTCATCGGGCATGTCTGACCTACAGAGGGGCAATAGGTCCATGGACTCCTCCCTGACGGCAGCAGTGTCCCTCCTCCGACAGTCCCTCACCCCTCCTGCCTCTGCCCCATCCACACTCCCCAGCACCTTACCCGTCCCAAGCACACACACACTGGCACAGGCACACACCAGCACAGACACATGCAGCACACAGACACACACGCCAGAAACAAGACGCACACGCACGCACCGTCAGGGGACTGCAACCACACTCACAGGGGATGGGGCACAGGCACAAACACACGCATCCACAAGCACTGCGCAGTCCTCAGTTGCCTCTCCCTCCAAAGACCCCTCCCTTGCCTCACCTGCAACCCCATACACACAGCGGCTCTTCCTCTGTGACCTTGGCCTCTCCCCTCCGACCCAGCTGATCCAGCATTCAGGGGGAAGAGGAAGCCCACCCACACGGAGCGGAGTGCCCCTGGCCCCCGGACACCATCCCCCAGGCGCGGACCGACTGATGCCCCCACCCGCAAGTCCCCCCGGTCCCGGAAGAGCAAGACCCTGCCGCCGCCCTGCAGCTCAGGCACCAAGTCTCCTTCCTCCATCCCTCAGGCCCCCACTCCACAGGTGCCCCCACCACACCCTGCCCCAGGTTCCCCCACCCACAGATACACCATCCCCAGAAGGGTCAGGCCTTCTCCCCCTGCCACTTGCTCTTCCGGCCCCACACCCCCCGCTGCGCTTGTCTGTACCACTGATGTGGTGAGGGTGTCCTCCCCCTCTGTCCTGCCCAACTTTCCTGATCCCCATTCTCCTCCCCTGGAGGTGGGCACTGCAGTGGAGTCCACTATCACCCTGTCTGACTTGGGCGCTGCAGTGGCGGACCTGTCCACTCCATCTGCAGGGTCCACTGCAGTTGTGCCGGCACCCACAACATCTGAGTCATGCCCCCAGTTGTGCCGGCACACACCATGTCAGACACCTCCACTGCAGTTGTCAGTGGCTCCCCAGCACCCACCACCCCTTCCCTGCCTCCTCCTGGTGAGCCCTGATCCTGTCCCTGCGGTGCCTGGCCTGCCCCCGTAGGCCCCTCCTAGGGATTGTCCCCGGTTGTGATCAGTGCAGGCATGCATAGGGTGACATCTGCCACTGTCACCCTGTATAGACTTCCTTGATGGACTGGCCATTGGCCTTTGTTGATACCTTGCAGTTCTTCCAAGTTTTGAACCCACATGCTGAATAAAGCAACTTTCTGTTCTCTAGTGGTTTTGCTTCTGATGTACATGATGTTGATGATGCTAACCGTGCCCTTGCTGCAGTGATGGTGATTTTTGGACTCATGACAATGAAGTGTTACTGTGCATGTACCCATGTGTTCCAGGGGGACAGTGTCCTATCCTGTGGTGAATCCATGTCGTCCTTAGCAGCATCTGAGGGTGTCATGTATTCAATATTTGGCAATGGGATTTCCTACTTACATTAGCAATGTCACATCTGTGGGTTCCACCCATGCACATCTGTTGTGTTTGCCATTGTTCAATTAGTCTAGTTCCCTGACCGTGTGGCCATCTCCACTGGACATGCAGGTTTGGGCATCAATGGGGAAGGACTCTTCTGTGTTGTCAGTGCAACTTGCTATACATGTGTGTTGGATCTGTGCTGTTGATTTCGTTGACATTCCCATGACCAGGCTGATGTGACGGGAGCCTTCATTTGGTGCTAATTGTTGACTGTGTGACCAAGTGTTCTGCTGACATGATGGAGCCCTACTGATGCGACATCTGGCACAGCTTTCCTCACACAGGAGTGGAGTCCCCTCATGGCAGTGTGTACTCCTGTGACATCTCGTGCGCCCAAGGTGTGTGGTGTATGAGCATGTGTGTGTGTTCACTTCCATGTTGCTGTGCATGCTGGGATCCCTAGTGATGTTCCTGTTTGTGATGCTTGCTGAGTTGAGCTATGTTCCCCCAAAGTCTTCTCCCTGGGTTCTCTGTGATGTGGGTGCATGGCACATTACTGGTCATCAGGGTGTCACCCATAGGTGTGTTTGCTGTCAGGGCTGAGTTTGTGGGCAGACGCTGATGTGTCACAGTCCGGATTCCCCTTTGCACTTGTTGTTGACACCTGTCATGTGATTTCTGGTTTGTGTTAGCTTTCATTGGTTGTGACACGTTGTGTGTGTGACTGCTGGCACTCCTCAGGGCTGCAATGTTGGTAGTTGTCTATGTGTGTCCTTTGTGGGTGACCTTGGCTTCTTCATAGGTGTGTGACTGTGGCTGGGATCCCATTGGTTGGTGTGGTATTGCCGTCATGTCCATGTACAGCGTAGTGTGCAGTGTGTCAGACATTCAGGAGTCTGGTAGAGTGGCCATGTGTGATGTGTTCCTGCACCTTGGTTCCCACCACCCCCTGGGATTGTCATGGGTGCATGTGCAATGTCACCAGTGCATGTGAGCTTCACTGCTGCACATTGTTGGAGGTCGAGGTGTGTGGTGTTGAGTGTGTGCAGATGAGAGTTGTTGCCCGGCTAGACCCCTGCCTCCATGTTGACCTTGGCTGACAAGCCGTGCTGGTTGATTTGTGCTTGTGTAGGTGTGATGGTAGTTTGTTGCTCAGGACACATGACTGTGGTTCACAGTGTGTACGACATCTAGCTTTGTCATCACAGTGGGATTGTAATGCAGCCCAGGGTCACCACATTGTGGGGACCCTGGGTGTGGTGTCTGTGTGTCTTGCTGTGTCAGTTGCTGTTCCTACATGCTTGTGTGACATGTGTGATTTGTGCTCCCACTCATCTGACAATGCCTGATTGCCCACATAGGGGATTTGGATCCATGAGTTACCTTTGTGTGGCACTGTATGCACGTCTGTGTAATTGGTATTCAGGCCTCCTCATGTGTTGTGTGTTTGCCTGGGGACACTGGTACCCCCCCCCTCACCTGTTGTGTTTGATGTGCAGTGTGGGTCTGCCTGATTGTGTTTGTGTATCTGCACCACTGCATTGGCATATCTTTAGTGTGCCATTGGCTGTATGTTGTTTGGTGTGTTTGCCCTGCTGTCCCTGGGACTCCTAGGTCATCAGTCAGCACAATGATCATTGTGTGTGTCCAAACATTATTCATAGGTGGTGAGATGCACACTGTTCTTTGTTACGCTTTATGTTGTTCATGCTATGTATTCTCCATGCTTGACCATTTCAACTTTATATGGCGTGCAAGCTCGGTTCGCGCCCTGTCCCCGTTGCGCTTTTCAACAAGACCAAACACGAAGGAACCACTCTATGGAACCTATCCGGCTGCACAGCCCAATCCTGGATTATATGAATCCAATAAATCAAATTTTCAATTCCACCTCTTTTTTCTCCTTATTTTATCACTTAATCTTGTTTTCGTTTAACGTTTTCTTCTTCAATTTATTTTACTCATTCATCTGTATGTGATGATGTTGGCACAAACACAGGAGGAATACATGTTTCTGCATATCACGACTTTATTTGCGTCACCCAATGCATTTCGGGGTTAATTTCCCTTCGTCAGGGGTATCTGCAATGCAAGAATTCAATAACACTGCCGTCAGTGTACATGTTATATTCCTTAAACTCAATACAGAACTTGAACTAAATGCATTCACCTTGTAAACATAGCCTGCACAGATTCAGTTTTAAAAGGTTATTCACTACCTCCCCTTTCCAGCAGTCTCACCTTCGTGAGCCATTTCCAACCCCCGGACAGCTCTGGTTCAGAAACCACCCTACCCTGCTTCTCTCAATAACCTCTTTCCCATCTGTTGCCACTCCACCTCCTACCTCATCCCCTAAACTCCAACTCCTCACTATGCTTACCGTGATATGTGTTCATAGTTAAAAACCGAACTCCCACGTTCACATCATGTCCACGAAAAATAATAAATTCCACCGCGCTGCGTCATTTTCCTGCTGAGCCGAAGCTCTTTCCTCGATTATACCCAAAAGCTGCTCCCACTGCTGTGAGTTCACTTCACCTAGTATCTCCCCTCTCAATTAACAACTAACGGTCTGACACGTGTGTGCAAGCTATATCCAAACTGCGGAACGGATTCCATATCTTACCCGGTAGCCTTCATTACTGCTGTGATTCTCTTGTACTACCTGTCCCAGAATACCCTTGGTTATTATCCCGCTCTTTCAGGTTAACCCTACCCAAACCCAGTGGCTAATGTCATGCATCCAGTTAACATTTTTAAATTTACGTTTCCCTTATTCCCCATTATAAACCCTTTCTCTTAAATGCAATGTTTTACGATCCATTAATCCTGCAGTCCGTCATTTAAACGTTGCTATTTTGCAGTCTGAAAAAAGTCTCTTTATCACCCCATGTTGTTGAAAGCCGTTCTTAACAGAAAACACTCCTCCTGTGATATTCATCATGTTCACGGGTCACAGTACTCTCCATGTTCTCTAATTTCAACGTGGGAGCTATCTCACAGTGAGGACAGAAATTCATTCAAACATTATTCATAGGTGGTGAGATGCACACCGTTCTTTGTTACGCTTTATGTTGTTCATGCTATGTATTCTCCATGCTTGACCATTTCAACTTTATATGGCGTGCAAGCTCGGTTCGCGCCCTGTCCCCATTGCGCTTTTCAACAAGACCAAACACGAAGGAACCACTCTATGGAACCTATCCGGCTGCACAGCCCAATCCTGGATTATATGAATCCAATAAATCAAATTTTCAATTCCACCTCTTTTTTCTCCTTATTTTATCACTTAATCTTGTTTTCGTTTAACGTTTTTCTTCTTCAATTTATTTTACTCATTCATCTGTATGTGATGATGTTGGCACAAACACAGGAGGAATACATGTTTCTGCATATCACAACTTTATTTGCGTCACCCAATGCATTTCGGGATTAATTTCCCTTCATCAGGGGTATCTGCAATGCAAGAATTCAATAACACTGCGGTCAGTATACATGTTATGTTCCTTAAACTCAATACAGAACTTGAACTAAATGCATTCACCTTGTAAACATAGCCTGTACAGATTCAGTTTTAAAAGGTTATTCACTACCTCCCCTTTCCAGCAGTCTCACCTTCGTGAGCCAGTGTTATTGAATTCTTGCATTGCAGATACCCCTGATGAAGGGAAATTAATCCCGAAATGCATTGGGTGACGCAAATAAAGTCGTGATATGCAGAAACATGTATTCCTCCTGTGTTTGTGCCAACATCATCACATACAGATGAATGAGTAAAATAAATTGAAGAAGAAAAACGTTAAACGAAAACAAGATTAAGTGATAAAATAAGGAGAAAAAAGAGGTGGAATTGAAAATTTGATTTATTGGATTCATATAATCCAGGATTGGGCTGTGCAGACGGATAGGTTCCATAGAGTGGTTCCTTCGTGTTTGGCATTGTGTGTGTCCCCCATTGCTGCCATGGTATGGTATCTGTTCACCTCCCTTCTACAGTCTCCACTGGGTATCTGAATTTGTGTGCCCATTGGTGCAAATATGTGGGTCTGCATTCTGATGGTCACTTCTGTCATTGAGTCATTGATGAGTGTTGACAGTGTCAGCCCCCATGGGTGATGTTTGTCTGCACATGGCCAAAGGTATGTCTTGTTTGCACTGCACTGTTTGCCTCCCCGTTCTATGTTGCTATGGGACACAAGCACTACTTTGCCACTGATGTGTTTGTTGTTCTGTGACCAGGAATAATCCATGCAGTTTGGCAGTTGCAGCTTATTCTTTGTCAACACATACATTTTGGTCACTGTGATGATGGGGGTCTGGACCCCACTGCCACAATGTTCAATATGTGCTTCAGCTATGGACCCCACACTCACATTTTGGTCACTGTGATGATGGGGGTTTGGACCCCATTGCCACAATGTTCAATATGTGCTTCAGCTATGGACCCCACACTCACATTTTGGTCACTGTGATGATGGGGGTTTGGACACCATTGCCACAATGTTCAATATGTGCTTCAGCTATGGACCCCACACTCACATTTTGGTCACTGTGATGATGGGGGTTTGGACCCCATTGCCACAATGTTCAATATGTGCTTCAGCTATGGACCCCACACTCACATTTTGGTCACTGTGATGATGGGGGTCTGGACCCCACTGCCACAATGTTCAATATGTGCTTCAGCTATGGACCCCACACTCACATTTTGGTCACTGTGATGATGGGGCTTTGGACCCCATTGCCACAATGGTCATGGCCTGCTTGCATTGTGGGTGCCACACACATTTATGTGTGGCACTTGTGATAGGGGGTCACATTGTATGTCCACAGTCCTGTTCAGTGTTGTAGGCATTTGACACAGTCTACACACGCTTGTCATGGTGTTGGGGGGATGTCTTTGTGTTGCATTCTTTCTGCTGGTGTGTGCTTCTTGTGGCATGTATTTGCCATCCTGTGAGTGGGGGTGGTAGTAGTAGGCATCCAGCCCCCCCTGGGTAGAGGTGGTAGTAGTGACAGGCATCCAGCCCCCATGGGTAGGGGTGGTAGTAGTGGTAGGCACCTGGCACCCCCTGGGTAGAGGTGGTAGTAGTGACAGGCATCCAGCCCCCTGGGTAGAGGTGGTAGTAGTGGGAGGCACCTGGCACCCCTGGGTAGAGGTGGCAGTAGTGGTAGGCACCTGGCACCCCCATGGGTAGAGGTGGTAGTAGTGGTAGGCACCTGGCACCCCTGGGTAGAGGTGGTAGTAGTGGTAGGCACCTGGCACCCCTGGGTAGAGGTGGTAGTAGTGGGAGGCACCTGGCACCCCTGGGTAGAGGTGGTAGTAATGGTAGGCACCTGGCACCCCTGGGTAGAGGTGGTAGTAGTGGTAGGCACCTGGCACCCCCTGGGTAGAGGTGGCAGTAGTGACAGGCATCCAGCCCCCATGGGTAGAGGTGGTAGTAGTGGGAGGCACCTGGCACCCCTGGGTAGAGGTGGCAGTAGTGGGAGGCACCTGGCACCCCTGGGTAGAGGTGGTAGTAGTGGGAGGCACCTGGCACCCCTGGGTAGAGGTGGTAGTAGTGGTAGGCACCTGGCACCCCCTGGGTAGAGGTGGTAGTAGTGGTAGGCACCTGGCACCCCCTGGGTAGCGGTGGCAGTAGTGACAGGCATCCAGCCCCCATGGGTAGAGGTGGTAGTAGTGGGAGGCACCTGGCACCCCCTGGGTAGAGGTGGTAGTAGTGGTAGGCACCTGGCAACCCCTGGGTAGAGGTGGTAGTAGTGACAGGCATCCAGCCCCCATGGGTAGGGGTGGTAGTAGTGGTAGGCACCTGGCACCCCCTGGGTAGAGGTGGTAGTAGTGACAGGCATCCAGCCCCTGGGTAGAGGTGGTAGTAGTGGGAGGCACCTGGCACCCCTGGGTAGAGGTGGCAGTAGTGGTAGGCACCTGGCACCCCCATGGGTAGAGGTGGTAGTAGTGGTAGGCACCTGGCACCCCCTGGGTAGAGGTGGTAGTAGTGGTAGGCACCTGGCACCCCTGGGTTGAGGTGGTAGTAGTGGTAGGCACATGGCACCCCCTGGGTAGAGGTGGCAGTAGTGACAGGCATCCAGCCCCCATGGGTAGAGGTGGCAGTAGTGACAGGCATCCAGCCCCCCATGGGTAGAGGTGGTAGTAGTGGGAGGCACCTGGCACCCCTGGGTAGAGGTGGCAGTAGTGGGAGGCACCTGGCACCCCTGGGTAGAGGTGGTAGTAGTGGTAGGCACCTGGCACCCCCTGGGTAGAGGTGGTAGTAGTGGTAGGCACCTGGCACCCCCTGGGTAGCGGTGGCAGTAGTGACAGGCATCCAGCCCCCATGGGTAGAGGTGGTAGTAGTGGGAGGCACCTGGCACCCCTGGGTAGAGGTGGTAGTGGTGGGAGGCACCTGGCACCCCCTGGGTAGAGGTGGTAGTAGTGGTAGGTACCTGGCACCCCATGGGTAGAGGTGGTAGTAGTGGTAGGCACCTGGCACCCCCATGGGTAGAGGTGGTAGTAGTGGTAGGCACCTGGCACCCCCTGGGTAGAGGTGGTAGTAGTGGTAGGCACCTGGCACCCCCTGGGTAGAGGTGGTAGTAGTGGTAGGCACCTGGCACCCCCTGGGTAGAGGTGGTAGTAGTGACAGGCATCCAGCCCCCATGGGTAGGGATGGTAGTAGTGGTAGGCACCTGGCACCCCCTGGGTAGAGGTGGTAGTAGTGGTAGGCACCTGGCACCCCCCTGGGTAGAGGTGGCAGTAGTGACAGGCATCCAGCCCCCCATGGGTAGAGGTGGTAGTAGTGGGAGGCACCTGGCACCCCCTGGGTAGAGGTGGTAGTAGTGGTAGGCACCTGGCACCCCCTGGGTAGAGGTGGCAGTGGTGACAGGCATCCGGGCCCCTATGTGTATATGTGGCATTGGTGATGGGCATCCCGCCCCTATGGTGCTGCTGTTTCTGGAGTAAGTAATTTCTGCATCCCTGTGTGTGTGTGTGTATATGTCGGGTACGTGTAGTTTGTGTTTGTGGTTGGTGTCTGACTTACCTTCTGCGCCGTACGCGTCCGTGCCTGTTCCGGTAGTAGATGTAGAATATTGGTAGGATCGGAACGATGGGATTCATTGTTGGTTCGTCTCGTTCGTCTTCGTCGTTGCTTCGCCTCGTCCTCGTCGCTGGCGTGTTCGTCTCGTAGCCGTGGATCGTGTTGTGGCGCGAATCGGAGCTTATGTGCGCCTCTCCCGGATGCTTTGACGTGCCGTGCGTAGCGACGGGTTCGGCGCGTACGGGAAGCGCATCGTACTTGTCCGGCCGGACGGGGCTGCTTTTTGGCTTCCGGGCGACTCGTATCTGCGTTTACGGATCCGGCTCGGTCGGGGATCAGGACCTGTATTGGGTGAGTACGACTCGGTCGGAATCTGCGCTGTTGTGCGCATCGTACTTGTTCGTTCGGATTAATGTGTGGATCGGTCGGGAAACAGGCATTCGCATGGCTTTTTTCCCGACCGAATGGCGTTGGGTGCGTCTCCGACCGAGATCGGAATCGACCCCATAATGTCGTAAAACCCCGATTAATGGTCTGGGCTGCCTGTAGTCTGTGTGTTCCTTTCGCCTATGTTGCCTATGCTGACTGGACAGCTTTCTCTCACTCAAGAGGTTTGTGCACAAGTGTCTTCTGAAACCTGATGTGTGGCGCGTGCCCAGTGCTGCAGACTGACATTAAGAGAGTGGGTGGATGTCTTTTAGCCAAATTTTCAAGAGGAATGTTTACTATTTAAGAAACTTTAACTTGCAAATTCAGATTTTTTTTTGTTTGCTTTTCTTACTTTGCTACTTACTGGGCATTAATAATTGTGAACAGAGGCTGAAAATGGAGATTACTCAATGGAAAGCATTGAAAAGGCCACACTTTTATCCAAAGGGCAAGCTTAGCTTAAAATCTGTGGGGCATATTTACGTTCCCTGGCGCATCCCTGCATATCAGCAGGGATGCGCCAGGGAAAATGCGTCACGCAAGTTTACCCTTGCGCCACGTCCAATGCGCCGCATTTACAATGCGGCGCATCGTGGCGTGAGGATAAGCAGATGCGTGACGCATCTGCCGGACGGAAGGTTGGCGCAGTGCTGAAGTTGTGTCGCAAGCGCGACGCAACTCCAGCACTGTTCCAACATCCCTATCCCTAACATGGTGCGTCAATCCTTACGCCTGCTTAAAGCAGGCGTAAGGATTTGACGCACCAGCATCGGAAAAGTGACTGCGTGAAATCTTGTAGATTTCACTACGTCACTTTTCCGAGGCGTTCCTGCGCTGGAACGCCCCCCCCCTGCGCCGGTACGCCCACATGAAACCTGACGCAGGTTTCATGTGGCGCAGGGGTTTACTACGTGACGCATCTCCCTAGATGCGTCACGTTGTAAATATAGCACAACGCGGCGCATGGTTTGCGTCGCCGCTGCGTCACATGCGTGACGCAACGGCGGCGCAAAAGTGGCGCAAGGGGCTTGTAAATATGCCCCTGTAGTTCTTGTGAGAAATACCGATACTACGTGATGAAAATATATAAGTGCAAAATAAGCTACTTGTTGATGCCATAGATTATGGATGCGTCAATAAAGTCACATGTTCCACTAAGTCTGACCCGGGCCTGCCCCTTGTTTCCAGGCTAACTAAGACCATTAGGGACACAATGAAGAAATGTTAAGCACTTTCATTAGCTACGGATTATAATTAACTCTTATTACACTAACCTTATGAAGTCTATATTTATCCACACTAAGAGAGAGAGAGTTCTTTCGCCCACCTCTCTTATAGCGTGCTTGATTTGTCCTCTTGGCATCTGGTTTCAGATGGAATTTGATGCCATTTTAATGCCTTCAGGTGGGGTACGCCGGTGCCTAGGTCTTGATGCCAGAGTGGTGAAATTCTTATGGCAGGGATGGTGTTGATAGAGGATGAAGAAAGAAGCCAGGATCTTACATCAATGGGCAGTCACTCACAATGACTAGCTGAATTTCACAGGTTCTTTAATCGATAGGCAGTCACTCACCATGAATCGATGAAGTCCACAGGTTCTTTTATCAACAGGCAGTCCCTCACGATGAGTCGATGAAGTCCACAGGTTCTTTTATCAACGGGCAGTCACTCACCATGAGTCGATGAAGTCCACAGGTTCTTTTATCAATGGGCAGTCACTCACCCTGAGTCAATGAAGTCCACAGTTCTTCAATTGATGGGCAGACACTCTCAATGAGTTGATGAAGTTAACAGGTTCTTCAATAGAAGGTCAGTCAATCACAATGAGTTATGGAGTCCACAGGTTTTACAATTGATGGGCAGTCACTCACAACGAGTTTATGAAGTCTACATTTTCTTAGATCGATAAGCAGCCACTCAATGATACAATGAAGCCCAAAGAATCTTCAGTTGATGGGCAGTCACTCCCCATGAGTTCATTAATTCCACAGGTCCTTCAACTGATGGGCAGTCACTCACAATTAGTCGATGAAGTCCACACCAGTGCTGTGGGTATTTGATGGAGATGCACCATATTCAGCGAGGCCGCCAGCACACCATTTGGTCGCCATTCCCAACTTCACATTGTTGCAGGGATGCTTTTTGGCATTTATAGTAGCAAGTCTCAAGTCTTTTTGCTTAAAATGATAGGTTGCTACAAGTATAAAAATATGCCATTTCAAGATGGACACCGACCACACCATTACCTTTGCCAGCGCTTGTTCATACCGGTGTGCAGCAGCTGGCCAAATTGAAAAAAAAAAAAAAAAAGTAGATGTCAACGGCCGGTCGCCAGAAGAGACCTATTGGCTTTATCAATGCTCTTATTCTCATGATAGTCCAACCTTGGATAGATCTGCCCAGTTTTAAAGCACATTGATGGAAAGAAGAACGTTATACAGTTTATCGGGATTTACTCGATATAGCTTTATTTTAAGTAATAATGACTTCAATACAAAGGGCTTGTATACATGATTAATGCCTGCTCCAATTCTGTGGAGTGCTGCGGGCACCTTGGCTGCATTAATCTCTGAAATGTTCCCTTTATGGTAACAAAGCACATCTAAATGAAATGCATAGTTTGATGTGTTAGGAGTCTGCATGATTTACAAGCCATGCTTCCGCCTAAAATAGACGGAAATTAGCAATCACACCATATCCCTGTGAGTGGGCAGAGAGAAACGGAATGTTCTTTGCTTCCTAGGGAAAAAAATCTAGGGCTGTCACTAATAGCTGCCTGTCAACTGCGGTGAATATTGAGAAATGATAAGAAATAATGAAAACGTGTATGTGTCTTTACGAATCCATGTCGACATTCATCTAATATATCAATGAAAAAATTACTAAATATTAACAATATTAATTTTTAAAAAACCAATAGGCAAAATATTAATATTATATTAGTTTAATAGTATTATTATTATTATATTTGTACAGGGCTATTAGAGCGAGAGAGGTATAAAAGGGTGTAAAACACCTAGATGACGTCAACATTTGCGCAAGCTATGGAGTGTGTCTTCGCACAAATTATACCCAGGGCTTTAAGTGGGCCCACTTAAAGCCCTGATTATACCTGCTTAAAAATAATGGAAATAACATATTTTGGGATGATTTTTTGTGCGGATTACCCATTACATCCTGCTTGCAGCGGAAAATACCACCAGCCGGGAAATGTCTGCAGAAACACGGAAGTATTAACTGCTCTCATCTGCTAAGGGCAGATAAACAGGCACCAAACCCGTTTACACCCATTTCTGGCGCTTGTTGCCAGCTTTAAATGCCCCCTGAACATTTTGATGAAAAATGTAAGTGATTTATGTTTTTCGTTTCTTTTGCATAGCAACAGTCATATTACCTTGTAGCCGCTTTCCGACACTTCTGACAGATTTACAGATGTAAGTAACACAAACAAACAAATGATCAGGCGTGTGGTAACATACTTTGCTCCAGTGACTGAGCAAATTTGCTCTGCTGACTTGGCATTTTTGCACTAGAATTGCACTGACCACATTTCCAACATCACATTTTCGCTAACCGACCAATGCTAAAATTACATTTGCACTAAATGAGGAACTGCCCGGTCACTAGTTCCAAATTGCTCAGATCCTCGTGCAAGCCATGTGATCTTGGACCTGTACTGTGACAGCTCACCCCACCCTGCTCTACTCACAAGCACATAGCGCAGGGCATTGTTTGTGCGGCCAAGAGCATTTTAATGCTTTAGTATATGCCAATACTATTTTCATTTTTTCCTGGTAATGGGACAATTTGGGTTGGAATATAATTTATAAAACATATATTGTAGAACATTAAGTTAATGTTTATAATAATAAGACAAGTAATTTTCACTAAATCATTTTTGTCAAATTTGGTATAGTTCCATTCAGCCGTTTGCGCTGTAGCGCTGATCAAAAATCCCTATCAATTGTGTTTTTGACCCCCTTTTTTCGCAGCCCTTGTTTGACAGATCATCCAGAAAATGAGGTGGATGAACTTTTTTTGGGTAAAGTTTCATGAAATGAAGATTCGCTAAACTCCACCAAAGTTATTAGCAAACCAAAAAACACTCTTCCTATGGTAACTAGACTGTAACTATAACTACACAGCAACAGCCACTGTAATATATACAGTATATATATATATATATAGATATCAATTGTGCTGTAAAATAAATTGTTTGGCCCCATTTGTAAATCAATTATCAAAACCTATTAACTTAATAATATTGGGTCGTTTTATGTTGTATTAATACAGCCAAGCGAGTTCAGCACTCACTGCTGACTGTTGTGTGCATGTATGGACTTATAGGTATTAATACAGCACAAACACACCTAGAAATAAACAGAACTCTGTACAATAGAGGGGGGTGAAAGTGAGGAAACATTCAACTCATTTATAAAGGGTAGGGTTCAATGTACATCACTGCCTTGGATTCTGACTGGGCGCTCTCACCCTATTACTTTTGCTCAGCTATTAAATTGACAGTGGTTACATTTTGAAATATTGAAACCATTTATTCAAAGCACTTAAGAACAGCACGATTCTGTATGAATTGTTTATAAAAAAAACCAAAGGTTATTATGATGAACTGTGTTACTATGATCCTATTTAGGTCGAGCCTGCAGGACAGTGCATGAGCTGTTTGTTGTGAGGCATAGTGTGGTTTACTAGGAGCATAGAGGAGCTTGGAGTACATCAATTGCTGACAATTGGTTGGTTTTCCTTGTCACTCTCATTTGCCGGCTTCTTATTCGTGTCCCAGCTTGTCAAGCTTGTGTTTGTCCCTCCTATGGAGCTTTGCCTCTTTACAATCTCTTTGATTGGCTGGCATTGCAGCTTCCACTGCTTGCTTCTCAAGCAGTACTTTTTTTCTTTTCTGTAAAGCACTCCATTAGAGTGCACGTGTTTTTTGAGCCATCTCCCTCGTCTATGGCTCTCCCCTAGCACTCTTTATTACTCTCTGTTGCACGACTGCTTCTCCTTGCCCTCTTCCCTCTTGTGCTCACCCATGTGCTTCTCCCTATTGCTTCAGGCACCTGTGCCCTCTGTGTTGCTTTCCCAACCACCGTGTTGCTTTAGCTCCTGCCCCTGCTGCGTTTGTGTCCCCTCCAGGCCTCCCCCATTGATTTTGCGTCCCCTCCGTTGTCGCTTCGGTATTCCCTCCACTGTCCCCCGTGTTGCTTTGCCGTACTCCCTCCACGCTTCCCTGGAGGGAGTACGGCAAAGCAACATGGGTGAGGGTTGGGGAATGCCAACCCTCACCCATGTTGCTTCTGGTCCGTCCAACCTACCCAAGTTGGTTGCTGTTCACCCCCACCCTCGCACCTGCTACTTCCACTCTCCCCCACCCCGCTTTAAACAAAACGCTTTTGCATGTTTTAGTTTCCTTTTAGGTACCGATAAGAAAAGAAATGCCTGTGTTATTTTCTAGGCATATTTAGTATTGCTTAAAGACTTTTTTTTTTTCACTTTAGCCACACTGCACAAGATCACAGATGCTGTGCAGCGTGACTAAAAACCGATAGCAAATCCAATAGGTCCCAAAGGTGGGACCTATTGGCTTAGCCAATGCTTGTTTGTAATCCATCTACTAACATGCAATAAAATTAGCTGGATTTCTTAAATCAAAGCATTGTATGTAAAATGTCATTGAAGAGGAAGGTATGCTTCACGTTCATCTGTATAGTAGTCAATACTGAAAAAATACTTCACCACTAGTGTTCAATAAACAGAAAATGTATTAAAGGCCTTTGATGGCTTCTTATCTTTTTGTTTCCTGTTATGTATCTTCAGATAAATGGGCAGTTAAGAAACATAGAACCTTTGAATTTAAGACACACACAAGACCGAGGTTCCTTTTTATCATTAAACGTTAATGGTTTTGATCAGAAAAACAGAAACATATTTTTTTAGGGTGGGTGGGGCTGATAAAATGCGCACAATCACAGGGTTACCATGCAACCAGATAAAGTGGCTGCAGCAGAGGATGTTGAAAAGAGGCAACACCCCCTCTGAGGCTTTGTTGGGTGGTGGGCAGGCGCCCAGCCCAGGGTGACACTCCCTAGTTTTGTCGCTGAGGGCAGGTTATGACCGAATTCAAGATTGGGAAATGCGCGCGGAAAACACCAACTCCAAGGGACAAGAAAAGTGCAGGATTCGATACATTACCACGGGTCAGAAGTGGAAGTTGGAAATGGCAGTGTGGGGTAATCTCTGCATCAAACCCATTTTAGTGAGTAACAGAGGGAGTAAATCAGTGAGCAGGTAGGCGGCGAGGGAGTGAGCAAGTGAATGAGTGAGCAGGATTAAATGCATTAACATGGGTCCTAAATTATAGTTTAAAATGAGAGTGAGTGTCCTGTGCAGTACACCCATGTGAGTGGGAGAGTGAATGGGAGAGCAGGTAAGTTGGTAAGCGAGGGGGTGAGTGACAAAGCGAGTGAGTGAGCAGATTTAATTTATTATAACAGGTTCTAAGTGAATGTTGAAAAGGCATTAAGCCCATGTGAGCGAGACGAGTGAACAGAATGAATGAATGAGCAGGCAGGGAGTGAGTGTTCACATGGTTGAGGGAGGTGTGCATGAGTGTGTGAGGAGGTGGTTGGGTGACCATGTCAGTGAGTGAGCAAGGGAGTGAATGAGTGAGTGAGTAAGAGCAGATAAGGGGGTGAGCAAGTTAGTAAGGAAGTGAGTGAACAAGTGCTTGAGTGAGCTAGTGAATGTGTGAATCAATCAATCGAACCAGATTTATAGAGGTCGGTTAAATTGGGTAGGTGGGCATTAGTTAGATATAAGCGAGCAAAAAAATTGCTATTTGGTAATCACAAACGATTTCTTACGTACATCTGTCTCCAAGTCCCTTATTACAAGTTGTGCACAACAGAGTGGGACACTTACCACACCCAATAAATACCATTACCCCAGGTTGAGGTACTTACCAACAGTGGAAAACACCTCCTATTTTGACTTTTGAAAATGAAGCTTAACATGCAGATTTTGTTTTTAATGCACTAAATTATAAGTTTTGCCTTTTTTCTGGGCCTTCTCCCTTGATACATTTTGGCGGGTGTTAGAAATGGGGATCTCTGGTTGGCAATGGCTGGCGCCAATGTCCAAGAAGGGACCCTTCTTCCTAAGTCAGAGTAAGGGGGCTACACCCTTTGATAACCCCTGCTCAACCCTGTGGTAACGTAGCGCGAGCAGACAGGCCTATCTCAGAGGCAGTGTGTGAAGCATTCGTGACCATACACAATAACGCAGTGAAGACACCACAAAGGGACACCACACAAGTAACTATAGAAAAAGGAGTAGCTTTATATCAGTTTAACACAAGGCTCGAAGACGATCAACAAGCCACAATGCACGTTAATATAAGTTCACTGAAAAGGCAATAAAGCACTCAAAAGTGGTGGAAACTAACTTAGTTCGAGGCCGGGGTCTACGCGACCCGGTGATGCACAATGTACCTAAGGTTTAAAGGGGCACGGCATGCAGCTTCGGGAGGAAGCCGTGATGATGACAGGCGGACTTTCAGTGGCCACAGCTCCCAGCTGCAGCGGTCCGCGGCGTGCACTCACGATGATCCTGGGGCGGTGATTAAAGGCGGGCTCTCAGCGGCAACAGCTCCTCAGCCGCAGCGGCCCACAATGGGGATAGCGATGATTCTCGTAGTATAGACCAATGCGGGCTCTCAGCGGCCACAGCTCCTCAGCTGCAGCGGCCCACAATAGTGATAGCGATGATTGTCGTAGCACAGACAAATGCGGGCTCTCAGCGGCAACAGCTCCTCAGCTGCAGCGGCCCACAATAGCGATAGCAATGATTCTCGTAGCACAGACAAATGCGGGCTCTCAGCGGCAACAGCTCCTCAGCTGCAGCGGCCCACAATAGCGATAGCGATGATTCTCGTAGCACAGACAAATGCGGGCTCTCAGCGGCAACAGGTCCTCAGCTGCGGCGGCCCACAATAGCGATAGCGATGATTCTCGTAGCACAGACAGATGCGGGCTCTCAGCGGCAACAGCTCCTCGGCTGCAGCGGCCCACAATAGCGATCGCGAGGATTCTCAGCCCGCGTTCCCCGCAGTAGACCCAGAGGCTTTGGAATTCTCGACAGAGGCCTCACCTGCGAGTAGAACCCCTCTCAAATAGGAATTCAGAAGGCTGATGGGTGAAGTCTAATGTCCCTGAGACTTCAGCACGAGGCAAGCTCAAATCAGGCCCTTGGGTAGTTGCCTCAGCAAGATGGATGAAAGTTTCAAAGTCCTGTTCCTCTCGTTACACGGACAGAGGTTCGTCTTGACATCCAGAAGTAACACACCCCGTAGGGGTTTCGGCGCAGATCTTTATACCCCGCAGGTCTTTGTTCTCAAAAGTCACAAGTCACTGAACCCAGCCAGAACCAGTTCGGTGTGGTCCTGGAGCACTTTATTTACGAGGCTGCATCCTGCCTTTGAGGAAGAGGGGGTCTGCCATCAGACGCACAGTGGGGGCTGGAGCCATCATTCACCTTACCAGGCCCAGCCCTGCTCAGATCAAAGGGTCACCCCTCCCCATACTCCAGCTGCAGATCTCGCTATTCAACCCAGGTCGGGCTCAGCCTGCCCTGACCCTCCAAGACCAGACATCCAATACACATAACAGCAGAGCACACTGGACGACTTAGGCAAGAAAATACCTACTTTCTAGAAGGGGTATTTTCAAACACAGAATATAAAAATACTCCTCACTAAAAGATGTATTTTAATATTCTGAGCTCAGGCATACTAAATTCGACTTTCCAAACATGTTCCTTGGGTCAGCTAGGATTACAGGATGTAATAATCAAAACTGCCCATTCTGGCCTAAGGGAACAGATCGCCTTGCCATAGTGTATTACACTCCATTTCGTTTTTCACTATCAGGACCTGCCACACAGACCAAGGCAGGTCCTACCTTTCATATACAACGCACCCTGCCATAGGGATGACTTACATGATGCCAAGGGAAGGTTGAGGGACTGGGAAGTGGGTTCACTTTACAGTCAAAGAATGGCAGTTCTGGACTGCGCACAGACTCTGCGATGGCAGGTCTGAGACACACTTTACGCGCTGCTTATGTGGGTGGCGCAATCAGCGCTGCAGGCCCACCAGCAGCATTCGGTCTACCAGCCCTGGGCACGCACGGTGCACTATACTAGGGACTAACAGGTAAATCAAATGAGCCAATTATGGGAATATCAATTCATCCAGTCAATTTACAATAGGGAGCATTTGCGCTGTAGCACTGAATGGCAGTGGCACAGCGCTCAGAGCATTTAACACCAGCAAACACAGAGGAGACAAAAAGCGAAAGATGGAAGGGAGATCCACGCCAATGGTGCCAGGTCTAACACGTGTCCCCTCCAGCTGAAATGTGGGGAGAACTACCCACCCACTTGGGGGTTCTCATCACTAAGGCAGAAAAATCTGGACAGACCATCAGCATTGGCGTGTTCTGTACCCGGGCGGTGTTCCACCGTAAAGTCCATCCCCTGTAGGGAAATAGACCACCTCAACAACTTTGGATTCTCACCCCTCATCTGCATCAACCATCTGAGGGGCCTGTGGTCCGTCTGAACCTGGAAGTGAGTTCCAAACAGGTATGGTCTCAGCTTCTTCAGTGCCCAAACCACAGCAAATGCCTCACGCTCAATTGCACTCCACCTCTGTTCCCGTGGAAGTAACCTCCTACTAATGAAGGCTACCGGTTGGTCTAGGCCCTCCTCATTGATCTGTGACAGAACAGCCCCCACACCATGCTCTGAAGCGTCTGTCTGGACAACAAATTCTTTTGAAAAGTTGGGTGCCTGAAGTACAGGCGCTGTGCACATGGCAGTCTTCAGGGCGTCAAAAGCTTTCTGACAGGTGTCAGTCCAGTTCACAATCTTTGGCTGCTTCTTAGAAGTCAGCTCAGTCAAGGGTGCAACAATGTTGCCATACCCCTTGACAAACCTCCTGTAATAACCCGTGAGTCCTAAAAAGGCCCGCACCTGTGTCTGGGTCTTTGGGGGCTCCCAAGCCAGGATGGTTTCAATTTTGGGCTGTAGGGGCGCCACCTGGCCACTCCCAACCTGGTGTCCCAAGTACACCACAGAACCCTGCCCAATCTGGCACTTACTTGCCTTGATTGTGAGGCCTGCCCTTCGCAGTGCCATCAACACTTCCCAGAGGTGGCGCAGGTGGTCCTCCCATGAGGAACTAAACACTTCAATGTCAACCAGGTAGGCGGCACTGAAATCCTCCAGCCCATCCAACACCCTGTTGACCAACCTCTGAAAGGTGGCAGGGGCATTCTTCATCCCAAAGGGCATCACCCAGAACTGGTAGTGCCCATCCGGTGTGGAGAATGCTGACCTCTCCTTTGCCCCATCAGTCAAGGAGATCTGCCAATACCCAGACGTCAAATCAAACGTGCTGAGGTACCGTGCATCCCCTATCCCATCTATGAGCTCATCAGCTCTGGGGATGGGGTGCGCGTCAGTCTTTGTGACTGAATTGAGACCTCGGTAGTCCACGCAGAACCGAAGTTCTGGGGTGGCACCAGGCGCTGCAGCTTTTGGTACCAAGACCACTGGGCTGGACCAAGGGCTGCTAGAGGACTCAATCACCCCTAAAGCAAACATTTTGGAAACCTCCTCCTTAATGGATGCCCTAACCCGGTCAGTCACTCGGTAAGCCTTGTGCTTAACAGGAGGACTGTCCCCAGTGTCCACTTCATGGACACACCAATCAGTGACATTAGGCACCAGGGAGAACAGATCACTGAATTGTCCCAACAGTTGGCGACAATCACTCTGCTGCTCAGGGGTCAGTGTGGTGGAGAGGACCACACCCTCCACTGACCCATCTTGCTCCTTTGCACACAGGAGGTCAGGAAGAGGCTCACTCTCCTCCTCCATCCCAGCATCTGTGGCCAGGAGCATGCCCACTTCGGACCTCTCAAAGTAGGGCTTCAGGCGGTTGACATGCAGGACCCGCAAGGGGTTCCGGGAGACTGCAAGTCCACCAAGTAGGTAACAGGACTCTTGCGCTCCACCACCTCAAATGGTCCGGTCCACTTATCTTGGAGTGCACAGGGCTCCACTGGGGCCATGACCCAAATCTTTTGACCAGGCTGAAACTCAATCAGAGTGGCATTCTGATCGTGCCAACGTTTCATCTCTTCCTGGCTGGCTTCCAGATTTGCCTCAGCAAGCTTTCTGAAATGCCGAGTCTGGTTCCTGAAGGCCAGCATGTAGCTAAACACATCCTGGGGAGGTTTCCTGGGATACTGCTCCCAGCCTTCCTTGACCAGACCCAGAGGCCCTCTTACCGGGTGACCATAGAGTAGTTCAAAGGGGCTGAACCCTAGGGACTTCTGTGGCACCTCATGGTAAGCAAACAACAGGCATGGCAAGAGGACCTCCCACTTACGCCTCATGGACTCTTCTAGGCCCATAATCATGCCTTTGAGGGTCCGGTTGAATCTCTCAACCAGCCCATTACCTTGGGGGTGGTAAGGGGTGGTAAACTTATAAGTTACCCCACACTCCTCCCACAGAGACTTCATATATTTGGAAATGAAGTTAGTACCCCTATCGGACACCACCTCTCTGGGGAACCCCACACGGGAGAAAATCCCCATCAGTGCACATCCCACCACGGGGGCCGTCACTGTCCGGAGTGGGATGGCTTCAGGGTACCGGGTGGCATGTCCACCAAGACCAGGATGAACCTGTTGCCCATGGCTGTCTTGGGGTCCAGAGGCCCCACAATGTCAATGCCCACTCGCTTGAAGGGGGTACTGACAACTGGAAAGGGCTGGAGTGGGGCTTTGATCTTCCCGGATAAAAAAAAGGGAGGAACCCTATATTTGTAATAATCGGGACGGGGTAACTAGAAGAAACAAAGACAGTCCCTAATGTAGTTGTCCGGATCATGTGTTGCGCCAAAAATCTATAACAGTGTAACAATTTACATATATACAACATTAAATCAATCAAAAATAAACACAGATAAAATTATTGAAATTCAAAATATCAAATTTATTCAAAATCGTTATTTAAAAGTTTTTGTTAAAAATAAAAAACTGGGCATGAATTGAATATACAAAGAATAAAAACAGTACATTAGATACATTAATCAGTGTTAAATTACAAAATCATGAAGAAAACTACAAAATAAGAGTCGATGGCGTTTGCGGTGTAACTTGATACAAACACCTTCTTCAGGACAGAGTTTTCTAACAACTGTTAGGCGATTCCTTGGTAAATTACTAGGCATGGAACCGTCTTCGTAATATGAATAAAATAGGAAGGATACCTTTTTATATGGTATTCAACATTGATAATTGCGTTGTGTGGAGCCACCGATGAAAGAAAGAAATTATGTTTTCTTCCACCATCAAAAGTTGCTTAACAGCGGCATAAAATATAAGTGCCACTTATTGTCTTTCTACCGAATTTTTTACAGAATTAGACGGAGAAAAAACTGATATTGTTGCATTAGTAGTTTTTGCAATTTGAAAGGTGAAATCTCATGTAGTTCCTACGGCCTCCCTGCTCCGACAACAACGACTTCCGGGTTAAAATGCATTTTAACCCGGAAGTCGTTGGTGTCGGAGCAGAGAGGCCGTAGGAACTACATGAGATTTCACCTTTCATCGGTGGCTCCACACAACGCAATTATCGATGTTGAATACCATATAAAAAGGTATCCTTCCTATTTTATTCATATTACGAAGACGGTTCCATGCCTAGTAATTTACCAAGGAATCGCCTAACAGTTGTTAGAAAACTCTGTCCTGAAGAAGGTGTTTGTATCAAGTTACACCGAAACGCCGCGTCGACTCTTATTTTGTAGTTTTCTTCATGATTTTGTAATTTAACACTGATTAATGTATCTAATGTACTGTTTTTATTCTTTGTATATTCAATTCATGCCCAGTTTTTTATTTTTAACAAAAACTTTTTAAATAACGATTTTGAATAAATTTGATATTTTGAATTTCAATAATTTTATCTGTGTTTATTTTTGATTGATTTAATGTGTATATATGTAAATTGTTACACTGTTATAGATTTTTGGCGCAACACATGATCCGGACAACTACATTAGGGACTGTCTTTGCTTTGATCTTCCCCCCACTCTTCCCACTTGCCTGGCAACTTTCACATGTCCTGCAGTGAGCATCTGAGCTCCTGCGCATCTGGGGCCAATAAAAGTGGGTGACCAGCCTCTTGAAGGTCTTGGTCTGCCCCAGATGTCCTGCCAATGGCACATCATGAGCCAACCCCAGTAGGAAGGATCTGAAGCACTGGGGTACCACCAGCACACGGGCTGACCCAGGCTCAGCAACCTTAGGCTCGCTGTAAAGGAGGTCATTCTCCCAATAGATCAGATGTGACCCTGACTGATCACCTGCTGCCTGGGCTGCCGCCTGTTGCCGCAGCCCCTCAAGAGAAGGGCACGTTTTCTGCTGTTCACAAAATTCCTCCCTGGTGGGCCCTCCTTCCTGCTGCGAATGGGTCAGCCCAGGCAGGTCCCCCAGTTCGGCTACTTGTGCCCCGGTAGGCTCCAGGGCATCCCCCTCAAGGTCTGCTCCCTCCTGGGCCGTGGGAACTATGGAGGCCGGTTTCCCGCGCCCCCTACCCCTTCTCTTTAAGGCAGGGGCCTGGGTCATACTTTCAGGGTCCAGGTCCTTCTGAACGTCCTTACTGGCTGCCATGGACCGAGTGGTCGCGCACGCCCACTCAGGCAGACCCAACATTTCCAAGTGAGATTTCCTCTCCACCGTAGCCCACGGGGAGTTCTCTAAATCGTTGCTCAACAGACAGTCTACCGGCATGGCTGGCCTCACAGCTACTTGAAGAGTTCCTGAGACCCCCACTCAAAGGGAACTTGAGCCACCTCACACTGGCTCTCAGAGTTGTCTGCTGACACTACTGGGCAGAATGCATGGGGGACAACCTGCTCTGGGGACACCAACCGGGAGCTGACAGCAGTCACACTTGCTCCAGTGTCCCTCAGAGCCTCCACCCTATGGACATTGATGGTCACCCACTGCCTGTACTTCTTAGTGTTATCAGGCAGCGTGGGGTTAGGGACCTTCTCAAACTCTCCTAGCGAGACAAGGGTCAATTCTACAGGATCCCACCCACCTGGGGCACCCATCTCCTCCCCTCCCAGGGCTACACTAGCAAGCTGGCGGGTTGGTGCATGGGGTGGTGCATTGAGGTCCCTCTGGGGACACTGGGGATCATAATACCGGTGGCCCACTTGACCACATTTAAAGCAAGTAAGGGGCCCCCTATGAACAGGCCTACCTGTCGGGGCACTGGCTTCTTCTCAGGGGAGACTGGGACACCACTCCTGGGTTCCCTTGGGAATTACTTTGGGGCCCTCTCTGGAACTCCCTCTGTTTACCCCTGTCCCCCACTTCTCTGCTGGGGACCCTGCCCACCTTTGGCGAAGTCTCCCACATGACCCTTGCGAACCCGGGTGCTCACCCAGCGGTCCGCCTCCTCAGCAAGCTTCCTAGGGTTAGTTAGCTTGCTATCAATAAGGTGCTGGCGTAGCTCTGGAAAACAGTTACTAGCTAAATGCTCCCATGCAAACAAATCATACAGTTGTTCAAAGGTTTCCACCTTGTTACCTTTTACCCAGCGATCCATTGCTCTGCACAAAAAAGGCACATATTCAACCCAAGTGGTACCCTCTAACTTCTTACAGGTTCTAAATCTCTGCCTGTACATCTCTGGGGTCAAACCATATCGCGTCATCAAGGCCTCCTTCATATGGGCATACACCATCCTGCTCTCTTCAGGCAGATCCAACAGGGTATCCCTCCCATCACTCACAAAGCGTCCCCACAACCCCGCTCCCCAATCCTTCTCAGGGACCCGGTGGGACACCATTGCTATCTCGTAGGCGGCAAACCATTGCCCAATATCCTCACTCTTATGGAAATCCTTGATGACATCCTTGGGTATATAAACTCTACTCTCGGTAGGTACTAAAGGTATGCTTTTTAAACACAAATAAGGCTGTCCCTAGTAAGGCTTCCTACAAGTTCCTACAGAATCTCTAGAGATGTATATCCACTGAGGGCATCTCACAAAAGGTGAAAGACTGGCCTCACACACCACCTGGTGTCATGCTTCATCATAGGCCGTCCTCGCCCTCTAAAAACTCCGTCCCCACAACCCCGCTCCCCAATCCTTCTCAGGGACCCGGTGGGACACCATTGCTATCTCGTAGGCGGCAAACCATTGCCCAATATCCTCACTCTTATGGAAATCCTTGATGACATCCTTGGGTATATAAACTCTACTCTCGGTAGGTACTAAAGGTATGCTGCCACCAGAGGGGAGATCTCTAAACTCTTAGCCTTGATCTCCAGCTCCTCAATACTCTCTCATGCTCCAGTTTCATTTTCTCAAGTTCAAATGCTAACCGGTTATTCTCAATATCCAACTTTTTACTCTCTAGGTCCTTCTGACCTTCTAATTTGGCCATCTCCAAACTATGCCTCCTATCTCTCTCCCTGTCCTCCATCTCTTCTGGAGACAGGCCCTTTGAGGACACGCTAGTACCTGGACTGGAAAGTGCTTTACCTCCCACTAAATCCACTTCAACATCCTGCTGCCCTCTGGCATTCTCTCCCCCGTCCCCAGGCTCTCTCGCCTCCCACCAGGCCTTTAGCGCCTTCTAATACTCCTCCTTCCTAGAGAGACCTGCAATAGGGACGGTGAATTGCTTGCAAAAAGACTTTAGCTGTTTGGCAGTGTAGGTTTCTAACCTCTCTTCCTCAAAGGTGAGATCCTCCGAAGCATTGGATGCTGGCTTACCCATTGTAGACATAACTGGCAATTACGATAAAAAATACACCAAGATCAAAAACGTATGTGGTTGCGTTTAGGTCTGCACTCACTAGTAGTGTACACCAGTTATTGTATGTGGATCACAAATGCAAGTCCTGATCCCACCGCTGCCACCAATGTTAGAAATGGGGATCTCTGGTTGGCAATGGCTGGCGCCAATGTCCAAGAAGGGACCCTTCTTCCTAAGTCAGAGTAAGGGGGCTACACCCTTTGATAACCCCTGCTCAACCCTGTGGTAACGTAGCACGAGCAGACAGGCCTAGCTCAGAGGCAGTGTGTGAAGCATTCGTGACCATACACAATAACGCAGTGAAGACACCACAAAGGGACACCACACAAGTAACTATAGAAAAAGGAGTAGCTTTATATCAGTTTAACACAAGGCTCGAAGACGATCAACAAACCACAATGCACGTTAATATAAGTTCACTGAAAAGGCAATAAAGCACTCAAAAGCGGTGGAAACAAACTTAGTTTGAGGCCGGGGTCTACGCGACCCGGTGATGCACAATGTACCTGAGGTTTAAAGGGGCACGGCACGCAGCTTCGGGAGGAAGCCGCGATGATGACAGGCGGACTCGCAGCGGCCACAGCTCCCAGCTGCAGCGGTCCGCGGCGTGCACTCACGATGATCCTGGGGCGGTGATTAAAGGCGGGCTCTCAGCGGCAACAGCTCCTCAGCCGCAGCGGCCCACAATGGCGATAGCGATGATTCTCGTAGTATAGACCAATGCGGGCTCTCAGCGGCCACAGCTCCTCAGCTGCAGCGGCCCACAATAGCGATAGCGATGATTGTCGTAGCACAGACAAATGCGGGCTCTCAGCGGCAACAGCTCCTCAGCTGCAGCGGCCCACAATAGCGATAGTGATGATTCTAATAGCACAGACAAATGCGGGCTCTCAGCGGCAACAGCTCCTCAGCTGCAGCGGCCCACAATAGTGATAGCGATGATTCTTGTAGCACAGACAAATGCGGGCTCTCAGCGGCAACAGCTCCTCAGCTGTGGCGGCCCACAATAGCGATAGCGATGATTCTCATAGCACAGACAGATGCGGGCTCTCAGCGGCAACAGCTCCTCGGCTGCAGTGGCCCACAATAGCGATCGCGAGGATTCTCAGCCCGCGTACCCTGCAGTAGACCCAGAGGCTCTGGAATTCTCGACAGAGGCCTCACCTGCGAGTAGAACCCCTCTCAAATAGGAATTCAGAAGGCTGATGGGTGAAGTCTAATGTCCCTGAGACTTCAGCAGGAGGCAAGCTCAAATCAGGCCCTTGGGTAGTTGCTTCAGCAAGATGGATGAAAGTTTCAAAGTCCTGTTCCTCTCGTTACACGGACAGAGGTTCGTCTTGACATCCATAAGTAACACACCCCGTAGGGGTTTCGGCGCAGATCTTTATACCCCGCAGGTCTTTGCTCTCAAAAGTCACAAGTCACTGAACCCAGCCAGAACCAGTTCGGTGTGGTCCTGGAGCACTTTATTTACGAGGCTGCATCCTGCCTTTGAAGAAGAGGGGGTCTACCATCAGACGCACAGTGGGGGCTGGAGCCATCATTCACCTTACCAGGCCCAGCCCTGCTCAGATCAAAGGGTCACCCCTCCCCATACTCCAGCTGCAGATCTCGCTATTCAACCCAGGTCGGGCTCAGCCTGCCCTGACCCTCCAAGACCAGACATCCAATACACATAACAGCAGAGCACACTGGACGACTTAGGCAAGAAAATACCTACTTTCTAGAAGGGGTATTTTCAAACACAGAATATAAAAATACTCCTCACTAAAAGATGTATTTTAATATTCTGAGCTCAGGCATACTAAATTCGACTTTCCAAACATGTTCCTTGGGTCAGCTAGGATTATAGGATGTAATAATCAAAACTGCCCATTCTGGCCTAAGGGAACAGATCGCCTTGCAATAGTGAAAAACGAAATGGAGTGTAATTCACTATCAGGTCCTGCCACACAGACCAAGGCAGGTCCTACCTTTCACATACAACGCACCCTGCCATAGGGATGACTTACATAATGCCAAGGGAAGGTTGAGGGACTGGGAAGTGGGTTCACTTTACAGTCAAAGAATGGCAGTTCTGGACTGCGCACAGACTCTGCGATGGCAGGTCTGAGACACACTTTACGCGCTGCTTATGTGGGTGGCGCAATCAGCGCTGCAGGCCCACCAGCAGCATTCGGTCTACCAGCCCTGGGCACGCACGGTGCACTATACTAGGGACTAACAGGTAAATCAAATGAGCCACTTATGGGAATACCAATTCATCCAGTCAATTTACAATAGGGAGCATTCGCGCTGTAGCACTGAATGGCAGTGGCACAGCGCCCAGAGCATTTAACACCAGCAAACACAGAGGAGACAAAAAGCGAAAGATGGAAGGGAGACCCACGCCAATGGTGCCAGGTCTAGCAGCGGGCTTTACCTGTCAGAATCAATGTGAGGGTGTGATAATTATCATACAACTCGTAATTCCCAATCCCTGTTTGAAGTCCTTTTCATGCAGGGATGGGAATATAGCCCTGAACTTGTAATCAGGCGCTAATCCCGCACTTAGAGTTGTTCAGTAAAATGCATGTAATACCAGGCAATGCCACACCTGAGTGTCATGAAGGCTAAATGTTCTGTTGACTCCTGATTTTTGGGGGAAATATGTTGGCTGCCATGTATTTGAAGAGTGCAGAGAATGATTTAGCAGGTGCACTGTTGTTTCAGGCCTTTGGCCAAGCCAGCAAGCCCTCATGGAGGCTCAAACATTGTATGTCTTGTAAGGAAGGATATAGTAATCATGTGAACCTGAGCTGAGTCTGACATGATGTGCATGTATGTTGTGATTTGACTGCTGTGTCCCTGCAGAGTCCGGCTCCTGCATGCCATAGTAGATTCAAAAAAGTTTAGTTGAAGGTGGCCTAAAGATTGACAAGGTTAGAGTCAGTTGCTCATAGGAGTGCACATGTGGGTCTTCCCTGTATGGGCTTGGGCCTGCTAAGCCCAGCTGGGGAGAAAGCGTGAAAGCAAAATCTTCCCTCTGGAGAACCTTGAGAGCGATTCAGCCTTGGAGATGGACTGGATCCTCGTGGCCTTCCAGGTCTCTGTCCATCATCACCAGGCGTGAGGCACAGAAGACAGAGAAGTCCAGGGAATCCTGCTCTGATGACTTCTATGCAGAGAGCAAGTGGGCTATGCACATTTTATGACACCAAGTGGGACTTGCTCCAATTGGAAAGTTATCACAATATCGTCCCTCAGTCCTAGAAGAGGCGCCAAATGTCTCTCAGTTAGGGATTCTAGGCATAGCCCGCATTTGAAGTGGTCTCCTGCGTTCCCATGTCTTCTCAGTGCTGATTGTTTGCCATCCCAGAGGAAGTGTAGGTCACTTCTGAGATAGTTACCTCCAGGGAAGGAGAGCTGACCTGTGCCCGTGGTGAGACGAGGAAGATTGTAACCCTACCTCTCATGGCATGAGTGAAAGCCACAATGGCCGAAATGCATGAGAGGTACTGATTGAGGACTTGTTTCCCAAATGAATGAGTGAGATATGTAGTTCCTGGTTTACGATGGCTATGGAAGTGTAAATATGGCCTATTCCCGTCTCTGCCAGAAGCCAAACAGCGTGCACATAGATTTGCAAGTAAGGCGCCCAGCCTGCTAAGCACAAGCTGTTCCTCAGTGAGAGGGAGACTTGCAAATAGTGTTTCCTGGATCTCGATAACCAGGTAGGGTCACTAAATAGCATCATGGTTCATTTCCCTGTATACACTTTGCACACTGAACCAGTGATGTGTGCCTGCTCCTGTGCAGGTTAGAGCAAGTCAGTTACAAACACAGATATCTTATCTAAGGCGTGGAAGTCGCAAAGAAACTAGGGCTACAGGGACATGCACACGTGGCATGTTGAGTAATTGTAAGAAAGTGATATCCCCTCGTCTACGATCACCAGGGGTGTTAGTTAATGTCATTAACACTATTCAAATTGTGTGCAGCCGTGTTGCCACCATAGGTGTTAGTGGCACATTTCTTCATGCAGCCATATCACTGGAACAAGTGTTTGCAGTGGAGATGATGTGATTGCAGCATGGACTGACCCTGCCTGCAGAGGCACACCCGGGGCTTATCGTTGCTTTACCCCACCCTGCACCAAGAACCGCCCTGTCTCAGGCACGTAGAGATAGTAGCTTCCAACACCAGGGTGCCCATTCACTAGTCTTCTAGGTAGCCTACCCCAGCCACAAACAGCACTGCTCTGGTTGCTTGGAGTGATTGCTTCGGCACCATGATGCTTGCCTGTGCATTAATGCTGCCTCATGGTGACCCAGGTTACCTGCCCGACTGTGACCACCTCAGCAGCTTCCCTGACACAGGTTCTCCTGGTCGGATCCACCAGACAGCATGTACACAGTTGCTTCTGTGGTAGGTTTGCATTCCACCCTATCGCCACCACAGGCACAGCTCAAACCTGTTTGCACTTTTTATGTTGCCTGTTAACCTGCTAAATATTCTCACATGCCATGCTAACCTGATTTTCTACCGAAATATTTACCCTGTTTTTCATACGTTAACTACTGCTTTTCCCTCCTTGTTGAATTTTCTAACTCACTCTTAGCAACCTCTTAAACCACATTCAGTTCCGCTACTCACTTCCTGTTCAGATCTTCTCCTACTTCCGTTCTCTCCATGCCCTTTCACCCATTCCAGGGCTTCCGGATTCCTTCTCCAATTATGTCAGTGTATCGTCTTTAAATGGCTCCATCGGCTGCTGCTCCTTGGCTTTGTCCCCTTGTGCACAGGGTACAAGTCCTAAAAAAAGAACCTATTTAGGCAGAATGCAAGTGACATCACGGCACGCAATATCATGGCGCATGACATCACGGCGCATGACATCATGGCGCACAACATCACAAAGCATGACATCACACATGGCATCACAGAAATTGACATCATAGAAAGTGGCATCACAAGCCACGACTTTACAGGAAGTGGCATCACAAGAAGTGACATCAGATCTAAAGCCCTCACATATATGTTTAGCAGGTCTATCATGTGTACTTTTGAACGCATTGCGGGGATAATAGCACAGTGAGCTATGGAAGATGATATGTGACTTCTACACCTTGCAATCCCTCAGTTTTATGTAACACATCCTGTACATTAATTTACAAACTTATATAATTTATTGTACATGTAATATGCACGTGTTGATGTAAAGCGCTCTGACACCCTGCATTGGAATGAGTAGGGCTATACAAGAAGAAATAGTGGTACTTAAATTATTTCAACGCGTCCTCAGGGGAAGTAAGCTCTATATAAATGCTATTTGCTTTGTGTAAATACTGGGAAAGACCAACACATCTGATATTCTTACAGTGCATGCATATCTCCTAAACAGGGACTGAACAAAGTGAAAAGCTGCCTCTCTTAAGTATGTGTGAAGTGCTAACAAGGTGTGAGCCTTTGTTTCCCCTCCACTTCATTTGCATCAGGTGTGAGGCTCCTGACTGCTCCCAGCCAAGAGACTTGAACAAAAGGAGGCCTGATGACCCCTCAAATTCGGCCTTTGTTATGGGCCCAGCAGGAGTCTTAAATAAGAAAGCCCCATCCTGTCCCCGCCTGGCCTGCACGTTGCTGCTTGTTGAAGATGGAAAGCAGACAATGTGCAGATGCTGCTGAAAGTGTCCGGGACGAGTTCAGCACATTATTCAAGGGGGCCCAAGTTCTTGGCAGGGTGGACGGCGTTCACCCAGTGGAAAAAGTGGGTGGACGCCGTCCACCCGCGTGTACCGACGACTCGTGCCCTGCTTGTGCACACTCAAGCTCTCCCTTGTACACACTATTCTGTCTCCCAATCTCTGCTGGATGCTCGTCGTCCCCTTGCACTCGCAGCTGCTCCCGCCCTTTCTCCCTTCTTGCCTCTTAGCTTTGGAACTCTTCCCCACTTCATCTTCCCTCTGCTCAAACCCTCGCATCTTTCTGTGACACCTGCTGGTCTCCTTTCTGTAGTCTCGTATTCACCGCCCTGCCGCTCCGCCAAAAATATGCTGGCATGTGTTTTTTTCATTCTCATTATGCAAATGTATGCTAATTGTTTGGAGAGGCTAACAGTTCAAATGCAGGTAGTTGTCAGGAAAAGTGCAGGTTTCCTCTTTCCCTCGCACTCTTTCTCTCCTCACTCACTCACGTTTACACTTGCCCCCTCTCCTCTGCCGCTCTTCGTCCTCCATCTCAGCCGCTCATTATTTCTAGCTTCATTTGTACCTTCTTGCTCCTCTCCCCGTCAGTCCTCTGTTGCCTCCATCTTCCCACCTTTCCACCACCCCGTGGTGCCCAGAGGTGACCCCTCTCTGGTACATCAAGAGGCAGCAGCGCGCGATCCATGTTTTATGTAGGCTCTTCTAGTCAGGAAGTACAGACGTCCTGACGCCTCAGCAGAGACAGATCTTCACGGCTCAGCCCCTGCACTCACCCGCAGCTCCGATACTCCGAGCATACAGAACACTCGCGCATAATGAAATCCACAGAAAATAGAGCTGAGCAGACTGACGCTCAGGAGAAGAGAAAAAGTACCAGGTGTCGTTCATATTACAGAAAAACACAGATGCACAGGTACCACTAAAGATCAAAACAAATGAAAACACTCTCTTAGGTTAAATACTCTCCCAGGCAAAATTATATAGTGCATAAGGCATATACATAAAGCATAACCTCAGCTCGCAACCATACAGCAGCAACCAGCAGTAACAGAGCTTCTCACTCCCCTCCGACAGAAAAACACCCTTGCATCCCCTATAAATGTACACCATTCACCCTAAAACTCTGACTACTCTATCCAGGCACACAGAGCAACACAATCACTCAACACTTTCATCTCACCACCTTCATTCCTTACAATTACAAAAAGTCTTCACACAACACCTTCAATGCACACCCACATGAGGCCACGTGGAAATAAACAGGATAACACTATCTCTGAATGAGGAACAAGCCACAAAAAGAGGACAACACCAACCTGCAAGAGTACAAGCAAAACATGCAACTATGAAAAACACTGCAATGGGAATCCCTGCCAGTGGAAAGCCATGCAAAGCAGTGCAACAGGCATCCCACCCTGAGCAGTGCAACAGGCATCCCACCCTGAGCAGTGCAACAGGCATTCCACCCCGACCCATTGGAGTCACTTAACACAGCACAACAGAGATTCCACTACATGGACTCCACACTCTCCACCCACACAGCACAACTGGCATCCCACTTACCCATCACAGATAAACATTATCCCGCCCACTGTAGAACGGTCTCTTAATGCAAAGCAACTTAACTCTGGTAGAACAACACATTCAAAATATATTCTGACATGAATTTCTTCAATAGTATAAGAATTAAATCAACATCAACACCACCACCACCACGCCACCCATCAAAGAAAACACAACACATCAGAAATACAGTTAAATGCAGAATCCTCTTTAAACAATCCTCAAAACATAAGTGGTCCTTACGCTGTGGAAAGAAACAAAGGAAGGGTGCACAGATAAACACAAATATTCATCTTGTTTGCTTCTTTCACGGGCACCATAAATCACCTAAAGCGATGTAAGACATTTAAGTGTTCAGTTGCAGCGGCAAGACAGCCATTGCCAAGACGGAAGAGGTCTCTGAACCGGGAGCACAATAATGCACACCATAATAACACACCAACGACAAATGCATTTGTCATTGGACTCAAAGAGGTCGTCCCTCAGGGATTGCATTTGAATCGTGAAGTTTAATGGGAAACATTCATCAGACATTGATTTCTGATCGGCAGTCATAATGCCCTATTTTAGTTAGTAATTCGGTTTATTTAAAATGTATTTTTATACTGAAAATGCTTCCTCAGATATTAGTATTGACCAGGTGAGCATGCGAACACCCCCAAATATCAGGGCACTCGTAATGAGGTCCTTTGTTTACTAGGGTGGCTTTTGAATATGGAAAAAAACTTTGGATAAAAATATATAAAGTAAAGAGAACGTATCCTGGACACTTCAACATTTAAACCCACAGTTCGGTGGAGGCATCCTTGACGGAGAACTACAGCTTCAAGCAAGCTTATATTTGGAGAAGTCTGGTAGGCGCAAGGGAGGTCAGAAATAAATATATGAAATCACAAGAGGGCAAATACAGCGCTGCCTAAGTCTGCTAACAATTTTTGTTTTGAAAGGGGGCGAGCTATGGTTCACTCTTCTGAGCCCATCCCGAGTCTCAGAGCCCAGGGCTCCAACAATATTCAGCATTCACCTGATTTAGCTGACATTGGCTTTTCATAATTTGTTGTGTAGCCTGTTTGTATTATACAACGGGCTTGTATACACTCTCTTTCTTGTTATAACAATAGCCAGAAAGTGGCCTCAAACATGTTGAGCACCTTAGATATTTGACATCCCTGTGCCTCTCCTTGCCACAATTGTTCAGATAAATGATATGTCATTCTCCTACTTGGTATATCCTGGTGCTGCATTCCTTATTCATTTTAGCCTTTTCATCTTGATGAACCTTGTGTATTCTGCCCAGGGCCCTCTTATGAAGTCTGGCAGGAAGGCCAATGGCCTGCCAGGTCAATGGGAGCTATGGCCTCAACTCCCCTAGCAAAGGACTGTTTGCCAGATTTAGAGATGCCTGCTTGCCTGGCGGAGATCTCTGCCTTTGCTGGAGCTGTTACTGAAGTGGCTTAGTTGAAGAAACTAACCCTTTGCTGAGCGGGTGCTATATTTGACATGTCTGCTCCGCAAAGCTGGAGTTTGCTAATCCGCAACTAAATTCAATGGCCGTAACATGCAGGGAGTTATCTCCCTGTGTGTGGCAGCCATTGTGCAATTTCCCTCCACCGGAGCCATCATGTGAGACATGACAGTCTCAAGTAAAAACAATGAATGACGGTCTCAGAAGGGCGGAGCGACCGCCACTGTGATCTGGCGATCCTGTAGTGGACAGACCGTGGTGTCAACGGTTCTCTGAGGTCTCCCAGCAGAAACCCCACTGGTTACCCTACCGCTAATTGGGGTGGAGCAAGCACAAGTTTTGTGTAATGGAGCATCAGTCGTTTTATGGCAAATGAACCATTCTGCCAAACTCTAATGCCCTTTTTCTCCTCTTCTGCAGTTTTATGTGTGCTTTATTTATCACAATTTCCTGCCATAATCCTACGTCATCTTAAGTTTACGGTTCTCAAAGCTAAATCCCCTCCTCTCTTCACCCAGGTTCGCCTTAGATAATCGTTGAGAATATGTGGTGTAATCACTATTGCATAAGAATTACCTATAGTTGTAAGATCCTTTTCTAACAACTTTTAAATCCTGCGGATGATCTTAGCTTTCATTCACTGGTTGCACTTTATTACCTGGTTCTATATGGGATTATGGAAGTTATCCCTCAACTGGCACGGCTTTTCGTCCAGAAGTTTTAAAAATTATCCATGGTGGTAACCTTGCAGCCAAAAATCAGCTTCAATCTACAAATTGAAGGCCAATGTTTAGTTGCCACAAAGGTGTAAATAATCAAGGAGGGTGAAGATCCCCACTCTTGTCACCGTACTTCACCCATTAATCAGGATATTCTGGTTTGGTGTAAAAAAAAAAATGAGAGGATTTTCTCTTCTATTTCAATCATTGGCCATCTGGGCACTTTTAGCACCAAAACCAAGGGTCTAGGAGTGGTAGGACACCACTTGGGTGTTCAGGATTCACTCAGGCAGGGTCCAGGTGTGGGTTCAAGATAGTGGGAGCCTTTTATGGCCCTGTGGCTCTGAACAGAAGGCCAGCAAATTAGTCCTTAGAGTCGCTCTAATAGTCCTGAGCTCAGGTGAAGATGCAGGGCTCAACAACAGGGCTTTGAGGGTTTAAGAGAGGCTCCAGGCAGCAAAGCAGTCCATCCATGCACAGCAAAGCAGCCTTGCTGAGGGCACAGCAGGTCGCAGCAGCATGCAGTCCTCTGAGAGTCCTTCTGCAGATTCAGAAAGGGAACTGAAAAGGTGGTGTACGAAGTCCAATATTTATACCTGGTGCCCTTCCTTTGGTAGGTGGGAGAAACTTCTAGAAATGTTCTTTGAAGTGAATGAAATTTCTTGACTCCCCTGCCCTGGCTCCCAGCTGACTACACTGACAATGTGGAAGTGAAAAGTCCTTTGTGTGAAGGCAGAGCACAGCCTATTCACTGGCAAATGGGGCTCAATTCAGCTCTGCCCCCCAACCTGCCAGCAGATGGCCTAATCAGGAACACCTAATCCCTCTATTGTGTGACTATCTGGGAGGAATTCACAAAGTCTGTCAGTTACACCCAGCCATGCGACCCGACACAGGCTGCAGTCACAAAAGGTCTAACTTTCTAAAAGGGGCATTTTCAAAATTGTAATTAAAAATCCGACTTTACAATTGAAGTAGATTTTTCATTACAAATCATAGATACCAAACATGAACTATCTACCTGGTCCCAATCAAACGTTAGCACTTGTTAAATGTAATAAGGCAACCCAATGTTATCCTCTGGAACTGGTAGGCCTCAGAGTAGTGAAAAACGAATTAACGAATTTAGGACACGTCACTGTCACCAAGGGCTGCCTCTGAGACAGCAAAAACATATTTTACAAATCAACAATACTATGTGATGGAAAACTACCAAAACAACATCAAGCAGCAGCTATTCTTAAAGGAACTTCCTGGAGATGTCAAATCTTTATTAATAGCAGCCTCTGAAAATCTTCTTCAAATTTTTCCCATTATTCTTTTCTGTTATGTGAATTATCATTTTGTAATTTTGTTATCATAAAATGTACTTTTAGCCCTACTGATTTTTTTAAGACAATGTTGTGTTTGAGTACCATTAGATACTACGGGGAATATTTACTAATGTTTAATGCAACACAGGGCAGCAAGCAAAATTGCTGCACTGCTTTGCATGAACAACACTAGCAGATCGGCCGCACGGACGCCGAAGGACTGGAAAACACTATAAGATCCAAATGCCTTCGGGAGATTTTTGGGCCCGCGGTTTGAGATCCTGGAATATCCACTCATAAGGAGGGACAGTGTAAACAGATTGACTTGGAATCCTTGGGCACAATTGAATAGAACACTCATGGCAGGATTTTTTAATTGGAATGATGGTATCTCTAGAGTAAACGGTGGACCCATTTCCCTACAAGGACCATTCACGCCTGTAGGATGCTCGCCATAGTCACTTGGGTATTTGTTTGAAGATTCTAAAAGGAGAGGCACATTATATTTGTCTTGATAAAGGTGGCCATTACTCTGCCAACACCACCGAAACGCGTCAATGCTTGGGATAAACTAAATCCAGTGTACCGGCCAGTCATTGTAATAAAAACACTTGGACTGCATACATGTCTGGCATTTGAGAGTTTGTTTACCTGGATTAGTCCACGAACCACTAATAAGTGTACTGTCGTAATTGCTGTCTGTCTCTCTCTCTCTTCTTCTTTTGTTTTATCTTTCTTTTAGAATATACACTTTTAATTGTTTTTAATACATGGATATAGTGTATGTACTATTTGTAAAAATGTATATATGTGATATAATATTTGTTTTTGATACTTGATGAATTTTTGCATCTCCCTCTTGATTAATTGATATGCTGTCTATGTAATACATAAAATTGTATAATGATATATGTGTTTTATATAATATGAAGATTTATGAATTCTGTATAATGAACACATTTTTAATCGTTCCAACATTTTTTAAATAAAATATAGGTGACATTCCATTATTAGTCAGTGGTTGTCTTGTGGCATTGCAAATATAGGTATGTGGGTTTTTTGTATGATTGACATGAATGGTTTGTGGTATATTTGAGATGATTGGTTGAAGAATAATTTTATTTGGTTACCGAAGGAATTTATCTTCTTCTTTGAGAGCAGAAATGCTCCATATTTAAAAAGATATGGTGCATTTTTGCTCTTTCATTGCACTGGTTCACTGTGTGCTGCCTCATGCCAATGAAGGCGTGCTTGTACCACACAAACAGTTATAAAATGAAAACACAACACATGAAAAATCCCAAACCAATTTAGAAAATAGAGTAAATTGTAACATATAAAATAATACCAGACCGTAAAAAAACCAATTAGTAGAACCTGGGATATGTAATATCAAAGTTTTAGGTAGCTAGAGCTCCTAAAAGCACAATTCACGGTCATCTGGCTGTGCTAGACCGGGTGAAAGTCTCAATTTCAGGTCAACCATGATGGATCATGGGCCAGATAGAGGGATCATGTTAGTTCTGCTGAAAAAGATACCTTATCAAAATCTACCATATACTAGGGACTATTAATGTGCCAATCAGCTGTAGGCCAATTTTACCATGTTTTAGGGCGAAAGCATAAGCACTTTACCACGGGTTAGAAGGGAAAACAAAAACAGGTTCCACAACAGAAGGCAAAAAGCTGGGGGCGACCCTGCAAAAAAGGCAAGGTCCAACAGTGGAAAACACATTTTGAATTCGACCTCCTCCTTGACTGAAATATGACAAAATTGACTCCCTTTCTCGTTGACTAATGATGCAAAATATGAGGAAAGCCTGTGATAGCCTTGAACTGTGGGCACGCATAGACTTTAAATAAGTTTGTGAAAGCCTTTTAAAGGGGTCTCCATAGGGAATGTTGCACAATCATTAAGGCTGTTTAATTAAGTAGAGCTCTGGCACATGTTCTGCATTTCACAGAACATTGTTGCAACCAGTTAAACTCACGTAATGTGTTTGAGGACATCTCGTATTACCAGTTCTATGGGTATCTGTAATTCCTGGTTTGATAGTTTCCCAAGGATTATGAGTAACCTATAGTATGGGTCCTAGCTATCCACCTGAAGTACCACATCTGTATACTTTAGAGAGAATGATTGAATGCATGAGCGTGAGAGGTGAGTTATGAGACACAATATCAAAAACCGCAGTCATCGAGCAGAATGATCGCCATGGAGACCCCTTGATCGAGAATTAATCTCAGCTTCTGGGTAACGTCTAATTGGGAAGATTCCATGTTGTGAAAGTGACGGAAGCCCGACTGTGATGAATGAAGCAGTTTACGGGATTCTAAATAGTTGGAAAGTTGTCGATTAATATGCTTTTCCAGAACTTTAGTGGGAAGAGGGCACAGAGAGACAGGGTAGTAATTATCAAGTTTGATCGGCTCAAGAAAGGTTTTTTAAGAAGTGGAATAACCATAACATGTTTCCATAATTGAGGAAGCTTGGCCAAAGAAATAGAAAGATAAAGTAACTCAACTAGTATTGGATGAATGATTGGAGAACCTTTGTTAATGGCATTGGACGGAACAGAATTGAGTGGAGAGCCACATTTGATTGAGTTAATAATATTATGAAAGTCCTCCAGCCAAATAGGTGTGAAGGTAAATAGACATGGCCAGAAAGCATTTGAGATCTCAGGTGTAGATGTCACAGATTTGTTGTGAATAGAACACTGCAAGCACATTACATCTGCAGACGGAGTTAGGAACTGAATGGGTTTTAATAGTGTGTGTGAGCCATAAACGATTTAACTATGCAAAAATTCCTTCAGGGTGCTGGAGGTTCCCTCCATTTTAGCAGTGTAAAATTCTCAATGTGCCTTCAGATGGCTTTATGATAGGCCTTGATATCTGCACTACAGTACATTTTGCAGTTAAGGTCATATTTTTTATACATTGCCTGTTCAAGCACTTTGCATGTTTTCATAAGGGCAAGAAGATGGATGTTGAACCACGGAGCAGGAGATTTAATTTTGGTGTTGAGGGGGGGGGAGGAGTGGAATATGAGGGATAATCATGTCCAAAGTGGAAGTAATCTCTGTGCTCATTGCCTTATCAGCTGCCTCTATATTTAGGTTAAGACTAGGTTTGATTGGCAGGAGAAGATCACAGAAGCCTGAAGGTGAGAGTTTTGACAAGCGTCTCATCACAATGGGCAGAGCAGGATTGGAAACAGTCACAATACCCAGCAGGATAGAAATTTGCATAGCTTAGTGATTCGACCAAACACGAGGAATAGGTGGATCTCCTACAAGATCAATAAGATTTGACCAGCCACTGTGGGTGGGGGACAGACTAACCATAAAGAAGGGGCAGTTTGAATGAAAAAAATAAGGAATTAGCTCTCTTGAAATGAAAGACAAATTTATGTTTAGCGTGTTTCGCAACTAGATTTTCCAATGTGTTCTATGTGTAAACATATGCCTTGAATTTTACAATGGGGGTATTGTTGTCACAGCTTAATTAATTGAGTCAATGTACCAGGTTGACTAAATGTCAAGAAAGTGGACCTCCAGGGTGGGGAAATATACCACTTTTGGGGATCAACACACTTTTAGTTTTTAGGATATGAACTGGAACCACAAGGTCATTAAAATTAGTTGGTTTAATTGAGTGAATAAAGGAAAGACAAAAAAGGATTATGGGGTCATCAGGTTTGAAATCTAAAAATCTGTGGTTTTATAAGGGTTTCAAATTAGAAATTGTTAAAACTTTAATTATTTAGGGGTGATCAACTCAAACAATTTAACCCGGTCGGATCATGTTAAGGGGCAAATCACCACACCAACACTAACAGCAATAGGGTTTGGTCTCAAGAAATTTTTCAATTGTGTGGGGAGTAGGGATGTTCTCTGCTTCAGGTTTATGCCACAAAAATGTAATCAGTGGCATTCTATGCCGCAGAATCCCATTAGATCACTGCCATGAAGAGATATGGTTATATTGAATCTAGTATTGAATCCACCTTCTGGAAATCTGATCTAGTAGTAGGCCTGCAAGGTCTGCAGAGTTAGCAATCCTGGAAGGCACTGATCACGATACAGTACATGTTTTGTTTTCTTGTCCAGGTTTAGAGAATGTGAGAATCAAATGTATTGCTCCGATATGGGCTAAATATGCCTGTGTAGCATACGAGGAAGCCTTGATTCTTATGATGAATCCTCCATATGTACACATCTGCTACAGGCTGCAATGTCTTTTTACATTGTTTTTAAAGATATACTTCTGGAAAGGTGGACGACCTAAACAGGGAATTTGGATAGCATAGTGTCATTTTAATAAATTTAATAAAATATAATCATTTTAATATTTTATCAAATATAATAATTGCTGGGGGCGTGGTCTGCCGAGCTGCGGAATGGCCGCTTGTTGAGCGTGCTCCGCCGGCCAAGAAGAAATCCTTAAGTAATCCGAGCAGCAGGAGAGACACTGCCGAGCCAAAAACACTTCCTCATGTTCACCGGCCCCAAGGGAATTGAGCGATCGGCAAGCTGAGCGTGGATTCTGCTGTAAAACAGCGAGACAGCCCGGCAAAGGTAGAGGGGTGTGGCCTCGTCGGAGGCCTGTCGCGGAGGTCGGTCGGGCATTCAAATCGAGCCCGGGGCTTAAGAGGGAGAGAAGGCCGTGTGCTACGTGCTACCCGGCTGGCTCCCCCCCCCATTGGAACGGAGGGAAGGACTGTGCAACCGGGGAGAGGCCGCTGTGAATCTGGGTGCTGCGGAGCAGGGAGTTTGCAAATTTGGCAAGCAATACGCAGCCCCCCCGGGAGGAACGAGGCTGCGGCGGGCTCGCGTGTGATCGCGGACTCCCAGCGACAGGACAACGGAGCTGAGCAATAACAGGTGCGTGTCGGCTCACATACCGGTGAGATAGCGCGCAGAGGCCCCAGTCCTGTCATCCTGAGGGCGGTCTCCAACCATTGGGAGTTGGGGCGTAGTGAGGCTCAGGGGCTGGGCATCATTTTGGGACCAGGAGCGCTGGACTAGGTGACGGCGCCAACACGGGAGGCAGAGAGCAGGACACAGTAGCGCCGGCAAAGCGGAGGTGACCCTGAGTGTACGGGAGAGTGCGTGGACGATCGGCCTCCCCGCCTCCTTGGGTCATTGAGGTGCCCACGCTCGGGCCTGCACGGGCTCCTTGCCGGGTACACATCACTATTGCGTATCTGGCTCCCAGGGGACTCAATTATATGCATCTGGTCGTACTGCTTTAGTGCGCGGCAGAGGTAACAACAGCACGCCCTGCAGCAGTGGGGCTGGGGGATCGCTGGACCCCTTGGGAGGAGCTGCTCATTGCAAAGAAGAAGGGCCATACACCTGCTTCTAGCCACACATGCACAAGAAGTCCGGCCGTGAATAAAGCTGCCTGCGTAGGCCCTGGTGAGAGGGGCCTTAGTGGTTATTGACACGCTGACAACCTCTGCTGCACTGTAGGGACTAGGGTTAACTGCGGAGGGGCTGCCTGCATCACTGGAGGGGCTCCGAGGACGGAGAGCCGCGCTTGTGAGGTGCTGTGACCCACATCGTACTACGCAGGGCGCCACGGCTTGAGTGGTCGGCGCGGGTCTGGCCACTGATGGCCACTGTCTTAACAGCACAGATGGGGAAACAGGACGCAAAACAGCCGAAGCTCACATTCGACGGCAGGCGCACCACGAGACTCACGGAGTCGGACCCAGAGGCCAGCGCAGAGAAACCGTCAGAGACCCAACCGGAGGACCGGGGGCAGGACCTCAGGTCCCTGATGTTGGAAATGAGATCGAGCCTTCGCAACATTGACTCCAAACTTGACACTCTTACATCTCAACTGGACTCCGTCACACAGCAAGTGGGGGCGCATGAGACCCATCTGGACGTAGTGGAAAATCGCTGTTCCGACTTTCACGAATTCCAAGTGGAAGCTAAAGAACAACTGTTACACATGGACAAGCTGCTGGGTATAATCCGAGCCAAAAATGAGGATTTGGAAGCAAGGTCCAGATGGAACAATCTGAAAATTACCGGGATTCCGGAAACGACAGCTATATCAAAGATGGAGACTTACGTTTCCGATCTGCTCCATGAGCTCTTTGACCCCCATCTGTCCCAGGTGTTTGCGGTGGAACGGGGTCACCGTTCACTGGGTCCCAGGCCCCCGGTGGGCACAGCGCCAAGGCCCATCCTTGCCAAAATTTTGAATTACCAGGACCGCGACCTCATCCTGCGGCTCGCAAGGGAAAAGGGGTCTATCTCACACCAAGGGAACAATATATCGTTTTACCCGGACTTCACGCCGGCGGTGCAGGCAGCGAGGAGGGAGTTTCTACCAGCGAAGCAGCTCTTGCTACAAGCCCAGATCCCTTACTCCCTGCTGTACCCGGACAAGCTAAAAGTGTCGTACGACGGCTCGGCTCATTTTTTCACTGATGCGAAATCCGCCCTGAAATTTGCCAAGCACGTTGGGGGGAAGAGGAGTAAACAAAGAACCAGCCCAACAGACCAGTCTGCTGAACATCTGAGCGACAATGACTAACATGGGTATCGTATGAGCCGGACTAAGTGGGGGATGTGTGTATAGCCATAGAAAAAGGTGGGATATAACTTTCCTGATTGACACTTCAGCAGACAATCTCTGTTATAACGCCTGGGTGTCCGGGGGGGAAGTTGTAAACTATCATAAGTAATAGTGGATGTGCAGGACTCACCAAACTTGTTCTTGGCCACCCTGCTTAACGCAGGGGAGTACGCAGGTGACACTGCGCCCCCATGGGAGAGCTCCCACTGAAGAAATGTTCTATTCAAATGTTGGGGACGGGATTTCCACAACCTGATTGGGGGGTTGGAGTGGGTGGTGGGGGGGGAAGGGTAGTTGTTATGTTAGTTGTCAGTATTTTGCCATGCATACTGATTTTCTTCCTTTGCAATGTGTGGTTGCTTGCAGCGTGCATCACTCCCAAGGTCACCTTATACAATGTTAGGCATTTTTACACATGACTAGGTTAAATTTCTTGTCATGGAACATCCGTGGGTTAAACGACTGTAGGAAAGCGAGACTGGTCCACTCATATCTCATCCGTCACCGGATAGACTTTTGTGTGTTGCAGGAGACGCACCTGAATGTGACACCATCCCCAAGGTTGAAACATAGTAGATGGGGCACCATATATTCCTCCATTTTTTCTAATTACTCCAGAGGGGTGGCTGTGCTAATCAGAAGGGGCCTGGATTGGAGGGAAAGGGAGGTGCAGACGGACCCGGAAGGGAGATTCATAATTATACTAGGCGATCTGGGGACGGTGCGGGTGGTGCTGGTGGTGGTTTATGGTCCCAATACTGACTCTCCAAGCTTTTTCCAAGACGTCTGGGCCAAAATAAGGGCGACCAACTGTGAAACCATTATTTGGGGGGGGGGATTTCAATGCCATACTACACGATACTTTAGACAGAGCAGGAGCATCTAGAACACTACACCCCGTGGCAGGTGCTGCCCTCAACGCAATTATCTCTGATGGTGCCCTTATTGACATTTGGAGGCATGACCACCCGCAGCAAAGAGAGGGGACATGTATTTCAGAGCACCACAAGGCCTGGTCCAGACTGGATTTCTGGCTTGTGTCTCGGGATGTGGCCACATGGGTAACTGAGATAAAACACCTCCCCAGGTCCCTGTCGGACCATGCGCCCTGTTTTCTGGGAGTTGAACTGCCAGATTCTCCTCCGCCTATGTTTATGTGGCGCTTGCCACCGGAAGCCCTTTTAGATGACGCATTTAAGGAGGAAATTAGGACTGATATAGTGGACTATTTCACCGTAAATGAGGGTTCGGTTGATACCGAAGCCTCACTCTGGGAGGCATTTAAGATCGTAATTAGGGGTAACTGTATAGCCCGGCAGGCCGGTGTCTTGAAGGCACTGCTTGGCACGCTTGAAAATTTGGAGAAACAAATTAAAGAGCTGGAAGCACAATTTTTTGCTACTGGAGATAATAAGATAATGGCCCGACTAAAAGAGAAACTACTGGAATTTGAGGAGGAGGCACACCGGGAGGTAAAATTTTTAGGGAAACATGCCCAGGCCAGGAGATACGGGGAGGGAGATAGGCCGGGACGGACATTGGCATCCATGCTGCGCGCACCTAGGGCTACTGCTCACGTCACAGAACTCAAAAGTACGCATAACTTAGTGATTAAAGGCCCGAAGGACACAATGGAGGCTTTCTCACAGTTCTATGCTGATTTATGCACTACCAGGCAGACCTCTACTCCGGAAGGCCTGCAGCCCTTTCTTGAATCACTAGAGCTGCTTTGGTTGGGACAGGGACACAGGGAGTACCTCGACAGACCGTTCACGGTGGAGGATGTAGCCCAGGTTATTAAGAGCTTGCCAGTGGGAAAGGCGCCGGGGTCGGATGGCCTGACCAAGGCGTTCTACAAGACCTATGTGGAGGAACTAGCGCCACGTTTAATAGCGGTGTATGAAGAAGCACAGATGTCGGGAGTATTGCCGCCCACAATGTGTGAAGCCATTATAATCACCCGTTTGAAACCGGAAAAGCCAGAGGATGAGCTTGACTCCTATAGGCCTTTATCACTTATAAATGTGGATGTCAAGATTCTGGCAAAACTAATCGCAACTCGGCTGCAGCCCCTGCTCCCAATGGTCGCCCGCCTAGATCAGTCGGGATTCATTCCCGGGAGATCCACTGCACATAATCTCAGGTCCTTTTTTGCAGTAGTGTATTACCTGCATCCTAGTGTCCGGGCAGCTGCAGTGTTTCTTGACGCTACAAAAGCGTTTGATTCGCTTGAGTGGCCGTACCTCTTTCAGATTCTGGAACGGATGGGATTTAGTCCGCTGTTCAACAGTCTCATTAGACTGCTTTACACGAGGCCGTTGGCCCGGGTGCGGGTTAACGGGCTGATGTCACAACCATTTGCCATCTCGCATCAGACAGCACCAGACAGCACCACGCAGAGAGGGGAATAGGGTTCAGTACGAGAAGTCTCCTCATATCACTCTACGCCGATGACGTCACGCTGTACGTCATTGACCCAGAGACCAACTTGGACCCGCTATTGCGAGAGTTTATTAAATTTGGGGGGCTTTCAGGGATCTCCATTAACTGGGCGAAGTCAGTTATCTTTCCCCTAACGGACGCCAGCACTCCCACCCCCACCGAATTTCCCCTCAAATGGGCTGACGAACCAGTGAAATATCTGGGCGTCTGGCTCTGCAGGAATCTCCAAGACATTTGGGAACTGAACTTCGGGCGGGCCATAGCGTGGTTGGAAGGCAAGGTTACAGCGTGGGCTAGACTGCCCCTGTCCCTGGCGGGGAGGATAGCTTTGGTAAAAATGGTGGTGTTGCCGAAGCTATTATACCTTTTCGTCAACGTTCCCATCCCTCTCACCCAGGCCTTTTTTAAGAATCTCAGATCCCTGCTGGTTTCCCTGGTCTGGGCGGGTGGACAGGCGCGGATTTCATGGGAGCTCCTTACCCTTCCCCTGCGACAGGGAGGATTGGGAGCGCCGGACATGCAGCTATATGCAATGAGCGCCCAGGCACAATATTTATATCACTGGGTGCACCCAACCCCCTTTCTGTCACACACCGCGATAGAGGCGGATGCGGCGGCACCTATTCCTCTACAGGTGTCATTATATCAGCAATGCAGGCGGCCCCGGTTTGATGTTGATACGGTAAACACTTTGCGATGGGCATGGGGTGGATTGGGAAAGAGAGCCAATCTTTTCATCCTCTATGCCCCATCCATACCACTTGCGCATAACCCTATGGTGCCCACAATGGAGGAAGGCCCTAGCAGAACCCTAGCGCTCAAGATGGGAATTCGAACCTTTGCAGATCTATATCTGAATGAAGAGTTTAGATCCCCTCCGGTGGCGGAGGACGGCACAAATGCGCCATTCTCTGAACTTTTTTTGTACTACAAACTTAGGGCAACGTGCAGATCGATGCATGACACTTTCCCGAACCCTCCCCCCACTCTGTCTGCATTGGAGAACGTGTTGAAATCGAACTCACCGCATAAACTAATCACACGTATCTACAATCGCACACAAAATACCGCTCCGGTGGTACGGCCACGTGCCCTGCAGGCCTGGAACGAAGAGTTACAGACTCCGCTTACGGAGGATCAATGGACCTACTGTTGCTGCCAGCTTACTGCCCTGTCACCTAACTACAGGCTGCGCCTGTTACATTTTAAGTTCCTCCATAGGTTCTATAGGACCCCTGTGAGCCTGCGCCGCATGGGACTGAGAGAGGACGACAGTTGCTGGAGATGCGGCTCTGCATCGGCCTCGTTCGTACAGATGGCGTGGAGTTGTCCGCGGCTCTCGGCATTCTGGTCCTCAGTGTTCAGCACTATACATGCTATACTAGGCACATCTGAGGTTCCAGACTTGCTGCAGGGGTTGCTGGGGTATGTGAAGGATACGCCTGTACGGGTCCGGAAACTGCATGCAATGCTGCTGCTTTTCGCAAAACGCTGTGTGGCTGTACAATGGGGGAGGAAGAGGGCTCCTGCCAGTAAAGAATGGCTGCGAGATGTGACATTCGGGCACTCGCAGCTCACTACTTTCTGGGAATTGATGCCATCTGCAGCCAGGCCTAAAGATATATGGGAGCCATTTGTGTCCTGGGCAAAGTCAGCACAGGAGAGGGACGGGGAAGACCAGGCTCAGGCCGGGGCTGTGTCGGACGGGGCGGCAGGGGCTGCAGAGGCGCGGACAATTGGCTAAAGAGGAAGGTCTAGCTCCTTGGGGGGATTGAGAGGTGCTGCGGCGCACAGATTGGGATGCATGTGTACTACTAGAAGAGATGTGTTAGTGATCATACCCTGGACCGGTTTTTCTTGTTCTAGACTGTCTTGATTTTTTAGGAACGGCCTGATTTGTACTATGTATAATGTGGAGTAAGATGCACAGATGTTACTATATTTGCAATGTAACAACAACATAAGGAAGCTTCAGAATCAGCTGTAATGCTCGATAATTGGCATGTTTGTAATTGTTATGTTACTGTTTGGAAAAAACTGATAAATAAATTAAAAAAAAATATATATATATATATATATATACATATATATATATATAATAATTGCTGAATGGTAAAGGATATGAGGTTATTTTATAGAGTGATAGGCTGTTAGTATGTCTTAATGCTTTCGGTGAGTTACTATCCATTGTTATGTTATTTTGAGAATGGGGTGTGTTATTTTTTAATGTAGAACAACATATTTAAACACTATCCTTTTGAGGTGTAATGATATGAGGGCTTCTACCAGCGACATTTATGAAGGTTTTTAGTATTTCTATAGTGTATTTGGGAGCTAACAATTGATTATTATTCGGTTTTATATTGAAGGTCTATATCATGAATAACCCTATATTTAATGTATGTATGAATGCACCTTTTAGGCAAATTTTTGAATAGATATGTGATTGTGTGTTGAAACTCTGCATGTTGTAATTTTAACAAAATAGATTTATGTATTACTTTTGAATATGTTTATTATGGCAGAGTTTTATAGGTAAGCTAGTGTTTCTGTGGATCCACTACTATATCTGTTAAATAAATAAATACTGGAATCAATCTAGTTCTAAATAGTGATGACACACTCTCAGACAATCTGCAAGTAAAAGGTATACAATCATGGCTTCAGTGATATTTAATTGTGCCAAAAATGTTCTTAGAAACTGAATGGCCATCAGATGCCCACAACCTGATACTTTGCTGACTCAAATAGCAAAAATTGCACAATCAGCTACATTATACTTCATAATTATCACAAGGTCAACTGTAACTGTACAATTATGGAGGACTGTTTAAAGCTACAGAAGTAATAACAAATATATCGTTTCAGTATTACATTTTGGAGTCACTTTATAAACTAGATAACCCTATTTTAATGAAGATTTTTATTACTATCAAATGTTCAGTAGAAATTGCTATGTACCTTTCCTTACAATTTCCTGTTTAATTTGGTGCAAATAATGTGTTTAATTACTTTTATTTTGTTTCTAAATGTGTACGATATTCACTGGGTTTAAAATAAATATTTACAGTTGAAAATAAAGAAAGGAATTATGGGCCAGATGTATCAAGATAGCATTTTGCGATTCCCTAATTGCGAATCACAAGGATTCGCAATTAGGGAATCGCAAAATGCAATGTATGAAGGTGTATAGAACACCTTTTGCGATTCCTAGAGGGCCACAAATGACCTACCTCATGAATATTAATGAGGTAGGTCGCAATTTGCGACCCCCTAGGATTCGCAAAAATCACGGATATGGTGGCCTGCTGAGATCAGCAGACCACTATGTCTGCGATTGCTTTTAAATAAAGCAATCTTTTTTTTTTGTAAAGCAGCCCGTTTTCCTTAAAGGAAAACGAGATGCTTTACAAAAGAAAAATGAAAAGTTTTCTTTTCATTTTTAAGAGGAGGCAGTGGTCCATGGGACCACTGCCTGCTCTTAAAAATGGTTTTACAAACATTCACAAAGGGGAAGGGGTCCCTTGGGGACCCCTTCCCATTTGCGAATGGGTTACCACCTACTTGAAGTAGGTGGTAAAATGCAAATGTTTTGCGACCGCAATTGCGGTCACAAAACATTCATACATACGGATGCGATTCGGTATTAGGAAGGGACGCCCTAAACACGCCCCTTCCTATTAGCGAATTGCAAACCCATTTTGTGATTCAGTAACAGGTTACCGAATCGCAAAATTAGGTTTGCTACATTGAAAAAGCAATTTTTGCATTTGCAAACGGGCAGATTCTGCAAATCTGCCCGTTTGCGAACGCAAAAAGGCTTGATACATCTGGCCCTAAATGTTTAAAAAAAAAAACGGGAGTATTATTTGGACCGAGAACGTGTCGTCACCATGAAAGGAGTACTGCACATGGGATGTGCAGAGAGACTGTTCTGATCAGGCCTGACCCTATAACCAGGCACATTCAGGCATGTGCCTGGGCCTGGCACAACAGATGACCGAGAGCAGCAGCAACCTTCCATCCAAGGACACCACATCAGCTCATCCTTTGCTGTAAGTGCGACTATTTTCAAAGGACGTGTAAAAACCATCAGCACACTGCTGCTATTGAGATATCTTAATTTTTTAAAGTTAATGGTTTCATCCCTCACTTTTAACGCAAAAACCCATTAGCGTTTCATAAAAAATTACAAACAGCGAATGTTATTCTGTTTCAGACGTGTTTACCAAGGAAACTTGCCTTTTCTGTTCAATTGTTTTCACTTTGAATGAATAGTAATCTCAAATATTCTTGTAAAGTTCAGATTATATAATTCCTATTCGAGGGCAAAGTTCAATTCGTGTTCAATAGAGGTTCAAACACAGGTGCCAGTAATGACCCCCTTAAGATGCCCACAAGATTCTCAACAGGTAAAAGGTAGTGCAAATGGTGCTGCAAAATAGCACACATTCTGAGTTTGCGCACCTTAGAACAGTGGAACGCATGCACAATTTACACAATACACTCCCCCTTCTTCAGGGCTGTAGAATGGTGTGGTAATTGTGCACAAACTAATTACTGCATCCTATGGTGTTGCAGACAGCAGGAGTACAAGTGTGTCTCCAAAATCGCTCAGAATTTGTCTGGTTATTAGAATTAGGTCCAGGTGTTAAAGAGGTACAGCTGATGTATAACACATGTAAAAATGACATTGGATATTTTTGTTTGAGTTGTGCGTGCATGAGCATGTGCACACATGCTGGGAAGGAGGAGGGCATACTTGGGCATTTTCATTAAGGACTACAAAAACTACAGAGCAGCCCTGGTTCTGATGGAAGTAGAGTTGTCTGGTCTGTATATAAGAGCAGATATCTTCAGTGCATATTGGCTGCCGTGTGTAACCATCCTTTTTCCAGTTGTATTACTGCTGGATTTCAATCGTACTGCATAGCCTTGATATAGAAAGGCATAATGAAAATGTGAGGTTTTAACCTTGGGTTATTGCCAACAGAAATCCTCCTTCCTTTAAAACCTTCCCCATTCTGGGAGCTTCCTTTTTGACCTCACGCCCTACACCATATGCTCTCACATGTGTCTGTGGTAAACAATTTAGGAATAAAAATACATTCTACTTTGACCAGATCTCATCCATATTAAAGACCTGTTTATTCTAACTTCACTCTTCAAAATGGATCATGTATCTTTTTTCTTTCCATCACGGATTCTTGGTAGATTGGATACGTTTACTATGTTTAGACTATTGTAACTCCATTTACCTTGATCTTCCATCCGCTCAGATGCAAACTTTACAACTGTTTCAATATTATGCAGCAAGTCAGGCCCTGGGGTTGGTCCCTTCATGCTTGGTCCATAAAACAATTTTTTACACCAAATCTTTCCACTTTGTCCCACCAGTTTCAATGGAAGGATCATAAACAGTTAATAAGATTAAAGACAGGCTTCTGGGGATCATTCCCATATTCAAATGAAAAACTGTTGGTCGTAGGATATTCTCTATTGCTGCCGCTTAGAAATGGAACTCATTGCCTCCCACTCCCTTCGTTCAACATACAGAAATATCAATTTTCCATCTGGTACTCACTATGTGGTCTCACTATTTTCTACTCAATTACTCTATGGTTTCGAGTTTTGGCAGAAGCTTGGTTTCTTCTAAGCAGCATGATACCCTTCCCTGGGTGAAAGTTGTTCTAAACAAAAATCCTAACCTAACCTATAGTTATCTTTAATAGATAGACTTATTGCATAAACTATGTTGGATGGCAACCACTGATCAACTGTACCCTTCCATCAAGTCATTAACTGGAACATCAAAGGGAAGTCACAGATATTCTGACTTTCATGAACACATTGCTTCTGGTGATTAAAATTATGTTCGCAATTATGCATTTTATGCCTTGCAAATTGCACTATTCTGATAGAAGGGTGGTGGGGTTCCATTGGGTTGTGTGTAAGAAGGAGCTTGACAGCTGAGGCAATTTCAACCTGGCACATAAGGTATCATATAAGGCAGTATCCTTGAGGTGTTGTTTAACTAGACAGAAGGAAGGGGCATTGGCAGTAGGGGGCAGCAGTGACCACCAGCTGATTTGTATTAAAACACTAACTTTGTACTCTGAATACAAGGGGAGCAATGCATTCTTCCATTCCTCACCACACCCACTACTTACCACACACTCTGTAGTATGTTGGACAAATAGTAGAAAAGGAAACATAGGGATGGGATAGGAGAGAAAACAGAGACACTGAAGATCATCGACCTGTGTTGTCACTTTGCTGCAATAGTACACAAAACCAAGGGCAACCCATTATGCCACTAGGAACCTGCAAAATCATATACATAGGACAGTGATTCACTCTGGTCACATTAAATACAAATACAGTACACGTTTGAGCAAAAGATATTTGTTTAATCACAATCAATGTGGCTTAAATAATGCACAAAGACAACCTACAATTGTGATTTTGAATCCACAAGAATTCAAGCAAAAGACAGAAAGGTGATTGGTGTCCCATGTGAGCACACAATGAACAACAGGTAAAAGTAAGTGCATATGTGTATGTATAAAAACAAATGACGACAATCTTGAGATTCAGACAGCATATGGAGCGTGTGGAGAGGTGTGGTGCAGCGGCCAGGGCAGCTGACTTCGGAGCACAGGGTTCACAGTTCGATCCCCGGCTCCTGCGGCAGCTCAGCTCAGCACCATGTGACTCTGGGCAATAGCTCACTTAATTTCCACTACGGCCCCCAGCGCCTTGAGACCCGTAAGGGTGAGTAGCTGCGCTATATAAAAACGGACTTACATTTTTTTTTAATATATATATATGTTATAACCATCAACAGTCCACAACCCAGCTTTTTCTCCTATTGCTTGTTGACTTTATGCTTGTCTTTGATCATTTATAGCAGTCCACTGCCTTTTGGCTAGGTTTGCGCGATATAAATACCATATATATGCAAACATACATACAATCATCAATCATATTGCCACATTCCTCATTCACTGAGCCCAGAACCATCCTGCTTGTTATTAAGTCTACAACATTTCAACCCAGGTAATTAACATTTAAGCATACAAATGCCAGTATAGGAGGGTCCCTTTAAATTGCATGAATATTTTGAGGTTTCATAAGAATTGGAACACTCTCAAAGTTTAATGCTTTCATTGATGTCAGCAAAGCCCATTGGGTAAACTGTATGCTGCCTTCCTAGTTGGACCACACTGACAGGAAGTGCAAACGTCACTGTCCATGGCCATCCCATGCATGGACAGCAATGGTCTATACGTATTACTTAGCTGTCTCTAAAGTAAACATAGATCCTATCCCTCAGACTGAGCTACTTGGCATTGGCCTTACCCTTTCTCCCTCATACACACTGTTTAGTCTTCTGGTCTCCCATCCACCAGGTCCATTGTCCAATTTTGTTTCTACTTTTTTGATTAATTAATGCCTCTTCTCATAGGGCATTCGTGTTGCCTTATTATTGGGGACTATAACACTTGGATAGATCAAATCTCAGCCACTGATACATCTAACTTTGTTGATTCATGCACTACTTTCGGTCTTGTCCAGCGATTTATGGAACCCACTAACAAAGCTGGTGTGAGAAATGGGGTTGTTGGTTGATTTAGGTGTGAGCCCTGGTCAAGCAACAACCACAATCACCTGCAGGCTGAACCCCAAAAAGTCACTAAATTAACCTGTGCTTAGCCCTGGGTAGCTTGGCAAAAAAAGCATTCAGGCTTAACTTAGAGGTAATGCATAAAGTATCTATGCAGCATACAAACAGTAATAAAGTGAAAATGCAACAACATAATAATCCCAAATTTAGAAAAATAGAGTAAATTCTAACAAATTATTTGACATCAAAACAATAAAAATCCAATCATTAGAACTGGAGTTATGAATCTTTAAAGTTTTTAGTAAAAACTAGTGGTTAAAGATCAAAGCGCCAACCGCAAACATCTAGTTGCACGAGACGTGGTCAAAGCCCAAAAATTTGGCCGACCACGATGAAGCACGTTACCATACAAGAAGTAGATGGGGTTCGGTAAGTGCTTACCTTCAGACTTGGAAGAAATTCTGAGAAAAGGTGTCTGAGAAGGTAAAGTTCAGCAGGGCAAGGCTGCAGAAGGTGTCCGAGAGAGATTGTCAACGTTAGATGGCTTTGGGTCGAAGCCACAGTGAAGATTTCTACTTTTATACTTAGTCGCCAAAATGGAAGTCGAAAATCTCCAGCGGGATAAGGCAGAGGGCTGTGGCCAAAGACAGTTTCACAAGGTCGGATACCCCTTGGATGAAGGACTGCTGAAAAGATTTGCTGCTGGGGAGAAGAACATAGTGATAGAAGCCGCAAAGTCAATCCGACTGGCGATGCACATCTGGCAGATATGCGAGAAGGTTGGTTCATGTCTCCTCCTGGTTCTCAGGAGCAGTTTTTGCCAAAATGTGTCCAAGGCCTCAGTTTTGGTTTTTAGCCATCTGGACACATTTAACACCACAACCAAGCGACCAGGACTGGTGGGACATACCTTTTGGGGTTCAGGACTCACTCAGGCTGGGCCCAGGAGTGGGTTCAAGATGGTGGGAGCCTTTTATGTCCGTGTGGCTCAGAACAGGAGGCTAGCAGACTAGCCCTCAGAGTTACTTCTGGCAATCCTGGGTGCAGGTGAAGATGCAGGGCGCAACAGCAGGGCTGGCCTCTGAGGGTTCAAGGAAGGCTCCAGGTAGCAAAGCAGTCCTTCCAGGTACAGCAGCAGTCTGGCAGAGGACGCAGCAAGTCACAGCAGAAAGCAGTGCTCCGAGAGTCCTTCTGCAGGTCCAGTAGTGAACTAAAGAGTGGGTCTGAAGGTCCTATTTTTATACCCTGGTGCCCTTCTTCTGGAAGATTGGAGAAGCTTCTGTAAAGCTTCTTTGAAGTTCATGGAATTTCCTAACTCTCCTACTCTGGCTCCAAGCTGGCGGTAGCGACAATGCAGTGTCAATATGCCCTTTATGTGAAGGCAGAGAGCACAGGCTATTCAGGTGTAAGTGGGGCTGTGCTCAGCTCTGCCCCCCCATCCCGCCAGCAGATGGCCCATTGAGGCACACCTAATCCCTCTATTGTGTGACTGTCTTGGAAGGATTCACAAAGTCTAACTGACAGCTACACCCGGTCATGTGACCAAAGACAGGCTGCAGGCACAAAGGGCTAAGGACAGGAAAATGCCAGCTTTTTAAAAGTATATATATCAAAAAGGGCAGCCCAATATACCCTTGTGGGCTTGGGTACATAAGTCTCGAGTAATGTTGCCAACAAGAGATATACTTAAAGGTGTATATAAGTGAAATTAGCAAGTACCTCCTACACATCTATTCATGACATCCACAATAAACGAAAACCACAATGGTTTATGTACATTTGAAAATAAAGAATACATCAATCCAACCGGGTGTATAACTTAATTGAATTATATTGCATTAAAAACGAAGATTACATAAGGGGTTCCAAAAGTCAAGGGGTACTTCAAAGGTATTGATAACTGAACTGATAGGTTCTTAACATTGGCATTTCACTAGTCATCAATACTCAAAAGCCCATTTCCCACAAGTCATTGTTCTATTTTCTTTCTGATGGCTACAGCCTGGAATTCCCACCTTACATCACAGCAATAATCACTATTCTTTCTGCAAGGCCATACAATTTCATTCACTATTTTTACTGCTTATTCTTACACCTCAGCTATGGCAGGGCCAATGTTACCCTTTTTCCGGTTGGCCTTTATTGAGCACCATTATGCTTTATAAATTAAACTTACTTACTTATTTAATTAAATGAAAATCAATCTCTCTTCAATGTGATCACTAATTGTAGGTTTATAAGTATGTTCCTCCTGATACTGGTTAGCTTCAGTCTTGCTTTTTGTGCAACTGGAAAATAACGGATATTCATTCTGGGATTCCTATTCTTAAACACACATGTATCACTCACTAAATACCATGTATGTGTAAAGAGGCATTGTAGTAAAAGAGGCAAAAGTAATGGGGAGCTCATAGATGACTCTAACAGATGCTTTTTTGATTCTTAACAATCTGGAATTTGAGGAACCAGGGATGTCCAAGTACAAGGATTTGCAGTAATTGGACAGGGACAAAATAGCTGCACCACAATTTGATGAGCTGATAATGGGCATTTGAGAAATTGGGTTGTTTGTTGAGTGGGATATTAACCCTGCTCAAGCAACAGCCACAATCCCCGTCAGGGTGAACCACAAAAGTCACTAAGTTAACCTGTGCTTAACCCCCTGATAGCTTGGCAAAAAAGCAGTCAGTCTTAACTTAGAGGCAATGTGTAAAGAATTTATGCAGCACACAAACAGTAATAAAGTGAAAACACAACACAAGAAAAATTCCACACTCATTTAGAAAAATAGAGTGAATTTTTCTAAATTATTTGTCACCAAAATGACTAAAATCCAATCAGTAGAACTGGAGATATGCAATTTTAAGGATCTCAGTGAAAATAGTGCCTAAAAGCACAAAGCGCCAACCGTGGTTATCTGTTTGTGACGGGCCGGGACAAAGTCACAAGTTCAGGCTGACCATAATGGAGCACAGTCAGACACAGGTACCCAGTTAGGCCTGCTGAAAAGAGTACCTTAAATCTTGGTTTGCGGATGCCGTCAACGAGGGGCTTGCAATCTAGGATGCGTTGCTAAGCGGTGGTTCCGAAGTGGCTGTGTGGAGATGCATTGCTCTGAATCTGTTCTGCACACAGGACCACAGTTGAGTTGGCAGAGCACTTTCAAGCCCGCTTCTAAGGATCCGATGACTGGGGTTGCTCTACTTGGGGGCCAAGACTCACAACTTGAAGAGTCCAGGTGCTGGGTTCAAGGTGGTTGGAGCCTTTTCTGTCCCTGAGGCTCTGATCAAGAGGTCAGCCAACTAGCCCTTGGAGACACTCTGGTGGTCCTGGGTTCAAGATGCAGGTCCAGTCCTTTCACTCAGGAAGCAGGGCTTCCGGTGTAGCAGAGTAGCAGTCCTTCTTGCAGAGTGGACCAGCAGTCCTTCTGAGTCTTTCATAGGTCGAGAGGTTCTGAGGGTACCATTTTTATACCTGCTACCTCCTTTGAAATAGGAGAAGTTTCTAGAGAATTCCTTTTCAAGGGCTTGAAATGTTCTGACTCCCCTGTCCTGGCTCCTGGCAGACTGCATGGACAATGCAGAGGTGCAAGTCTGTTGTGCCTTTGTATGAGGGCAGAGCACAGTCTATTCAGTTGCAAGTAGGGCAATAAACAATGTTCAACTGTCAGCTACACCCAGTCATCTAACCCAGGAACAGGCTGCAAGCACCAAATAGTTAGGGCAGGGAAATTTGAACTTTCAAAAAGTGGCATTTTCAAAATTTCAACTTAAAATCCGACTTTACTTTTAAAGAGGATTTTAATTACAATTTCTCTGACTCCAAACACAAAAAGTCTACCTGTTCCCAATCAAACGTTAGCACGTATTACATGTAATAAGGTAACCCAATGTTACCCTTTGGGAGAAGTAGGCCTCACAGTAGTAAAAACCAAATTTAGGAGTTGTTCACTACCAGGACATGTAAAACTTCAATGTGCATGTCCAACCTTTTAATTACAATGCACCCTGTCCTATGAGCTACCTAGGGCCTACCATTGGGGTGACTTACATGCAATAAAAGGGGAGTTCAAGGCATGGCAAGGGGGTTATACTGCCAAGTCGAATTGGCAGTTTAAAACTACATACAGACTTCAATGGCAGCCCTGGGACATGTTTTAGGGAGCTACTTAAGTGAGCAGCACAATAAGTGCTGCAGGCCAACTAGTAGTATTTAATTACATGCTCAGGGTATATGGCATACCACTGTACTAGGGACATATAAGTAATTTAAATATGCAAATCAGGAGTAAGCCAATCTTACCATGTTTAAGGGAGAGTGCACAAGCCCTTTAGCATTTGCTAGCAGTGGAAAAGTGCACAGAGTTCTAAAGCCAACAAAAACAAAGTCAGTAACATGGGATAGGATAGTACTTTTAAAGCGCGCTTATACCCAAGGGTGTCAAGGCGCTATGGAGAACAGAGAGGAGACAGGCAAGAAGCGCAGCTACAACAATCTAGGCTGAAAAAGAGCCAGGTTTTCAGATGTTTTTTAAAAGGCGAATAAGAGTCCGCGTTGGAGATAAAAGTAGGTAGGGAATTCTATAGCTTGGCGGCCGCTACCGAAAAGGAGCAGCCACCCCATCGGTCCTACGAAATCTGGGATTCACAAGTTTTTGCTGTGAGGAGGATCTCAGGAGCCTCCTAGGGGTGTACCATTGAAAAAGGGACTTCAGGTGAAGCGTACCCTTACTATACATGGGCTTGAATACCATGCCTTAAAACAGATACGCTACATGATGGGGAGCCAATGCAGGGAGCGAATTCCGTCCCTGGCTGACAGACGCTTGGGAATTTTCAGAGTCAGACGGGCCGCCGCGTTCTGTACCACCTGAAGCTTATTAAAGGAGACTGCATAGATGTTCAGGTACAGAGAATTGCAATAATCCAGCCAAGAAGTGACCAGAGCAATAATGATGTACTGGTGCAGTTCGGACGGGATAAAAGGCAAGACCTTTCTCAAAATCCTCAGAATGTAAAAACATGTACTAACCATGTGGCTGACCTGTGTGTCAAAGCTCAGACCATCATCAAAGATGACCCCTAGATTTTTTGCTGTCCTCACAGGGACAGGGAGAGGACTACAGACTGCCGCCAACCTGGAGTTTGACCAGATGGAATTCTGCGAGCCAAACACCAGCACTTCCATCTTGTCTGCGTTGATCTTCAGTGAATTGTCCTTCATCCAGCAAATAATGCTAGACATGCACTGATTGAACCTTTCAGATACCAGTTGCAGGTCATTGGAGATGGAGATGATAATTAGCGTATCGTCCGCATAAGATAGCACATGGAAACCAAAGGACCGCACCAGGTCGGCCAAAGGAGTCACATAAAGATTAAAAAGGGTGGGGCTCAAAGACGAGCCTTGGGTCACCCCACAGGGAAGACTAAAGTCCTTGGCTCTAAAGCCTCCACCGCTGACAATATGGGCCCTATTAGACATAAATTAATGGAAAAGCTGCCAGGCATTCCCAGCGATTCCCACTTGCCGCAAGCGCTGAACCATACGCACCGGGGAGACGGTGTCGAATGCCGCCGATAGGTCGAGCATTATCAGAACCACCGCCCCACCCTGATCTACCTGTGCACAGATACAGTCTGTAGCCACAATGAGGGCAGACTCTATGCTGTGACCGGCGCAGAACCCATTCTGAGAGAGATCCAAGATCTACTGGGATTCAACATATTTCATCAGTTCTTTATTGATAAATTTCTCCAGGATCTTAGCAGGGGCCGGGAGAAGAGAAATTGGGCAAGAATTCTTCAGATCTAGGGGGTCAGCGTTAGTTTTTTAAGAAGCGATGAAACAATGGCTTCCTTCCAAATGACCGGATAACTACCTGATTGAAGCGTGTCGTTAAACACATTGCACAGGAATTTGGCTACAGGGTCTGGGGCCAATTTAAGTATGGAGAGCATACATGAGTCCGATGGAGCTCCTGATTTTAAGCCCAGCAGAAGTCCCTTCGTTTGCTGAGCCGTAATCTGAGGAAAGGTGGTAAAAAGATTCTTCCTAGAGTCCTAGAGAGGGGGGTGAAGGCAAAAGGTTTGGGGAAAGACCACTCTAAGGCTGACAGGTCTAACAGGGTGGAATGCTATGATTCTGAAGCAGAAGGAGATGATAAAAACAGAATGAGGAGACACAGCCATTTGTCCATCATACATACATTATATACATACGTCCTGCCAATTGATACTTTATGCTGTAAACCTTTCTCTTCCTTACAAAAGACAGTTCAAAAGTGTTAGACCTGGTGTGGATTCCTCTGTCTTTTTGCTTCTACCTCCTGTATTTTTGACTGTATGCTGGACTTCGTTTTTGCTGGTTTGTGTACTCTGGGCACTTTACCACTGCTGATCAGTGCTAAAGTGCAAGTGCTCCCTGTGTAAATTGTGATTACAATTTGTCATCCATGATTGGCATATTTGATTTACTGGTAAGTCCCTAGTAAAGTGCACTGTGTGTGCCCAGGGCCTGTAAATCAAATGCTACTAGTGGGCCTGCAGCACTGTTTGTGCCACCCACATGAGTAGCCCTCTAAACTTGTCTCTGACCTGCCATTGCAGTGTCTGTGAGTGCAGTTTTAAACTGCCATGTCGACCTGGCAAGTGCACCCACTTGCCAGGCACCAACCTTCCCTTTTACTACATGTAAGGCACCCCTAAGGTAGGCCCAAGGTAGCCCCATTGGCAGGGTGCAGTGTATGTGAAAGGTAGGACATGCGCTGGTGTGTTTTACATGTCCTGATAGTGAAATACTGCCAATTTCGTTTTTCATTACTGTAAGGACTAGCTCTCCCATAGGTTATCATTGGAGTTGCCTTGTAACATCTTACAAGTGTAACTTTCAATTGGGAAGAGCTAGAGATTTGGAGTGTGGGCTCTCTCAGCTTAGAGTTTAAAAACACATCTTTTAGTAAAAGTAGTTTTCAAATTGTGTGTTTGAAAATGCCACTTTTAGGACGTGTTTTTAGACACAAAAGGGCAACCCAATATTCCATTGAGAGCTTGGGTCAATATAATATTGCAGGTAAGAATGTCAACAAGGAAATTGTTCAAACACATATACTTATATGCAAATTTCTAAATTTTTCAATATTTCAGAGCTTGACATTACAACTTAATAGAAGGCTGTTTTCAAATAACATAAAAAGAAACAACATTTCAAAAGCAGGTGTACATATTCCAAAAAAGTTCTTTATATTGAAAAAGATAAATCTTTGTATATACAATAAAAGGGGTTCGCAAAGATAAATCTTATGACACATTGACATTAGTCATTACTTAATCATGTATAAATTCATATGCCATATGGCAATGTATCGGACAACTACTTCCTATATACATGGATTAAGCCTGTCAAAAAAAGTTACTAAGCTTTTACATATTTAACACTGACTACGAAGGAAGTTTGAATGTACGTCGATGTTTCGGTCCCGGTCGTTAACAAATCAGTTAGACAATCTTCAGGACTGTAGATATTTCAAGATGATAAGGGACCCCTCTCCGAGGCCCAATGGATGAGTACGTGCTAGAGCATGACATCAAACAATTAGGAGCCACGAAAAGACGTGATGTCAGTAGAATTTAAGATGCTCACTGTACTCTTTTCACTGATTTCACAGCAAGCAAACATATGGTGAAATAATCACTGCACTCATAATGAGCAACCGTGTCTTGCTCCAGATTGCAAAAACACCATCCATGTGTCTGGACGTTCAACGTGAGTTTGGGAAGAGCTAGATATTTGGAGTTTGGGCTCTCTGAGCTCAGAGTTTAAAAACACATCTTTTAGCAAAGGAGGTTTTCAAATTGTGTGTTTGAAAATGCAACTTTTAGAAAGTGGGGATTTTCTTGCTTTGCCATCCTGTGGCTCTGATATACCTACTTCAAAGGCCAAAAGGGGTATAAGTATTGAACCTAAAACCCCAGACTTTTAGAACGCTTCTGGATCAAGAGGAGATTCTGCCAAGAAGAAGAGCTGGAAAAGCTGTAGGAGGAAAACTGCCACTCTGCTTGTTGCTGTGCTGTGCTGGCCTGCTGCTTGCTGCTTCTGTCTTGGGCAGGGGAGGACTGGACTGTACTTTCTTATCCTGCTTATCAAGGTTCTCCAAGGGCTTGTGTGTGCTTGCCTCCTGTTGTAAGTCTCAGGGCTATCAAAGACTTCACCTGAACTCCTCTGTTGGGAGTTCTCACCTGCCAAGTGGAGCCAACTCCAGTTCTGGGCCCTTGGAGGTGGCCTTGCTGCTTCAAGAGCTGAAAATCCACGCATCACCCTTCAGCGCCTTTTTTTCCGTCACAATCTTGCCATGCAGTTGAAAAACCAGCGCATTGACGTGGTATAGCCAAAAGATTGACACAGCACCTCTTCGCGGTTGGAAGAACCACCACAGTCCAAGTTCAGAGATGCTTGTGGCTGGAAGAATCGACACAGTGCCTGTTTCGCCACCGTCGCATCGAACCCCAGCGTATCCGGATTTTCCATGCTTCGCACCTGTGCACCAAGTTTGCAGCGTGTCGCCCCGCAGTAAGGAGCTGCTATCGGAATTCGATGCATCGCTTCTCCTCGCAGTAAGGAATCAACGCAACTCTTCTCCTGCGTGCAGCAGAACTGACGCCTCCATTCCCATGGGACTCAAGAATCGACGCATAGCTGTGTTTTCTGGCCCTTCCCTCACTTGCAGCTGTTTTTCGTCTCAGATTTTGACACATCAAAGGTACTTTGTGCTAAAATCAACACATCCATAGAGTTCTATGTTGGATTTTTGTTGTTTTGGTCTTGTTTGGTTTAGATAAAGATTGGTTATTTTTCTAAACTGGTGTGGTGTCCATTTGTAGTGTTTTCACTGTTTTACTGTGTGTTTTATGTTCAAATACTTTACTCATTTCCTCTGAGATAAGCCTGACTGCTCGTGCCAAGCTACCAAGGGGGTGAGCAGGGGTTATGTTGGGTGTGTAACTCCCTTTCCCTGACTAGAAGGAAGGGTCCCTACTTGGATAGGGTGCATACCACTGCCAACTAGAGATTCCCGTTTCTAACAAAAAGAATATACTTAAATCCCTAATTCCTTAACTACTAAATGTTATATGCAAATTTAGCTCAAAGTTCTTTTCGAACTAGATTTGACAGTCAGAATACTTCTCTGAAACTACATTTTTCTTAAGCAAGCTCTTAAGGAAATTTTTGCCCTTTCAACACATACCATGAATCTACATTCTCAAAACAATGTGAAATAACAGGGATGCTTCAGAAATGTAGTCTCATAGTAAGGCATTATCAAGTAGCGTCTTCTCAATACGTGAAAAGCCTTTCACCAGGCTACACAGACCCTTTGCAAACATTCCTAGCCTCCCTAACACTTGAACAGGCTTGGCACAGGCAGTCTTTGAGTATGGCACCTCTGAGGGCGCCACTCCAACACCAACGGTATGCCCCATCTTCACCTCAGCTACCTGATAAAACCATGTGTATAGGTAGGGGCATATTCTATGTTTCATTGCTTACCCTTGTAGTTTATCCCTAAATTTGTTTGCAAGTAAGATTGCCTTAACAATCTCCTCCAGCATCCCCAGTGTCTTGTGCTTTATGGATGTATAGAGAAGAAAACCGATGACTGCCAGCCCAACTCCATTCAACTTCTTGTAGCTTAGGAGATCTCGCACTGAAGATACTCCACAGATGTTCCCGCCAGGAGAGCTCGATTTTATCTTACTTGCGTACAAGCTCCAATTCTCGTTAGCATTTCTGATGTCTGTAAGACATCCACCACACCTAAGTCCTGTCATCACACCCAACTATTACGCAGACTGTTTCCAGCTGTTCGGCTTCTATTGCAGTGTGGAGCCAGCAGACACACACACACTCTCTCTCCCTTTCTCTCCATCGCTCTCTCCCTCAATCTCTCTCTCAATCTCTCTCCCAAAGTGTATGGAGGTCCTCAAGCTGATATGTTTAGAAGGTGCCTATTGGTTCAAGCAATATTGTTTGGAGGTGGTGTAGCCTGATTACAGACAGGTGAAGCACACCAAGGCAGTCAACTCTGCAAGAGCCTCCATGCACCGTCATCTATATGAAGCTTTTGGTCAGACCATTACATTTACTTGCACATAAATGCCATGAAACGTGGTTAGGGAACTCTGCTATCAAACACTTGAAATGGGAACTGTTACAAATTTTGTTACAGATGGGTAAGTGTTAGCCGTGAAATGCATCAACGATGTGGGTGGCACAGATTTCCAGAGTTTATACTCAGCGGCAGCCGGAACAGGTAAGCGCGGTGGGGCGGGGTGTGGGAGGGATTGGAGAGGGGGAGTCGACAAACGGAATAGATAAAATTAAATAAATAAATAAATAAAAGCTATTCTGTCGTATGTCGACTCCCCCCCTCCGCCCTGCCCCGCCCCGCTTCACTGCCCCACGGCACTTACCTGCACCGGCCGTGTCTGTTTATACTGCCTAGTGAAGGAGATCTAGGCTGAGGCTGAAGAAAAGGATATTTCCCCTCTGTGTCTGGCAATATTCATATTATACAATAATTTAGTTTATTCATTAACAGCATTTCAATCCGAATTCTTATACTGGTGCATAGGACAATACAAAGAGTGGGTGATTTATAAGCGAGCTTTAAAATAGTACGAGTTAAGAATTTTGTTGTTTGAAAGAAAACAACAAAGATAAGCCAACCCCTAAGTGCAAACACATCTGAAGTATGCAACAAGCAAGGTGATGGGGCAGGTTCGCCATCAGACTTGGCCTATTTACTTTTTAACAAATGTACTCTGGGAGGTTGGAAGGCACTATGCCATAATTCACATTCATTGCCTACATGTAAGAAGAGGTGATTTAAAAAAAGTTATTTTAAATTAAACACTGAGCTAAAGACAAGGAAATGAACCGAAGCTCAGAACTGCCTCGAAGGATGAGAGGAATTAGAAATGAAACAGTTCCTTTTGGAGCCTGTTTAGGATTCTACCTTTCCATTAGTGTGAATACAACAACATAAAATGTTCTCAATTATTATTAAACGCTGGGGTGACGCAAACTCAAAAGAGAGAGCTCTTCAGCAGGCCTCTTGTTTTTAAGAATACATTGACTCTCATTTTTATTTCCTTATAGAATGACAAGTTTAGAGGCCACCAGATCAGGGATAACAGCAGAGGTAAAGACTTTAAGAACATCTGACAAAAATGTGTGATCCCAATTTACACTACTTAGGGCCTCATTACGACAGCCTCTGTAATTGTGGGACCAAAGCATACAAAAATGTGATGGATGGAATGCTTGAATGCTACTCAGCCACTGGTAATTACTCGGGCCGCATCCCAATCCATCTGTAATTGCCGGGATTGGGAAGTACCGGCCGGTTTGAATGAAGAGAGCTGGGCAAATCCGCAGATCTGCTGCGTTTCACCCAGACACTCCGGCTGCTGAGAAAAGAAATGTGATGGTGGAACTCTGGGGTAACATGAGGAATTATCTGAGGCATTGGAGGCAGTGGTCCCCATTTCTGAGGGGACCCATAGGGCCCCACTCGTGATCGGGAGGGATTTTCCTCACCCCTGAATTAATGATGCACCATGTCTTGGTAACTCAAGGGCAGTGGTGGTACATCATCAATAGACCTAAGTTAGTGAAAAGTTCACTTATTCCAGAGATTGAACCTAAGAAAATTCCTTTGAAGATTGGTAGGGCTAGTTCTCAAAAAGTATGTAACTTTATAAGTTGTCAGCTAAAGCTGGTCTTCTGCTGCTGGCACAAAATGTGCCAGTTTCCAGCAATAAATGTTTGGGCATGGGAGCAGCAGTTTTTCTCATGCACTTTGCACACCACCTCCAATCTTGTCAGGCACTAATGTAAAAAGCGCAATATGGGTGCAAAACCATTAAAAGCAATGCAGAATACCCACAAGGTTTGTGCTCTGGTAATTTACATTGCTATCAGGTACCCAATGGGAACAGACGTCACCATCCCTAACCTTAAATATACAACTGCAGGCGATCAGGAGCATAGCTATCAGTGCAACAGGTGCAGTGGCACCAGGACCCAAGGACTTGAGGGGCCCTCTATACCCCTTTGATGATCAATACCAGACTGGACTGGGGGGCTCGTTTTCCTTCCTTGCATTAGGGCCTTAGACATCTATCGGCCCTGCCGTTGATCTGTACTCATGCATAGGAGCGGGCCCCGTAGGGACCGCGCAGCCGCGCCCAAAGACACACTCCGGCTTTTGTGGGGTAGAGCTTGTACGCAACCCAAAGGGCTAGAATGGTCTGGAAGTCCAGCAAACTTAGTCACGAGGAAGACAAATTTGGGGGGTGGGTGGGGACAGTGGGCGGACGCTGAGCTCATTTCAATCCCTTCCTTATGGCACCAAGCTGGGGTGCAATCTGCCATTTCTGTCAACTGGTATCCAGTTTATCCCGCAATGTATCTCACAAAGGATTTCTTTAAGATGGCCGACAGATGATGAGCTCCGGCCGGGAGCCCCCCTGCCATGGACTGACTTTTAGGCTTTATCCCCCTTGGAGCTACCCCCCTTCTTGGACCCCTATTCTCACCTGGGATCAGATCTGACTGTGATCTCCATCTCTCAAACTCTCGCGTTGGAATTCGAAATTTCTCAGAGTAATCATGATCATTATACTGACCGCAGAGACCGAGCAATTATGGCCGATGCCCGGTGGAGCTGTCCTATGCAGCTATAGCGGAGTCTGGCTCTGGGTCACCCCATCGGCCGTCACCTACCCAGCCGGACATCGGACATCGTTTTTCACGGTTCTTCATGGTTTTATTTGTCTCTCTCTTCGACTACTTTGACTGCTTTATTCCCCCTGAAGTACTTTCCCCCTTCAGATCTATCTGACTCTGTCTGCTTTCCTCTCCCCTGTTTACCTTTCCCCCAACACCTTCCATTCCCCTTATGACGTGTGTCTTGGATATGCTACGCGCTAACATCTTATATTATTGTGTAAGCTCACGTTTTTCTCCCAAGCATTTACTGATAACTGCAACTGCAACCGTAACTGTAACTGATGTAACTATGTAACAATGTTCTGATGCAATGTCTTATCTCATGTAAAGCGCTCTGATACCTCCGGGTCTAGCCAGCGCTATATAAAACTTTTCAAATAAAATAAAATAAAATAAATCTTGCTACGTCATTGCAGATCTGCCATACTTGCTGACTTCTTCCACTGTCCTCTCCTGGGGAGTACATGCCTGCAGATGCTAATTCTATGAACGCTATGCAGCATTTTCAGCTGTAGATAGCACTTTTAGTAAAGAGTGCCACAAGTAGATATTGTTTATATGCAGCCGCGGCCCGTGCAGGTAAGAGCGGTGGGGCAGTAGGGTGGGGTTGGGGGGGGGTGGGATTCGACAGATGACCACGAGGGAAAATTAAATAAATAATTCATTTTCTTTCGTCGTCGTCTGTTGAAATCCTCCCCCCAACCCCCCCCCCCCAACCTGGCCCCATCGCTCTCATCTGCACGGGCCGCGGCTGTTTATATGTTTTTAAACTCACGTTGGAAGACATTACCATTTTCACACATGGGGATTTGACTCTGCTAGAAAGTAAAATTAATTTTACATATCTTAGCATTTGTGACACTATATTCACTTTGTTCACACAGAGCCTTCCAAGGCTAAACAAAACATTCAGTAGAATCTGTAGAATAATTAATTGAACATAAGCCACTGAGTGGCCTATTCACAAACTGCATTTCGTAGTACGTTTAGTAGTACTTCAGCAGCACTATTTACGTACTATAAAACGCTATAAAAAACCTGTGTGTGGAGAGCTCGCCTCTCCCACTCTTATGTTTTCTGCGTGGAGATCCTCTACGACTGCAGAGAGCTCAGCACAGGTAAGTATACGTTTTTTTAGTAAATGTGGGAGGGACGGGGGAGTGGCTAGAAAAAAGGGCATACTTATGACCAAGTAGGTGGGGTTTAGGAAGGAGTAAGGAGGGATTTAAGAAGTGCTAAGCAGGGGTTTGAGGTGGGGCTTACATGCACCCAAAAAAGAGCAAACCCATTCCTGTTCACAAACTGCACTTCTGAAACTACTACAGCCGAAAAGGTCTCAAAGCAGTTGTATGTGTACTCCAGCTCAAACCTGGAGTAAATTCAGCATCACAAATGGCTAGCCACTGGTACCACAGCATCATCCCTTAGAAAATAATATAAGCATTGACTTAAAATAGAACCCTATGGCAAAAAATGTTAAAATAAATTAATTGACTTTTTAACAAAATATATATATATTTTATTTAATGTTAAAAAATTATATATAAACGAAAAATAAATATAATTTTATTGAGAAATATTTAATAACCTTACACATTCGAAAATTCTGAATAGCCAAAGTAGTAAATTTACTACAAAGTGTAAGAGTAAATTTATACGTATTGATTTACTCATCTGTAAATTTACATTTGTGAAGGGGACGGATAAACTTTATTAGGGGTCTCAAGTGGGAAATGTAGAGTTGCATATTTGCTGAACTGGAGGTATTTAAATATACATTACCCTACAGGAAAGCAACTAAAACTGATCAGAGAGGTTGCCGCTGCTGGTTTGCTTGTTTTATCCATGTTATGGTTCCCATGGGCTCGAGGAAACCAAATATTAAACTGCAAGGCAGATAACTGAATTCCAATCTACCCACATCCCCAACCTCGACCAACACCCTGCAGATTGGCCAGTGATATAGCCTTGGGGTGGGTCTCTGAAATGAAAATATTTGCAGTATCTTATCTAAGGTGTCAGTAAGCGGACAAAGTCCATCAGTCACACTTCTCCTAGTTTACTGATATGTTTTACACTACCACATGATAGGAAAAGAAGAAAGTAAACCGAAAATGTGTTCCGGTTGTGCTGCCCCAGCATGTCGATAAAATGTCTAACTAATTTGGATTTCACATAGGGGCAGATTTATCAAGAGTTTGTTCCACCACAAAGTCATGCAACGCCACACAAAGCAGCACCATGTCTTGATAAAGTATTTACCTTCCAACACAGAACTTGTTTTGTGCTGGAAAGTTGCGCTTAACGTAGCACAAATAGCACTTTGCTCTGCTTTGCACTACTTTGCATTATATTGCCTCAGGGGCGCATTTCATGGGTGATACTTGTGCATTCAAATGCTACTGCCCATGGATTATGAGTCAAAGCCAGATCCAGGAAGATTGTCAGATCTGGCTTTCCTTAAAAAATAATGACACATTAAGTTGTAGAAATGTATTTATTTCTGTAAACATTTCACACACTGCATGTGTCCAACACTGTACAGCACACTTCCAATGCGTGAAATGTTTTGGATAAAATAAGTTGGTATAACCATAAGGTTTTTTAATAGAAGGGTACCTTTGGCAGCACATGCACAAATTTGCAATATGGTGCAAAGGTGGGCCTGTGGCACTAGATAACCTGTTTATGCAGCAGAGCACGGAAAGAGAGCAGCAGCAGGCCATTTTCCATCATTATAGCTATGCGCTGCTTTCCCTCCTTGCGCAACGCAGAGCAGCAAGTTCCTGCACTGTGCAATAATTTAGAATAAAGTGTCCCCAAGAATTCCGGTAGTGCTTAAGGGAATATGCAACTGTTATACTCATGCCTTTTGGAGGAGTGGAGCATGTGTTAAAGATTTGTGTGCATTTATATTTCATAGCCTCGTTAACACGAGCAGATTGTAGTTTTGCTCTCGATTGCACATGTGCACTTGTAGTGCTATGATGTGTAGATATATGTTTCCCAGACTTATGTTAACTAGGCCTCAATTTAAGCCCAGTCGCCATCTTTTTAAAAATGGACGTCTCAGATGTCTTCCCCTGCACATTTTACTGTTCAGTATTTTTGCAGCACACATTTAAGCAAAGTCATGTGTGTTTTTTTCTATTGACGTTGTTCTTGCTGCTCTCAATGAGATTGTTCCTAGAATGATCACAATAATGCAACATTTCACTGAGCTTCCACCAGCTCACTATGCCCTATTCATTAATAATAGTTTGCAGTCGCACATGTAGCTAGTTTGTCCTACCATTTCCAGATGACATTCATTAGCATAGAGTGGGCAGAATCAATATTCAAGTAGTGGGATAGAGCATCATTATGATGTTTCATAAAACTGTGTGATTTGCAAATAACGTGATGCATTTGCTCACACTATGATGAATTTGCACTCACTGTTTTGTTCTATGAGAAGATTTTCTCTATACACCCCTGATTTTTGGGGTGAGCCAGAAGACTTTCTGATTCTACTCGGGATACTGTCTGTTTCTCTATTGATTTTGCTGGTCATTTGGAACTTAAAATTGTTTTGATTTTGCATTTATTCTGTAAGCCCTTGTTACTGAGAACCTTTATGGCAATTACCTTATGCTGACTCTGTATTGAAATCTTTTTGAAATTTGTAATAAAACTCTTACATTTATTTTGCTGCTCTAGCACTCAGTTATTCAGCGGGCCCTTACTTAATTAACTATCTTTAATGTGTTGGGTGGTGCCTTACCTCGGGGACACATCACCTTATGAAATAGTGGTTTAGCACCGTCTCTGATTCATCGACCCATGGGCTTTCTGTTGAGGTAAAGTTTTGAGGTGCAAAAATGTCAGGGTCCCCCGGGCTCACACATGCTCAGGAAACATGGCAGCAGGCACACACCATGGTAGCAAGCATATAGTCTTGTTTCAATATGTTGCATATCACAAGTTTGGCTCTAGACTGAACTCCAAGCAGGTCTGCCAGCAGTTGAAATTTTTCCTCCTGAATCTGTCTACTACTAGCAAAGCTGCCTTCAAGTCATACAAAACAGACCAGCTCCAGTAGGCATGTGTCACTGTCCTTCCTAATTAAATACTACAAGCCAACACATTAATGCAGTGTAGCTGACATGAAATCAGAACCTGTTCTCTTGGGATCAGTAGATTTTTATCCCTTCCTTTCTTGCCGGCAAAAAAAGCAAAAAATGTAGGGGCTCCACAGAAAAAGAAAAAAATGGATTGTAGGTGAATGGATTGTTAGGGCCACCTTTTTAGGTCTGGCCGTTGAGACAGATTTCATTTGTCTCGCCAGACTATTGTTTTTCAATAACATTAACCCATAATATATATATGTAGAGGGGCTTTTGGTCAGATCCCTTTTCATCCATTGGTCTGTTAAATTGTCATTCATATTTCGCCTCTGCCCACCACAGCATACAGCAGGGATACTCAAAGTACGGCCCGGGGGCCGCAATCGGCCTCCTGACCTTTAATTGCGGCCCCCTGGTAAACAGCAGCACTGAGCTGCTGTTCACCTGACAGAGCAGGAACATTCAGAAAGCTGTGAAACTAACCATGTTAGTATTAGATATCCTTCAATGTATACTAGGAATCTACCCGGAATCCAAAAAACAGCATATGGAATATCATGCAGTATCGCAAGGCCTAATACTGGTGAAGAGATGCTTTGAAATACATTGATAGCAGAGCAGAGGCATAGGTTCAAACCTTCATTCAAAGACTTAGAGGAGTGATTGGCGATAGAAGAGAAACATATTAAAACAGGCCGAATTGACCCTAAACAAGCAGAGGTGGACAAGTGGAGGCAATTCTGCATGACCCTATAGGCCGTAAACGGGGGAAGACTGCAGTCCACTGTATCATATATTGAGTGTCAATGACGGAGGCTGTGACGGAGGGTGGTCCCAGGTTGCATCTTGCCGAGTGAGACACATGCTATGACTTGATGTTCACTATTGTAACAATATATGACACTCAACCCTAATGTTGCTGCTATTTTCCATTGTATCTGCTTTCTCTGTTTATTGTACTGTTTAAAAATTTAATTTTTTTAAGAAATAATGCTTACTGGAGCAAAAAATGTAAACATAGTTCTATTTCTTTTTTAATCAGTCTAGTAATCTTGCACATTCATGCAGACTAAATATAATTGCAAAACCAGAATCCCACTTTTCAAGGAATCTTTAAAACCTCATAAGGATTCAGTGGAATGTCTGAATGTTAGCGAATCTCTTGCTTAGAGGGGCTATAGATTTCAAGAGACCTATCAAGGATGCAGTGGTGCTGGACCAATTTTCAGAGTTGGGTTGCTGGCATCAACGTTACGTCACAGAACTCATGGGGATTGTGGAAAATCCAAGCGTCACACAAAAATCAAGTGTAGCAAATGAGCCATGCTCATTCAGCAGGGGAGTGGTAAGGGTTGGCATGTCGCTGGCGTTGCAAATATATTACTAAAGCATAGGACCTGATCACGATGCCGGTCGGACTGATAGTCCGACCGCCGCGACCCTGATTCGATTGCGACCACCGAGGCCAGGAAAGTTCCCTCTGCCGTATTACAATGCAACTAATGCTACTGCGGATGTCTCATCTACGGCAGTGCACGTACCCCCGAATATGTCGCAGCAAGTGTGTGCAAACTCATAGGAAACATGTGAATTCTACACACATGCATGACATGTGGGGATATGCCTTGTGCACCATGTACCCCATTGCTGGAGTGTGGCGATCTGTGCACAGTCCAGTCATCATCAACCAACTTTAATTCGCACTTCAATAAAATGCATAAAAGTACACTTACAAATTATTTCATTAAATCTAAAGGCCAAACCTTGAAGTAAATACAGTACAAAAGCAGAAAAGATTTTATCATTAAAATGCAGTGACAGTTGTGCTAAAAGCCTTGCGAGTTCTCAGAGCGGCCAATAAAAAGGAAGCGAATGCATAACAAACCAACTGAGGTTCTAATTGGTGGAATAAAGAAAAAGCTGGAGCTAGAGAGCGCAAGTAGAATTTTTTTAAAGTGGAACAATAAAATTTTGTTTTTCTGCTATATAAAAAGGGCAGAAAAATAAGAAATGTGTGGTCGGTTGAATCGCCTTGTTATCACATGGACAGGATGGTAAGTTACTTATGGAGAATAAGTTATGTGGGTGACCCAGGATTAACGGGTTAAAATTAAGTCGAAATCTAATCAAAATAAAACAGTGCTGTTTATTCTCGACGAACCCAAGATAAGAGTGAAGATCTTGTGAAATCCGTGGTAAACTTTACAGATTGTTTCCCTCTTTGTCTGCCCCACCTGTTACGAATGGCTTTCTTTAAGAAAATGTCTTTTAGTCTTGATTTAGGAAAATGTTCAGAGAGGGTAGGAGTATCAAATAGGTATACAAGCCCCAGTGAGATAAGAGTTTGTCTCACATGTAATAGCCAAGGGATTTTAGGAGCTTGATTCAGGTTCAAAATATCTTTCAAGCTTTTCTGATTCAAATCCACAGTGCCCCTTTTCCATACTGATAGTCAAAGAGACGGTGGAGCTAATTTGATGGCGTCAGTAATAAAGGGCAGGCTAACTTTTATATGTGCAACAAAATTATTGCATGCTTATCGGACTAACAACAATCTTTTTATAAATTTATCTTCCATAACTTGAAGTGCCGTCACATCAGTTGTCCCCCATAATGCTGCCCCGCAAGTGGCCGTTGATATCGCTTAGGCCATATACATTTTAGACATTTCCAATATTGGCTTACAGCCCAGTTTTTTAGAAAATCTAAATATAGCAGCAATGCTTTGGGCCATTAAATTATCTTGACTCTGTAACATCTCCTTCCAATTTTGTTTACAATCAAAGACAACCCTTAAGTAATTAAAATGTTGTACTTGCTCTATTTTTCCCCCGGCTAGGTGATATCTCGTCGGCTTCTTTCTATCGCCACACATCGCCATGAAGTATGTTTTGGCTTTGTTTATGTGTAGGTCCAAATCAGACATAAAAGCTGTAAAAAGTGCAATAAGGTTTTGAAGGGCCAAAGGAGTCCTCACCAGTAAAACTGCATCATCTGCGTAGAGCAGGATAGGGAGGGGAGACGTTGATACTTGGGGGGTGTCTTTTGAGGTGTTTATCAAGGCATTGTTTAGATTATTAGTATAAAGGGCGAACAAGAAAGGGGCCAAGGCGCACCCTTGTCTGACTCTCCTTTCAATTTTAAATAAGTTTGTGCATTCGCCGTGCCTCCCATAGCGTACCATAGCGGTAGCGTCCAAATAAAGCTCCCTTATGAAATTTGTAATAGCGTCATCCACTCCCATATCCTTCAAAATATACCAAAGTTTGCTATGTACCACGCAATCGAAGGCCTTAGATAGGTCCATAAAGGCCACGTATATTTGGCCCTTTTTGCCATGGTGTACTTTCCCAATATCAATGTCAGGTTAAGGCACTGATCTATGGTGCCCCTACCCTGTCTGAACCTGTACTGGACTTACGTGAGGATTTTCTTTTCCTCTGCCCAAACTTCCAATTTATTTAACAACAACCTACCCATAAGTTTGGCAGTGCTCTCAAGCAATGAAATAGGGTGATAGTTGGCGGGGATAGAAGCGTCCCCTTTTTATATATTGGAATTATAACAGATTTTTTCCAAGAGGGTGGGGGACCAGTCTTAGCTATTGCGTTAAATACCACAGTTAATAGTGGAGACCAAAAAGGAATATCTGTAAGAAAGATATCCATAGGGACCCCATCGGGCCCTGGTACTTTCATTGGTGGGGATTGGGTCAGAGCAATTCCGATTTCCTCATGGTCAAAAGAAAGGTGAGTGTAGGCCTCAGTATGGGGGCCTGTATCTAAAATATGAGTTTCCCCTGATTTTTGGAAGATTTCCTGAAAGTACCTTATCCAGGAATCTTCATCAATGTGTACATTTAGGGATGGTCCACCGTTATCTTTCAAAAAAGGCGAATTGATTGCCTTCCAGAAAGCAGTACTGTCTCGAAGAGATGATTCTAGCTTTTGATTATCCCAGGCCTCAGATTTAGGTTGCCTCAACCTACTTTCCCTTGCTAGTTTGTAAGCTATCCTCAAGGTACGAACATGCTCTTTATCTCTGGGTGATATTTTAAGAGCTTTACAAAGGTTTGCGGAGGCTACAGAGCAATTCTCATCAAACCATCGGTGCAATGGATTGTCTCTTACTGATATCAGGCGAATCAGTTGTGATTTTATGTAATTTAAAAGATTATTTAATGCCTCAGTTACCTGCATTTGATTTAAGGAAGGATCCAAGCATAGTTTTATGTCCTCTTGGTTTGCCACAATAAAATTCGTAAAAAACATGGTCTCATCAACCTTATCCCATTTTAAAATAAAGCCATTACTTCTTGCTAGGATTGGTTTAGGGACAAAGATACCATTTCCACTTTCCGAAACCCGCCATATTAAAGCGCAGGAGAGCATGGCATGATCACTAAATTCTGTGAATTTAATCTGAAACTTAGTTATGCTAGATCTAAGAGTATCAGAGGAGATAATGTAATCAACCGGGGACAAATATTCAGCTCTATGAAAAGTGGGGGAAAATTGCCCTGTGACTAAATCTATTTCATTGTGGAGCTCGAATTGCCATTTCATTATAATGCTGTTTATGACATTCCCCTGAATATCATGGTGGAAATGGGAGATAGAAACTTCCCTATGGTCCACGAACCCAAATAAATCCATAAAGTTTCATGGGCATGCCTTTTTATTAAAATCTCCCAGCCAGATTACTTGTATAGGTTTGGGATGAGACTCTGCTAGGTCCTCCAATAAATTATCTAAATGCTAGGGTACCACCTCAGGGTTTAAAAAATTGTTGTTATAATAATTCACTAATAGTAAATCACAGTCCAGTCAATGGGGATACATGCCACCAATAGACTTACCTGAATTCCAGTGCCCACAGGGGCTTAGTCTTTGGGGTTCAGCTGCCGCATGTAGGGGGGACCTGGAGGAAGGGATCCACGCTGGAGACTGTCAGGGAGAAGCTGATTTGGGTGAGTATGCACCCCAAATCCATAGTTTCTGGCGACTTGAGGCAGGCAGTCAGACCGCCACCGTTGAGTCATCAGAAACCCACATCGTAATCCGGATGGCGGTCAGAGATCCCTGTACTGCCCTATGGATGCTGTTCTTCTCCAACCATTATAACATAATGGGGTAACCCAAAACAATGTCCACGGACCTGGGTAATTATTGGTAAAGAGAACAGATGGTCCTAGACTGATTAAGCTTATAGATGAGTTAAAATATACTCATGGTTCAAAAACATATATTAGAGATGCAATTAATTAGCATACAGTCACAAATGTATATACAGTTTACACAAAAGTTTATATATATGTATAAGAACACTTCTCAAAAAACGCAAAGGCACCCAATAGAATCTCAACTGTTTTATTCCTCTATTTTCAATATTCGTGACATAAACAAATCACTAAGTTCAGGTTCAGAAATGGAGAGGTTGCTCCAGAAAGAAGGAGGAGGGAAAAGGGGTGTGCTCATGTGTGGAAATAGATAAGATCAAGAGAAAGAAAAAATCTTAAAAACATCCAAGGTAGAATCAATTTTCTTCATTGTACAACAAGGAAAAACTGGCTGTAGTTTACAGATGAAACCAGTTTTTCGTCTGGGCCTGCCCTCCTCCTTCTTTCTGGAGCAACCTCTCCATTTCTGAACCTGAACTTCGTGATTTGTAATGTCACGAATATTGAAAATAGAGGAATAAAACAGTTGATATTCTATTGGGTGCCTTTGCGTTTTTTGAGAAGTGTTCTTATACATATATAAAGACTTTTATGTAAACTGTATATACATTTGTGACTGTATGCTAATTAATTGCATCTCTAATATATGTTTTTGAACCATGAGTTTATTTTAACTCATTTATAAGCTTAATCAGTTCTTCTCCAACCGGCATCGTGGCAGACGTAGAAAGGATGTTGGAGTCGCGGTCTTTCAGTGGTCGATCGGAATACAGGAGGCATGCATCGTAATCCAGCAGTCGGACAGACCACTTCCAACGAGGCCGTAGCGGTCGGGCTGCCTCTGACAGGACCGTGTAAGTCGGTCCGACCGGCATCGTAATCAGGCCCATAGTGTGGTAGAACACTGTCATTTATAGACAGTACATTTCCCACTGAAATTTGTACCAACTTAGTTTTTCTGATAAACCTATATAGGATACAAATGATAGATAATGTGTGGGGTTTCAGCCACACGCCCACACACATGTAGTACTCTTTAGTCTTAATAAATTACCATTGAATAGAAAGAGGTTACATTTGTCGAAAGAGTGACCACATCATAGGCACTAGATTTTCTCATGTAAGAATTGAGTAAGGAAGAGTATCCCAAAACTATAATCTCCAACAACAATGTAAAATTTGTTTTGAAGGAAAGGTCAGAATTTCTCCTACTCCATAACATCAAGCATGTCAGAAAGGTGTTGTGTGGCTAACAATGTACCAGTGAAATGGAACACTTACCCTCCAAAGCTAGATTCCTGTGTCCCTAGCCATCAAAGAGAGGTTAAAGGAATCTCACTCTGTTCTGTTTCTGGTGTTTGCCCATTCCAGATGCTGGCTTAAAAGTAAATTTCCACACAGGAAGAGGAAAAACACCAATGTTGATCTTAGAGAAGTCAGAACCAATGCTGAGTCCTAACACAATAGGTCCAAGCATCGTTATGACATCACATTCAGAGCCAGAACTATTGACATTCTGGTAGGCAGTTTAGGATACCGTTATTTTTTCATCACAATGAGAAAGGGGTAGTCAAAGTTTTCCAGACCTATGAGAGCTGTTCCAATCAACAAGGAATGTGTCATCACACATGATGGTAGATATTGGAATGTGAGGTAAGATGCTAAGAAATTTTACGACTGAAGATAATGTTAAGAGCCCTGATGAAGAACATGTATATAATTGTGTGGGTAGTTCCAGAGACACACCAAAAGTAAGACTTCCTTTAATGTGAGCCAAGAACAGGGCACTCATGAGAGGCAGACTCTCAAAATCTCCAACACTTGTACTTCCAGGAACTGTTGAAAACCTTTTAGAGAGTGGATCCATTACTGATTGTGTGATAAACTATTTCGGGGCAGGGATGCCATCTTAGAGAATATTGCAGGAATATATATTTCTTGTTTAATTTCATGTCTGAAATATCCTTCTTTCGTATTCCTTCCTATTGTTTGTTTAGGTGGGAAAATGTAAAATATTGTGTTTTTTTACCCTTTCCCTTTCTTCACTCCCTCTCATTTCTTTCCATTGGACTATTCCATTCCTAGAACACTCGGGTTTGAACTTTCTAGGAGCTTGAGTTGAAAGATGCCTGAAGCATTGTTAGATGATGGCCTTGCTTTTACTTACCTTACCTTACCTTACTTATCTAACTGAATAAATTGCTTGAACTATTCCAGCACCCCTTTACTGATATTGCAGCGTCCCTTCCACCATGTTAGAAAACCCAATAATGCTGCTTCCTGGGATAGATTCTCGCAGTAAAACTCAGAAAGTGCTTCAACATTTTCTAAATATAGTTAGGGACTGAGTAGGGATTTCACATGTATATGCTCAGTGCTCCTCCTTTCATTGCTAAGTTACCCCTTTGGGCTAAGGCTTCCACCATAAGGAAATCAGAAAACTGCTCAAATCTGAGCAGACAAAACGACTGCAGCTGCAGTATTCTTAATGCATGAGGAAGGACTGTGGGAATCTAATTTCAACTTCAATTTCTGACCTCCAAGGGTACAATCATGGCTAGGAAAGGTAGTCTCTTGGTCTTCCAGCAAGGAGAATATGGACCGAAGACTGATCCAGAAGAGGTACTACTATATGCCAACTTTTTCCAGAGCTGGGAAAAAGGAAAAAGGTCCCAGTAAAGTAATGCAATGTGCTGCTTTTAAAAACACCAGGAGGGTCATTTGGAAATGACTTGGATAGAGTCCTGATAAGAGGGGTTTCCCATTGAAATGCATGGCCTGTTACCCAATTAATTATTTATGAAAGTTTTAGAACAAATGGCCTAGTCAAGAAGAAAATATTCATCTTTGCATAAAGTTGGGACTTAGAAATTGTTGTCTTTTGGAGGACTGAGGCAAGGTGCTACACATAATAAAATAAGACATAACCTTGGCAGTCTTTCTTTGCTGGTTTTTGAAGGGATGGGACCTCATGGAGCCATGTTCAGAATATCAACTGTTGAAATGCTGCCTCACATAAAGTGAAGGAACCCTGTGATCACCACTATCAATCACGTATTGTGGACAGTGATGGGTTAAACACACTGGTGCTAATGGTCACTAATTGTAGTTCTATTGATTATTTCCACAGCTTTCTTCATTAAAAAGGGAAGAACACCTGGTATGAATAATATAACCACCCCTTAATGAAAATTATATGTTTGTTATAAAGTAATTTCAAAATGTATTGATTATTCTTCTATATTATCTATTCACAGATAGTTTTCTGCACTATCACTTCAAATTGCCCTGAAGAAAACCGCCACCAAATATTGTTCCACTTCTGAGTGTTGAAATGCGTTGAACTGTTAATGATTCAACAATACATTGAATGAACCAGGCTAACTTGTATTGGTCTAGATGATATTAGCCCTCACATGGGACTTCATAAATTGTAATCTTTAAGGGCCTAATTTATATGTTGGTGGTAAGAATACTCCGCTGCAATGGAGTATGCTTACCACCAATGTAATAGTCCGCCCGCCGAATTTAGATGGGGCGGACATTTGGTTTAATCATGGCAGAGACTACTCTGCCATGATGAAACCCCTTCTATGGCCCTATGGTGAAAGGGCCATTGGAGGCAGGCCTCTAATTCTGCCCACCTAATTTAGATCGGTGAAATTAAAGGTCAGTTTTCAATGCCTGTCCACGCCAGGAAAACCCTGGCAGTAAGGGACAGTGAAAACTACTAAAGGCTCCTTTCACCATGGGAGAGGATTCCCGTTATGAGGGGAGATTTTCTTTTTGAAAAGAAAAAAGAAAACAGCAAAAAGCATTGACAGGAACATCCATGACACCTGCTTGGCGGTCATTTCTAAATCTGGTGGATGGTGCCTCAATCAAGGCAACAAAGTAAGTCACTCAATCTCCCTGGCAGGGAAACGGGGCGTCAGCCAGATTATAAATCTGGCCCTAAATTCAAATACTTTAAGGTGCCTCAAAAATAAATTTCAGGACAATTGAATTAAGAATGTGAACAGTGGGTATCAAGTATATGTGTCTAGGGGCCACATGTATCAACATTTGGAATAGCCATTACTTAATTGCAAATTTCTGCGAATCGCAATTAGGTAATCACTATTCCTAATGTATGAAACTCCAAGAGTTTCATTTAGCAATTCCTAGGGGGTCGCAAATCGGCCTACCTCATTACTATTAATGAGGTAGGCCGCTATTTGCGACCCATTAGGAATAGCTAAAATCATGGGGATGGTGGCCTGCTAGGGTCAGCAGACCACCATGTCCGTGACTGCTTTTCAATATAGCAATTGTTTTTTTTAAAATGCGGATAGTTTTCCTTTTACAGAAAATTGGTTGTGTTTAAAAGAAAAAAATGAAAAGTTTTCTTTTAATTTTTTAAGAGCTGGCAAGGGAAACAACCGTTACAACGCATGCATTACAACGTATGCTTTTACCCCGCATGCCATTACAACGAAAATGGCTTGCTGTAGGGGGTATAAGGTGTTGGATTTAACTCCAACACCTTCCCTACTGTTGCACAGACTGGAGTTGGAATAGTAAATTATACTATTCCAACATCCAGCGCACCCCCGACAGCAAGGCGGGGTAAAAAATTGCGCTGTACCGCCATGCGGGGTAAAAGCATGAGTTGTGACATCCTACAACCGCTGGCAATGGTCCGTGGGACCACTGCTTGCTCTTAAAAAAGTTTTCGCCACCATTCACAAAGGGGAAGGGGTCCCTTGGGGACCCCTTCCCATTTACGAACGGTTACCACCAACTTGAAGTTGATGGTAAAATGCAAACATGTAGCAACTGTATGCTGGTGACAAAACATTCTTACATACCGCTGCTATTCAGTATTAGGAAAGACAGCCTTAAACACGCCCCGTCTTAATAGCGAATCGCTAACCCATTTAACGATTCTGTAATTGGTTACCGAATCGCAAAATAGGGTTTTATACATGGGAATCGGTGAGTGAAAAATAGCTTCATACATGTGGCCCAATGTCTTTTTATGCATTTCATCTTTTTTAAATAATTTGCATATATGTCTTTGTGAGATTACAAATGTGTTGTTAACTATTTATAATCTTTGAAGGTGCTAATATTGTAAATATATAGCTAATGATAAGTGTACTTGAAAAGCTTTGCACATGAGAACATTGAATAAACTCTGTGCGTACTAGCAATCAAATATCTTTTTCAATTTAAGACAAGTGGCAGTCATTTTCTTGCTTGCATGCATCTAATCCCTCTGTCATGGGCCTTAACTGAAACAAAACCCCTAGTGATATCACCATGCGAATTAGGAACAACAAATCAGCTGGTCTGAGTAACCATGCAGGCTGCCTATTGCACACTACCAAGGGACTATGTATATTTTATAGAACAGCTGAAAACTCCTTGGAAGGTACTTAGAATGCTCTTGGTCTGCAAGAATAAGTATGTATTAGGAAGAAAAATCAAAACAAGCCCGACACGTTGATCTGTCCCTGCTGACCCCAGGCAATTTGCTAGCTGTAATTACATAGTTCAAAAATGGAAACTTTCATTATATTCCCACAGACCAGATGTCTGTGAGGAACCTGATGATCAGAGAGCTAAAGAAAGAAGCACAAGCCCATCCATCTAGTGCCAGCACAAAGCTCCAGTGGCAGTATTATGACAGGGCTGCAGCACTGCCTGCCCGGCCCCTTCAAGAGGATGGGGGATAGGTGTTTACCTGTTCTTTCAGAACTCCACTTAAATCAGAGCCTTTGTGAAGGGGCTCGAATGTGCACCTTATTAGGGCTATGCTGAAATATGTTTTGCCATGGTACATCCTATTGTTCATTCTCTCATTTATAAATGTTATTATTGAAAAATAAACTTATAAGAAAATCTCCGAATCGCACAAAAAGGCTGTATGACAGCTAGATTTATTGCACATACTGTGCAGCAAAATGTGAAGTACAGACTGACAGCCTCGAATAGGTAAGCACCAGCCATGGAACTCTTTGTGAGGCTAGGTCTGCAGAAATGTTGCATGGCAGCCTTTTTAAAAATGAAGGGGCTTATTTATGGAAAACTAACGCAGCGCGGTGCCGCAAGTTATTTTGCTGCGCCATGCTGCGTTAGTTTCCAGGCACAGGGATGCGACATATTTACAGAAACATTTCGCATCTCTGTGCCTTTCCCAGCGCTGGCGCACAAGCAAGGGTGCCATGTGCTGGCGCAGGCACCCTTGCATTATGGTGCAAGGGTGCCTGCCTCGTGGGGAGATTGTTTTTGTGCAGGAAGGGGCACCTTCCTGCACAAAAACAATCACTTGAGGTGATTTCCTCTTCCAATGCGTGCTGTAGCAAGCAGCACACATTGAAAGAGGAAAAAACGAGGAAAAAGAAAAACATTTCTCCTCGTTGCGCCTCTCTACGCCACTCCTGGGGGTCACATAGCATCCTGACACATTTCCAGATTTACGATTGCTCATAAATCTGGAAATGCGTCAGTGGACATGGGTGTTGAGTGGGAACACCAGCAGCATTACCCATGTTACGCCCCTAACACGCAACGTGTTTGCGTGAAATGGGGCGAGATTTACGAGCACACGTAAAGCCACGCAGGGTGGCTTTACGTGTGCTTGTAAATTTCAAGGCAGCAGTTTGCGCCATTGGTGTGTCACGCAATGTGACGCACCGACGGCGCAAGGGGCTCATAAATAAGCCCTGAAAAGTCTTTTTTAACTTTCACTTTTATAGCTCGTTGCTACCGTGGCCCTCAAGACCTGTGCAGTCCATGACCGATCTGCTGCAAGCATGGCTTTTATGCATGGCTGCTAGCCTGTCAGTTGACTGTGTGACTTGTGTTGGGAGCTCTAGTGCGGTGCATGTTGGCCAGAGGCCTGCTCCAGACTTGTTGCTGCAGTTTGTTTTGTGCTGAAACATTATTTCGACGAGCGCAGGTCTGCTGCAGTAGTAAAACATACACTGTTGTGATGTACACTGGCTATTTTCACATACATGGCCATCTCGGTACCCTCAAGAGTCGCGGGGACGTGCAGCTGCCATCTTTTCCTCATTCTCATTCATCTTCTGCCTTTCAGAGCCAGATGCTCTGTTGGATGAACACCATTACCAGGCCCTCCGCCCTCCTGAGAAGTACGAAATTCAAACAATGCGGATGTGTTCTTTTCTAACCCCCTCCCCTTCGTTATCACAGCTATTTTAGATCACCAGACACAGGCCACAAACCTTGTCAGCGAGGGTAGAATTGTTTTCTTTTCGTCCTTTAGGCTACAATAAATGAATGTATTGATCTATGGATTTTAAGCCTGACTTCCAGAAGCAGCCATTGTTCTTTTTTTTATTTTCTAATTTCCTTCTGGCAGATGACTGAACATCTTTTATGCCCAGCTTGCTACAGACATGCACTTGCTCAGAAAGAGTGGAGTATTTTTCTGGCAAGCCAGTTCTATTGAAAGGCCATCTGGGGTAGTGTAGTATCAGTCGCAAATAAGGAACGGTTCCTAGCTGTGTCAGTGGCGTAGCAAGGAGGGGGTGGCACGAGTTTTGGGAGTGGCGATCTCCCCCCCTGCTCCTACCTGCTGCCGTCATGAAAGGCAATAATCGCCAGCACCCCCCAAACTTACATCAAACCCAGAGGCTGCCATGGTCTGCATAAGGCCTAGCTTCGCCAAGGCCCTGTGTTAATTTTAGGGTCATTAAAAACATATACATTAATCTCGGATGATGGAACTTAAAGTGCTTTATTCATTAAACTTTTCCTAAGGAAAACGGGTTGCATCTAAAACAAATACTTTATTTAAAAACAACCACAGACATGGCTGTCTGCTGACCTCGGTATGCCACAATTTCAGTGTTGGCTGTGATTCATAGAGGATTGTAATTTGGGACCAACCTTATTAATATTCAAGAAGTAGGTAGAATCACCATTCACTGCGATCATAGTTTTGCAAACCTTAATCCACAGAAATATGTAGGGAGGCCTCTGAATAGTTACCATGTGCGCTATATTGATGACTTTATCATCATTTGGACTGCATCACATGTACGGGTGATTGAATATCATACATATTTGAATAATAACAGTTACAATGTTTCCTTAACTATGTCGTTCCATAAAACGCAGATGCCCTTTTTAGATCTTCTAGTTTATTTTTAGGATAACAGAATCTAAAGGGCTTTGTTTAGGAAATCAACTTCAAGTAACAACCTATTCCAAGCGACGAGTGCACATTCAGCTATTGACATAAAGGCAATCCCTTTTGGAGAAATGCTCCATAGTCAGAAGTAATTGCAGAGGGGATAAGGAATATGATGAAAATTTGAACATAATAATTGACTGTGTGCTATGAACATGAGATTTTGAGACAGACCAAAAGAAAGTTAAAGCTTTGCCCAGACAGAATCTTGTTAAAGCAAAAAAAAAGAGAAGAGACAGAGTTGATTGGCATTTCTGGTATAGCAGGTCCAGTTAACAGGTGTAAAATAATGATCAATAAACATTAGGATCTTTTATCTACTGTACCAGGGCAGGGAAACATCCATTACAACGACTCCATTTCAATGCATGCTATTACATAGCATGCCATTACAACGCAAGTGACATTACATCGCATGCTATCACAACGCATGCCATTACAGCACATATGCTTTTACCACGCATGCCTTTACAACGAATTTTATTGTAAAGGCATGAATGGTAAAGGCATATGTGTTTTACATGTAAGTATAAGATAGTATATATATATATATACATATATATATACATATATGCTCACCATCGTGAACAAGGCATCAGGCAGCCGAAACGCGTGGATGTGGTATCACTCGGGGTTGAAATAAACAGCTGTGGTTTAAATCGCAGGAGTGCCGGAAATCATCTTTTCGTTTTGAAGGTGTACCTGTTCATATATATATATATATATATATATATATATATATATATATATATATATATATATATATATAGAGGAAATAAAGGAAATTATTCACCTGACTCGTGAGTGCGATCTGACTTCTTTCAGAAGGTTTGTGGTTGATATATATATATATATAGTACTTATAGTTAGGACCTACTTTCCATAGGAAAAGCGTTTTTTGATTTGCCAATATCTTTGGCACCGTTTGACGAATCTTTGCAAACTTTTTAAAACGTATGGGGTGCTCCGGTCAGCTCCTGTCTTGAAAGTTTCGAGGTGATTCGTCAAGCGGGAGCCGAAAAAAAAGGGGGCTCCCAAAACGCGTTTTCTCCATGTTAATTTCCATAGCAAACTTTAGACAAAGCTACAGCCCGAACTGCTGAACGGAATTACACCAAATTTGGCAAAAAGGTAGCTCTTGGTTCAGAAAGCGGCCTTTTTTTAAAATGGTGTAAATCCGTTCAGTAGTTCCTGAAAAATAAAAAAATAAAAAAACTTCTATATCTGGTGACCGCGGTGGATCCGCGAACCCTCCCGGGCACGAGCTTGACTCTGATTGGCTGCCAACACTTCAAACCAAGAAGTGTTGGCAGCCATCTTGTGACTTGGTTGAACTGAGTCACAAGCAAAAAGGTAAGAAAACAATAAAAAAAAAGAGAAAAGGCGGCAGGGTAGAAACACCCTGACCCCCTAGGTCTGGTCAGGAAGTCCCACAGGGACCCCCAGAGCCAAAAAAAGCATTTTTTGAATATTTTCGTCAGGAATTGCGTACGGTGCGTGAATCCCGCCAAAAACAAAAAAAAAAAACGAAGCGCGGTCTTCTGCACTTTGTTTTTTTTAAGCCCCCGGGTGGGCCAGGTCCCGGGGGCAATGTATAATTGTTATGCGGGAGCCCGTGGGGGCCCCCGCAGACCCAGGGACTGCCACCTCCCCGGGGCTTTGTTATTATTGTGCGGGGGCACGTGGCCCCCCTGCAGCCCGGGGGACCACCACCTCCCCGGGGCTTTTCATAAAAAAATGGGTGGGGGGGCACCTGCCCCCCACACACTGCCCAGGGGACCGCCACCTCCCCGGGGCTTCTTCTGAAATAAAGAAGTGTGGGGGGCTCCTGCCCCCCCCACACTGCCCCAGGGACCACCACCTCCCCGGGGCATTGAGTAAATTAAATACGGGGGTCCGTAGCAGACCCCCGGCCCTGGGGACCTCCCCGGGCTTTAAATCTGTTGGAGGGAGGCCCCCCTCGTGGAGCCCTCCTTCGCCCTGGGGACCGCCATCCCCCAGGGCCGGCTCCAGCAATGTCTTGGGGTGCCCACCCTCAGGACATTGCAGTTTGCTATGAATGGGTGGGAGCACTGCTCCCGCCCTGTCATAGCAAACACTGCTTTGCTTCATGGAAGCAAGAGCAGGAAACCTGCTCTCGCTTCCATGAAGCAAAGCAGATTGCTTTTGGGCAAAGGGAGCTGCATGTTTGCAGCTCCCTTTGCCCAAAAACAATGCCGGCTCCTGCAGGAGGCGGGGAGCCTACAGGGACTGCGGGGGCATCGGGGTTTCACCCGTGGTCCCCATCAGTGAGGCCATGCCCTGGGGGATGGGGTCCCCGGGGCCAAAAATGGCCCGGGAGGGAGGTCATTCGGCCCCCTCCCTTTTTAATTTATTATTATTTTTTTTTAATTCACAACGTAAGGCCGGCCCCGGGGGATGGGGTCGCCAGGCAATAATTGGCCTCAGGAGGGGGGCCACGTGGCCCCCCTCCAAAATGTAAAAAAAAAAGAAAGGCTGGCCAGGCCCCGGGGATGGGGTCCCCGGAGCCAAGAGAGGCCCAGGGAAGGGGGGCCACGCAGCCCCCCTTCCAAAAATAAATTTTTGCTGGGCCCCGGGGATGGGGTCCCTGGGCAGTAATAGGCCCCAGGAGGGGGGCCTCGCGCCCCCTCCTTATCAATAAAAAAAATGGCTTAGGTCCCGGGGGATGGGGTCCCCGGGGCCCAAAAGGCTCAAGAGAAGGGGGGCCACACAGCCCCCTTCTTAAACAAAAAAAACAAAAAAAACGGCAACTCACCGGAGGCCCCGCCCCGCCCTACACGACTCTGCAAACACACCTCCTGGTGCGCTCTGCATTGGGGGATTAAGTCCCCGTCGGTACTGAGGGTCCCTGGGGGCCAACTAGGCCACCAGGGACCTCCAGTAAGCCCCACACAGTGGGATTGCTGACAGGTGGTATGAGGCCACGCCCCTTTTTACACCACTCTGCAAATGCGCCTCTTGGTGCACTACTGTTGGGACGATGAGGTCCCCTTGTGTCCTGAGGACTTCAGGACTAAAGTGAACTTCATCCCCAAAGCAGCAGTGCACCAGGAGATGTGTTTGCAGAGTGGTGTAAAATGGGGCGTGGCCTCTGAACACTCTCAGCAATCCATCTGTGTGGGGCTTACTGGAGGTAACAGTAGGGCTAGTTGGCTCCCAGGGACCCCCAGCAGCGAAGGGGACTTCCCCATCCCAGAGCGCGCCAGGGAGCGCATTTGCAGAGGTGTGTGCACCCCTCTTCCTGCACCTCTCTTGCCTCCTTCTGCACCGCTCTTGCCTCTTTCTATAGTTCTCTTGCCTCTTTCTGCACCTCTGTTGCTTCTTTCTGCACTTCTCTTGCCTCTTTCAGCACCCCTCTTGCGTCTGTCTGCACTAATGTTGGTTCTTTCTGCAGTTCTCTTGCCTCTTTCTGCACCTCCTTTGCCTTTTTCTGCGTATCTTTTGCCTCTTTCTGCACTTCTCTTGCCTCTTTCTGCACTTCTCTTGCTTCTTTCTGCACCTCTGTTGCTTCTTTCGGCACCCCTCTTGCCTCTTTCTACACTTTCTTGCCCCTGTCTGCACTCCTCTTGCCTCTTTCTCCACCTCTTTTGCTTCTTTCTGCACTTCTCTTGCCTCTTTCTGCATCTCTCTTGCCTCTTTTTGCACCTCTGTTGCTTCTTTCTGCACTTCTCTAGCTTCTTTCTGTACCTCTGTTGCTTCTTTCTGCACCCCTTGCCTCTTTCTGCACCCCTCTTCCCTCTTTCTGCACCCCTCTTCCTTTGTTCTGCACTTCTGTTGCTTCTTTCTGCACCCCTCTTTCTGTACCCCTGTTCCCTCTTTCAGCACTTCTGTTGCTTCTTTCTGCACCTCTCTTGCTTCTTTCTGTACCTCTGTTGCTTCTTTCTGCACCCCTCTTGCCTCTTTCTGTACCTCTGTTCCCTCTTTCAGCACTTCTGTTGCTTCTTTCTGCACCTCTCTTGCTTCTTTCTGCACCCCTGTTGCCTCTTTCTGTACTTGTCTTCCCTCGTTCTGCACATCTCTTGTCTCTTTGTGCACCTCATGTCTCTTTGTGCACCCCTCTTGCCTTTTGCTGCACTTCTGTTGTCTCTTTCTGCACCTCTCTTGCTTCTTTCTGCACTTCTCTTGCCTCTTTCTGCACCTCTGTTGCTTTTTTAGCACTTTTCTTGCCTCTTTCTGTACTTCTCTTGCCTCTTTCTGGACTTTTGTTGCTTCTTTCTGCACTTCTCTTGCTTCTTTCTGCACCTCTCTTGTGTCTTTCTGCACCCTCTTGCCTCTTTCTGCACCCCTCTTCCCAATTTCTGCACCTCTCTTTCTGCACCCCTGTTCATTCTTTCTGCACCTCTCTTGCATCTTTCAGCACCTCTCTCGCCTCCTTCTGCACCCCTCTTGCCTCTTTCTGTACCTCTGTTGCTTGTTTCTGCACTTCTCTTGCTTCTTTCTGCACGTCTCTTGCTTCTTTCTGCAACCCTCTTGCGTCTTTCTGCACCCCTCTTCCTGCACATCTCTTGTCTCCTTCTGCACCTCTCTTGCCTCTTTCTATAGTTCTCTTGCCTCTTTCTGCACCTCTGTTGCTTCTTTCTGCACTTCTCTTGCCTCTTTCAGCACCCCTCTTGTGTCTGTCTGCACCAATGTTGGTTCTTTCTGCAGTTCTCTTGCCTTTTTCTGTGCATCTCTTGCCTCTTATTGCACTTCTCTTGCCTCTTTCTGCACTTCTCTTGCTTCTTTCTGCGCTTCTCTTGCTTCTTTCTGCGCTTCTCTTGCTTCTTTCTGCACTTCTCCTGCCTCTTTCTGCACTTCTATTGCCTCATTCTGCACCTCTGTTGGTTCTTTCTGCGCTTCTCTTGCCTCTTTCTGTACCCCTCTTGCCTCTTTCTGCACCTATGTTGCTTCTTTCTGCACTTCTCTTGCTTCTTTCTGTACCTCTCCTGCTTCTTTCTGCACCCCTCTTGTGTCTTTCTGCACCCCTCTTCCCTCTTTCTGCACCTCTCTTGCCTCCTTCTGCACCTCTCTTTCCTCTTTCTACAGTTCTCTTGCCTCTTTCTGTACCTCTGTTGCTTCTTTCTGCACTTCTCTTGCCTCTTTTAGCACCCCTCTTCCCTCTGTCTGCACTTCTGTTGCTTCTTTCTGCAGTTCTCTTGCCTCTTTCTGCACCTCTCTTGCCTTGTTAAGCACTTTTCTTGCCTCTTTCTGCACCCCTCTTGCCTCTTTCTGCACTTCTCTTGCTTCTTTCTGCACCTCTCTCCTGTCTGTCTGCACCAATGTTGGTTCTTTCTGTAGTTCTCTTGCCTTTTTCTGTGCATCTCTTGCCTCTTATTGCACTTCTCTTGCCCCTTTCTGCACTTCTCTTGCTTCTTTCTGCACCTCTGTTGCTTCTTTTTGCACCCCTCTTGCCTCTTTCTACACCTTTCTTGCCCCTGTCTGCACCCCTCTTGACTCTTTCTCCACCTCTTTTGCTTCTTTCTGCACTTCTCTTGCCTCTTTCTGCATCCCTCTTGCCTCTTTCTGCACCTCTGTTGCTTCTTTCTGCACTTCTCTAGCTTCTTTCTGCACCCCACTTGCCTCTTTCTGCACCCCTCTTCCTGCACCCCTCTTCCCTTGTTCTGCACTTCTGTTGCTTCTTTCTGCACCCCTCTTGCCTCTTTCTGTACCCCTGTTCCCTCTTTCTGCACTTCTCTTGCTTCTTTCTGCACCTCTCTTGCTTCTTTCTGCACCCCTGTTGCCTCATTCTGCACTTGTCTTCCCTCTTTCTGCACATCTCTTGTCTCAATTGTACACCTCTTGTCTCTTTGTGCACCTCTCTTGCCTTTTTCTGCACTTCTGTGTTCTCTTTCTGCACCTCTCTTGCTTCTTTCTGCACTTCTCTTGCCTCTTTCTGCAACTCTGTTGCTTTTTTAGCACTTTTCTTGCCTCTTTCTGCACCCCTCTTGCCTCTTTCTGCACTTCTGTTGCTTCTTTCTGCACTTCTCTTGCTTCTTTCTGTACCTCTCTTGCGTCTTTCTGCACCCCTCTTGCCTCTTTCTACACCCCTCTTCCCTCTTTCTGCACCTCTCTTTCTGCACCCCTGTCTACTCTTTCTGCACCTCTCTTGCCTCTTTTGGTACCTCTCTTGCCTCTTTCTGCACCCCTCTTGCCTCTTTCTGCACCTCTGTTGCTTCTTTCTGCCCTTCTCTTGCGTCTTTCTGCACCCCTCTTCCTGCACATCTCTTGTCTCCTTCTGCACCTCTCTTGCCTCTTTCTATAGTTCTCTTGCCTCTTTCTGCACCTCTGTTGCTTCTTTCTGCACTTCTCTTGCCTCTTTCAGCACCCATCTTGTGTCTGTCTGCACCAATGTTGGTTCTTTCTGCAGTTCTCTTGCCTTTTTCTGTGCATCTCTTGCCTCTTATTGCACTTCTCTTGCCTCTTTCTGCACTTCTCTTGCTTCTTTTTGCACTTCTCTTGCTTCTTTCTGCGCTTCTCTTGCTTCTTTCTGCACTTCTCTTGCTTCTTTCTGTACCTCTCTTGCATCTTTCTGCACCCCTCTTGCCTCTTTCTACACCCCTCTTCCCTCTTTCTGCACCTCTCTTTCTGCACCCCTGTCTACTCTTTCTGCACCTCTCTTGCCTCTTTCGGCACCTCTCATGCCTCTTTCTGCACCCCTCTTGCCTCTTTCTGCACCTCTGTTCCTTCTTTCTGCACTTCTCTTGCGTCTTTCTGCACCCCTCTTCCTGCACATCTCTTGTCTCCTTCTGCACCTCTCTTGCCTCTTTCTATAGTTCTCTTGCCTCTTTCTGCACCTCTGTTGCTTCTTTCTGCACTTCTCTTGCCTCTTTCAGCACCCATCTTGTGTCTGTCTGCACCAATGTTGGTTCTTTCTGCAGTTCTCTTGCCTTTTTCTGTGCATCTCTTGCCTCTTATTGCACTTCTCTTGCCTCTTTCTGCACTTCTCTTGCTTCTTTTTGTGCTTCTCTTGCTTCTTTCTGCGCTTCTCTTGCTTCTTTCTGCACTTCTCCTGCCTCTTTCTGCACTTCTATTGCCTCATTCTGCACCTCTGTTGGTTCTTTCTGCGCTTCTCTTGCCTCTTTCTGTACCCCTCTTGCCTCTTTCTGCACCTATGTTGCTTCTTTCTGCACTTCTCTTGCTTCTTTCTGTACCTCTCTGTGAGAAGTTGGCCTGGTATATGCTGTTCACTAATTAAAGTGGACACCTTGCACCAGGGCAAATCGACTCTTATGGTAGATAGGTTTAAGACAACCTTTTAAAGAAAGCTATCCTAGTGGTAGCTGTGGAGAGCAGCCTTCAGGCTAAGTCTTGAAGGAATGTAAAGCAGCTTGTTTTACCATATAATCTCTTGAATCACCAAATGAAAAGACACCACACAGGTATATATATCAAATATATATGTATTTATTTCTAAATAACTCTCTACTAATCTCTTTATGAGATTAGAAGATAAACATATGCACAAATCAATGTTTCACAATAAGTTAAGCACAAAATATGGCTGGGGCCCTGCACTTCTCTTGCCCTCTTTCCTGTACCCTCTTGCCTCTTTCTGCACCTATGTTGCTTCTTTCTCTGCACTTCTCTCTTGCTTCTTTCTGTACACTCTCCTGCTTCTTTCTGCACCCCTCTCTTGTGTCTTTCTGCACCCCTCTTCCCTCTTTCTGCACCTGTCTTGCCTCCTTCTGCACCTCTCTTTCCTTTTTCTACAGCTCTCTTGCTTCTTTCTGTACCTCTGTTGCTTCTTTCTGCACCCCTGTTGCTTCTTTCTGCAGTTCTCTTGCCTCTTTCTGCACCTCTCTTGCTTTGTTCAGCACTTTCTCTTGCCTTTTTGCACCCCTCTCTTGCTTCTTTCTGCCCTTCTCTTGCTTTCTTTCCTGCACCTCTCTTGCTTCTTTCTGCATCCCTCTTGCCTCTTTCTGTACAACACCCCTTCCCTCTTATACTTTCTACCTCCTTTCCCTCTTTCTGCACCCCTGTTCCCTCTTTCTGCACCCCTGTTGCCTGTTTCTGCACCTCTCTTGCCTCTTTCTGCACTTCTATTGCCTCTTTTCTGCACCTCTGTTGGTTCTTTCTGCGCTTCTCTTCCCTCTTTCTGCACCCCTCTTGCCTCTTTCTGCACCTCTGTTGCTTCTTTCTACACTTCTATTGCTTCTTTCTGCACCTCTCTTGCCTTCTTTCTGAACCCCTCTTGTGTTTTTCTGCACCCCTAATTCCCTCCTTCTGCACCTCTCTTGCCTCCTTCAATAGTTCCCCTTGCACTCATTCTGCACCTCTGTTGCTTCTTTCTGCACTTCTCTTGCCTCTTTCAGCTCCCCTCTTGCACTCTGTCTGCACCAATGTTAGTTCCTTCCGCACAGTTCTCTTGCCTCTTTCTGCACCTCTCTTGCCTGTTTCGGTGCATCTCTCTTTGTTGCTGCACTTCTCTTGCCTCTTTCTCCCGGACTTCTCTTGCTTCTTTCTGTGCTTCTCTTGCTTCTTTCTACGCTCCTCTGCTTTTTTTCTGCACTTCTCCTGCCTCTTTATGCACTTCTGTTGCCTCTTTCTGCACTTCTGTTAGTTGTTTCTGCACTTCTCTTACCTCTTTCTGCCCCTCTTGCCTCTTTCACTGCACCTCTGTTACTTCTTTCTGCACTTCTCTTGCTTGTTTCTGCACCTCTCTTACTTCTTTCTGCACCCCTCTTGCATCTTTCTGCACACCTCTTCCCTCTTTCTGCACTTCTCTTGCCTCTTTCTGCACTTCTCTTACTTCTTTCTGCACCTCTGTTGCTTCTTTCGAGCACCCCTCTTGCCTCTTTCTACACCTTTCTTGCCCCTGCCTCCACCCTCTTGCCTCTTTCTCCACCTCTTTTGCTTCTTTCTGCACTTCTCTTGCCTCTTTCTGCATCCCTCTTGCCTCTTTTTGCACCTCTGTTACTTCTTTTCTGCACTTCTCTAGCTTCTTTCTGTACCTCTGTTTGCTTCTTTCTGCACCCCTTGCCTCTTTCTGCACACCTCTTCCCTCTTTTCTGCACCCCTCTTCCTTTGTTCTGCACTTCTGTTGCCTTCTTTCTGCACCCTCTTGCCTCTTTCTGTACCCCTGTTCCCTCTCTTTCAACGCACTTCTGTTGCTTCTTTCTGCACCTCTCTTGCTTCTTTCTGCACCCTGTTGCCTCCTTTCTGTACTTGTCTTCCCTACGTTTCTGCACATCTCTTGTCTCTTGTGTGCACCTCTTGTCTCTTTGTGCACCCCTCTTGCCTTTGCTGCACTTCTGTTGTCCTCTTTCTGCACCTCTCTTGCCATTCTTTCTGCCACTTCTCTTGCCTCTTTCTGCACCTCTCTGTTGCTTTTTAGCACTTCTCTTGCCTCATTCTGTGCTTCTCTCTTGCCTCTTTCTGCACTTTTGTTGCTTCTTTCTGCACTTCTCTTGCTTCTTTCTGCACCTCTCTTGCGTCTTTCTGCACCCCTCTTGCCTCTTTCTGCACCCCTCTTCCCAATTTCTGCCTCTCTTTCTGCACCCCTGTTCATTCTTTCTGCACCTCTCTCTTGCCTCTTTCAGCACCTCTCTCGCCTTCTCCTTCTGCACCCCTCTTGCCTCTTTCTGTACCTCTGTTGCTTGTTTCTGCACTTCTCTTGCTTCTTTCTGCACGTCTCTTGCCTTCTTTCTGCAACCCTCTTGCGTCTTTCTGCACC